>OAMR01000590.1:107569-127245 GCA_900205405.1 Echinochloa crus-galli | reverse complement strand
TGTAGGATCTAGGATTACCGACTAGAGGGGGGTGAATAGGTGGTTTTCAACAATAAATACAACACTAGAGAAATTTAATTAGAACAACAAGGAGGATTAAATTTCTAGCTACTCTAGTCTTTGTTGTGGTTTGCAACCTAGGGTGACAAGTATAATTCAATCTCTAGAAAGTAAATTGCTCAAATGAAATTTCTTGAAATGAATTTCTCTAGTGTTGTGTTTATAGTTGAAAACTGCCTATTCACCCCCCTCTAGTCGGTAATCCTAGATCCTACAAGTGACATTAGAGCTAAGTACTCCTTAATTGAAGGATTTAACCATCCCGGAGTAGGATAAAATGGCTAGAGAGAACAAAATGAAGCAAAGGAAGACACATTTCTTTGATGGGGAAAACTATGATTATTGGAAGACTATAATGACAACCTATCTAAGGACAACAGGGAGAAAGATTTGGAATATTGTTGAACATGGGTTTGTCATTCTAGACAAGGATCACAAAACTCCCACTGATTTAGAAAATGAAGATCTCAATGAGGAAGCTTTGTGCATATTGTATGAGGGACTTTCAATTGATCAATTTAATCGTGCTTTGCTCTAGCATGTCTCCGTAAGGTCTGGTTCTTAATGCGGCAACCCAGGAGCCTGTCGCCACCGCTAGAACTATTATGGCTCTGGTCTTGGTTAAGTATCTTGTACGTCTCTAGCTTGTCAGTGGTTACCGGAGTGGCCGATGACGCTATGAGAACCACTCGTGAGTGTATGGTTTGATCCACCGAGGACGGGTGATCCGTCGGCTATGCCCCCGTGATGCACAGTCCCGTGTTGGGAGTCCCTGTGATGGGGAACTCCGCACGTTGCGCATTGTTGGGTGTGATGCCCATGCTCTGGACGCCATCGACCCCCTTATGGTGTGACTCCGTAGGTGTACGTCAATCTCGGTGCCTAGGGCCATACTACCTGTGTTGTATCATAGCGGCCACTGCCTTGTTAGGGTGTCTTGTGAAAAACCTCGTAGCGTCCCTATGCGGTCACACCTTGGTAGTGTGATTTGAGAGGTCTGATCCACCTCCACGTGGTTGGGTTTAATCGTGTGGTTGGGTTTAAAGTTCGTTTGAGCTTTTACGCGACTGGTGGGTAAAGGGCGAAACCTCTGCAGAGTGTAAAATCTATCATGATAGCCTTGCTCAGGGTCACGAGTGACCTGGATCCTTTTTTATTAGAAGATGATGTTTATTTATGCTTAATGTCACTTGTACTTTATTAATTGGGTTACAACTGGGTTTCATTCACTTGTAGTAACTTGGTTAATGATAAAATGAACCAACTAAAACTGCTAATGCAGTTCAGCCGTGTCTAGCCTTATTTTGAGCCTTTATGTACCCGTGCTATACTTGCTAAGTAATTGTTTACTTACACTTGCTATTTTATTCAACAAAATCCCGGATGGGTAAACAAATTGGGATGGGCATGAGTCTGCTGCTGAGTTTCCAGAAGATTTACCGTACTACTGAGTTGTGATCTCCCAGCCAGAGTCCTTGTGGATTTTGGCTCCATTAGTTGAGAGTTTTATTAGTCTTCCGCTGTTATTGTTTAGATCATTTATGAAGCACTCTGATGTAAACATTTTATTTAATGAAGAATTTATTCCAGCATATGTTCTCTGTTTATCATATTTGTTCATTATATGTGTACTATGACTTCCTGGGCACACATATGGCCGCATTCGGGTTTTTGGGAAAATCCGAGTGTGACATTGGGTGCCTAAGGTCTTGATCACTAACATTGAAGGACCCAAGAAAAGTTGGGTACCTAATAGGGAGTGATTTCTTTGTGTAGGTGAATTACAAAGCCGGAGGAAGATGTTGGGTAATTGATAGTGGTTGCACGAACCACATGATCGGTGAAAAGAAATTATTCTCATGTCTTGATGAAGATATCTCCGACTTTGATAATATTAACTTTGGAGATGATAGCAAGGGAGGAGTAAGAGGCATTGGTGATGTACCTATCTCAAATGATTTTAATCTATCCAATGTCTTCCTAGTAGATTCCTTAAACTTTAATTTATTATCTATTGCACAACTTAGTGATAAGGAATATAGATGCTTGTTGACACTTGTTACGGTCCACTATCAGGATTGCCAATAGTATTGGTGCAAGAAGTGTTCATTGGTATTCTTACGAGACAGATATATATCCGCAAGCGCACGGATACCGATGTAGCATTTCACCTGAGAGTATTCTAAGGTATCGTATTTATTTCCTTAGGGAAGCATTGGATAAAGAATATTGACTATTAAGAAGGATGTAACTAATAATTAAAGTATCGGCTAAACAGGCAGGGATAAAGGATATAATAGGAGTGATATGCATTTGACACACACAAGGAGAAGTCCAGGATAAATAATATAGATAGGAGAGAAGTCTAGCTAATGGGAGGACAACGAGACAGGAAAGGATTCCTATATACATCCAATGGTCCTAAGATATCTCTGGCAAAGATTACAGCTAGCATGAAGAATGACATCTATGGTTCTATTAATATTTCTAATATCTTAGCATCGGGAAACGGAACCAACAACACGTAGAAAGGGATGAGAAGGGGTGTTGTCAATAACTATTGGAGGCTCCTGCGGGCCGAGCCAGACGTGATAAACTATGTAAGCCGTATAGTGCTGTCACCACCTAACGGCCACCACCTCCGTGGACTCAGGGACAAACCAAGGTTACTATCTAGACTAGCCACCATACCTACGCTAGACAATAACTACTTACTCTCCTAGAAATAGCAAGCAATCCCGTCAATACCCCAGTGACAATTCACCGCAGGTATTGAGCATAAACGAGGAACTAGCTAAGACAAAGAATTAGGAAAGAACATCTAGAACCAGACTACAGTAGCTATAACCAAGGCTAGACATTCTACACTTACTCGTGAAATAAATGTAGAATAAAGAACTCAAAGGATTGCGGCAGATAATATATTGAATACTCAGAGTCTTGCATAAAGAAAAGGAAAAGATACAAGAGCTTTACCAGAAGTCTGGAAGACGACTCCGGAACCCCGAGCGAAGCTCAACCCTGACTCTGTCTCCCATCTAGACTAGCCTAACTCTACATCTTGAAAGTGAGTAATGGAGACTTTGGTCAATTCCGAGATAAAAGTTACCTCTTATCCCGAAATTGAAGGGGCATGTGTTGACACCAAAAATTGGCACCAGGAAGAGGCTGACATGTGGGCCGGATTCGTTGAAAAGATATCATTCGGCAAAGGAGTTTTTCCCCAGAGCATTCGGTAAAGACGTTCTGCGGTCGGGAATGCATCGTCATTCGGCAAAGGAACTGTTTCGCAAAAGGCATTCGGGGGCGCGTGATGACGTGGGTCAAGTATAAGGAAAAGGCTGGTTTAACTTGGAATGCAAGACGGATACGGTGCCCCGGCGTTTATCTTTTTTAGGAAATAAATAATGTAATCGTAATCAATTAGGAGTCGTGTCGAAACCTGGGTATAAATATAAACCCATGGTGATTGTAAAAGTATCGTTGGAGTTCAATCAATCATACAACAAACCGGCCCCGTGCCAACTTCGAGTCCTTTAGTCGAGTCGTCGAGTTCTTCGAGAGGAGTCATCGATCCGTCGACCTCCGTAAGTACTGGCAACCCTGCACCATGCCTAGTATCATGCGGTGGATTTAGGCTTTGGTTCAGGAAGGTTCCATTGTTAGATCATGAGCCATGCGGTGGGCTAAGTTTTAGCTTGGAACAAGTTATCGGCTCTATTGGATTTTGGCAAGATCTAATAGATTCATTAAGTTACCATGTGTTGCTTTGGATGTTACCTTTGTGTTTAATTCATTACAACACTCTTTTGCCCAGTCTAGGTTGATTAGATTCGGTTCTAGGTTGCAATACACTGCGTTTCCATAGCCGAATTCGAAGTCGATCTAGATTGCCACGTGTTGTGGGTTCAAGCTCGTTGGTCTTGCGTAGATCTTGACAGAACCGGGTATCATGCGGTGGATGCAGGTTTTTGGGTCGTCTTAGAGCTCATCATCCGGTGGATTAGAATTCGATTCGATCTGATAGATCTATCATCATTAACGAAGCATGTTCCTTCTTCATGGAACCCGATTCGGCTATATAGCTGTATTCGGCAGTATAGCCATGAGTGAAACATGTCAATGGTTTTGTCTTAAATAAAGAATGCTTTTAGCCTTCCATGTTTAGAGTATATCATGCGGTGGATTGATCTATTCTTGGTTGGTGGTGTGATTCCAAGCAAGTCGTATCATGCGGTGGATTAACTTGCTTGTTTCATGCTCGACGGGTTGAAAAGTACCTAGACATGAGGTAGACTAGTGCTTTTAGCCTATGCATTCTTGTTTATTATAAGATTATGGTCATGTTTTCGCCCTTTTATTTATTTATCATGCTCTGTTCCTCGTTAATCGGTTATGAGCATACTGTACAATGCTTATTCAGTCGAATACCGATCTTTCGTCATGCTTACGTCACGCATTCGGCAGTGCGCTCCCTGCATGCTTTGCTGATTGCCGAATGATGCTTTAATTGCTGACAGACAGCTTCTCCATAGCTGTATGTCGTTCGAAATTGGCTCCGTAGCCGCAAATATGGAACTGTCTGGTATCACCCGGCATGTTCCAGGTGTTGTCTAAACATCTTTTCTCCCTTTGTCAGTTTCAGGAAAATTGACTGGCACGTTTTCGGATCCGAACGCTCGGGCCACGTGTAAAGCCAGCTAATTCGGCTTGCTGTGTGCTTGGCGTGAAGTGCGGATTTTATGTCAACAGACTTCCTCCCAAGTGGTGTGTGTTACATGTGAATGGACACCTCTATTTGTAGTGACTGGCGGCGGTTGAGGTGGAGTAGCATGCAAGGAGGCTTGGGAGGCGGTGCCGGCTGATTCGGCGAATCTCCCGGTTCTGCCGATTCCTCTAGTTCGGCCGAACCATGGATCTGCACCACATTGGCTCCCACGGCCAGGATGCATCCCTGGGAGGCGGTGCTGGCACGGGGGCGGTTCGGCCGAACCGCCTATGTTCGGCCGAATTGGGCTTTCAGCCCAGCAGCGCCCCCTGCACCGCCTCTTGCTCCTGGTCCTCCTGGGCTGCTTTGCTTCGGTGTCTTTCATGTTGTTTTGGCCCAGGAGTGGGTTGGCGGTGGTCCGCGTGTCATGCATGGTTGTCGCTTGGTCATTGTTGACGTGGACGGCCTCCAGCTGTGCTTCGCGTCGTGTACGACTAAGGGCGGTAACCGACCGAACGTAGACCTTGGGCCGAATCAGTCATTTTCGACCCCTATAGCACGTATTTCTTGTTATTATACCTGTACAAGTGAAACACACCAAAACTCGTGGAACTTTATTAGAAATAAACCTAGATGCGAGGATTGTCACATGTAACCTCTTTTATTCCCGAGTATTGGTGGTCAACAAGCTCCCCCAAGCATAGACCTTTGCTTGTCCTCGAGCAAAGATAAAACTTAGGTTCGGTGGATCAGGAGTTACTACAATGTCAGTATCTTTCAGGTAATCTTTATAAACAACTAGTACTCAAAATACTCGAATCATTAGCAAAGTATTAACTCACCCTTTTACCTATGGGGCGTATAGCAATCTCCTTGTCTTGGGTAGTTGAAAGCTTGAACAATTTGATTCAGTTTTATTCCACTCTACTCTTTTTAGGACCTCATCTCAGAGTTTTTCCACAATTTTTTTTGAAAATCAGACTTAGTTCCTCAATTAGCACACTCGATCGCTCAAGTGGTATTTGTATCCTCACCAAAGGCTTGTGCCTTCTTTCATCATAAATTCTACTAAAGCTTTTGTGTGACTCAGGTAGGGAAGATGGATGAAGGCATACTTGCATCTTATATTTTGCTAAGTCAAAGACCGGACCTTTCGAGGATAAAATCATACCTTTAGATCGAGAAGTGCAAGTGTGTGGAATATGTGGAGTGGAATATTGTGGAAACTCCTTGGTTGATTCTACCTCCCCTTGATTTATTTTCGAGAACATGGAATGAACAAGCAGCATATGAGTAGAAGGTTTTACACTAAGCTTGTCATATGGCTTTAGTAAGTATTTTTGACCAATGAGGAACTTCATTTTATTTTTGAAAACATGAAACATCCGAGATTTTCACCGTATTAAGAGCAAAAGCAAGAATTCAACTAAATCTCACTATATCATTCCTCACAACAACTTAGACTTGAAATAAAGCATGTGCTCCCACAAGATTTTCAGATTCATTTTTTCTCATGCCAATTAACTCAAGTACTACAGAGCAGCTAGTTGAAACAAAGTACTTGCAAGATTAACGACAGAGCAACTATTCATCATTTCCAAGGTGAGAGGCATATGGTTCATTCCATGCATAGTTGGGAGTTATTTATTCGAAAGCAAATATTATTGGTATTTTTATTATTCAAACTAAAATGAAAACAAAAACCAGATCAGATATGTAGCTTGCAATGACATGGTTGGGACTTACCTCGTGGGGGTCCTCCCCCAAGCTTGGCTTGGGGCATCGGTGTCAGTGATCCCTGACTTGGCCTTCATCAGTGCCGAGATATGTGATGAGGTAGGGGAGTTGTCCCTAGCATCACCAATGCTCGTGTACCGAATGTGCTTGATCGTCCTTAGGAATAGAGACCACGAGATGATGCCCGCAAAATGTTAGAACGACAATACCCGAAGGACTATGAGATCAATGTTTAGCATATAGTTATTCAGGGTGTGTCGTTCTTGTAGGGATTTAACCTCCATAAAGTGTTAGTCCTTCTTGTGGGATAAGTTAAGACCTCCACAAACCGTTTTCAAGAAGTAGCATGATGATCAAGAAAATATTTTTGTTGCTTTTATGTTTTTATTCATGCAAGTGGATCAAGCATTGCATAGAATTGAGAGGGAAAGGTACTCAGGGAAGGTACAGGTGCATACCTGAATGGAGCAAGCTTCCTTCATGCATCCAGATTATTTTCCATAGGCAAGTAATAGGATCGAGGAACATGGGTGAACACCATTGTTCGACCGAACCAGCCATGGTGGTGTTTAGCTTGTTGGCCTCTACTTGCGAGCCATGGAGCTTTGTCTAGCACTAAGGCATGAGAGCGTTGGTAGATTCTATGGATAGGATGCTTGGATGATACGACCAAAGGATCAAGTGATCACCACTCTCATGCTGCCATGATAGTGATTGAATGAAGTGTGCAGGCATGTGGAGCGGTGGAGACCATGCTTTTGTGCTAGTTGGGAAAATTTCGTGGCAAAAGGTGCAGTCAGGATTGGTCAAGGGTGAAACCCTCAGCCGAAATGACCAGGTATGGGGTTTGCAGGAAATTTTACTCTGGATGGATGGGTGAGAAAGCTCTGGGTGCTGGGTAAAAGGATGTTGCAAATGGAATATTTGGCACAAGATGAAAGGATTTGGATATGAATGGTGTACCTGGCCAAATGTACTCCTCTGGTATTTCCTTGTCATAGCCCTACAGGTCAGTGCAAATTTGGACACAGGGGCAGGCTCGACCGAACTAGAGACATCGGCTGAGCCACCCACTGCCCGAAAAATTTTGTTTTCGCTCAATTCTAATGCAAGGGTCATTCACATATAGAAAGGGAAATATGCAAATGCAATGATGGAAAGAAAATTTTGGAAAGGGAAACATGGGGTACATACCGGTTTACCTCACGGCGAGAGTTCGTGTTTTAAGTCCATGAGCGGGACTTCTCCTTCCTTCAATTCACCTTGTCACCGTCCGATCTGGATAGGATGTTTCAGATGATGCAACTTCTTTCTTCTGCCACCCTATTCTATTTTTTTTCTTGGTGTAGGTGGCGGTGAATTTTTTTTTCATTCCCAGTGTTGCCTTTGGTGGAGTTGCTTCGCCCTGTCTAGGTTATTTGTAATTTACTAAGAAAAATGTGCGTAACTGGGACGATCGCTCCACCCTGGGCTTCAAATGTATCCACGACTTCAGCTCATCTCCGGTGTGAAGTGAATTTGGGAACTTCCCATTCAAAATTGTTTTTTTCTACAGGGGTTAATCCATACATACAACCAATATCCATGGAAGTTTTGCTCCAAAGGTTCATTAATCAAATTTTGACACCATGTCTAATTTGATAAAAGAAAGCAAATTAACCTAAGCACCATGCTTAATTTAAAGAGCTTATGAATGTATTATCGATCATACATTCAAACGAAAGCAAACCAAAATAGATAAAGGTGGCACGAAAGCATCAAGAGATATTCATGTGGAGATTGAATATGAGCATATGAACTTTTCTTTAATTCAGGTAAAATGCAAAAACCTTTTCACGTACCTGAGTATGCTCACCGTTGTCATCTGATGATGAAGACTTTCAGGATTGATGCAACAACAACACCGACATGACTGCACGTAGTTGGCCGAGTCCTCCTCCATGTTGGTGTTGTCATGCAGGGATGCACTGTCGTGGGTGTGGAAAGGGGTTCGGCACTCAAATATGCCAACTCGTGGAATGCCGCGGAACCAGCTTGAGTTTAATCGATGCGATGATAAAGGGTTCCAAACCAAGCTAGTGGAGCGGCAAAGGAGCGGAGGCATAGTACGTCTCCTCTCTTGCACAACATTGCAAAGATGAGCGGAAACTGGCCAGGCTAGGTGAAGTTTGGCCACTAGCCTCGGATGATGGCTTGCAGGCATACACCTTGGCCTAAATCCAATTGTCGCTCGATTTTTTTCTTTTATTTATTTATTATTATTTTTTCAATGCAAAGTGATGGGGCGAATGAATGTGAATGCAAGAATGGGAAACATGTTGTGGGTTTGAAAAAAATGCGGTGATAGAATGCATGAATTTCTAAGCCTATCGTTTGTCATGGCGCAAACTGATCATCCATTTCCAAGGTGTGGTCGGAGACAGTCCCATTTAACCCTATAGATGGTGAACCAACCACGCTTGGGAGTCACCGACACAAAGTAGGGGCTGCCATGAGTTGGATGTTGGTGGTCGTTACAACCCAAATCCGACCACCAATACTCGTGAATAAATGAGGTTTTATGCAACATTCCATGTACTTAGGTTTATATTCTAATACTGTTCCACGAGTTTTGGTGAGTATATGGTGTGCAGGTACACAATTCAGCACACATGGACTAAGGGGGGAAAAAGTGGCCATTTCGGCCAAACCACTTGGATCGGCTGATCCACCCCCCTTAGCCCATTCATATATGACACACCACCACATGGGAAAACACACTCAGAGGCTGCACGGATCACTGACGTCGTCAATCCGGATCAAAGAAGCACAAACCGACTAAACCCAGCCCATGGGAAGCAATCCTGGACGTCCACAACACATAGTCGGTGCAGCAGAGGTCAACCGGGCACTGGGCCTAGTTCGCCAGAAGGGCCCAGTTCGTCCGAACTGGGTAACCACCTCAAAACCGACCTCCAGAGCCAATCCAGGCCGTGGAGCACCAAGGCGGTGCATTTGGACGGTTCGGCCGAGCTGACCAGTTCGGCCGAACCTATCCAGTTCGCCCGAACTGGCCGGGGCACCCCCCCTCGGTGCCTTGGCCGGTGCTCTACCTCAACTGCCTCTCCCACCTATAAATAGAAGTGTTCTCCTCACTTGTAACATGCACCACTTGGGAGCAAGTCTCCATTCCCCTCTTCCAAGATGTAGAGTTAGCCTAGTCTAGTTGAGAGTTAGAGTCACTCGGGGTTCCGGAGTCGTCTTCTGGAGTTCTGGTAAAGCTCTTGTATCTTTTCCTTTCCTTTATGCAAGACTCTGAGCATTTAATATATTTATCTTCTACATTTACTTGAGTTATTTATTCTGCATTTATTTCGCGAGTAACTGTAGAATGTCTAGTCTTGGTTATATGCTGTTGTAGTCTGTCTCTATAAGTTCTCTCCTTAGTCCTTTATCTCAGCTGGTTCCTTGTCTCTGCTCAATGCTTGCGGTGAATTGTCACTGGGGTATTAACAGGGTTGCTTGCTCTTTCTAGTAGAGTAAGTAGTTGTTGACTAGTGTAGGAGTGGTTCATAGATTAATCAATGACCTTGGAATGCTCCATAGCTGGCACGGAGGTGGTAGCCGTTAGGTGGTGACAGCCCTATACGGCCTTCGTATCCCATCAGGCCTGGCTCGGCCCGTAGGATCCCCGTAAGATGACGGATGTTGGTGGCACCCCCTCTCATCCCTTTCTGTGTGTCGCTAGCTCCGTTCCTGATGTTGAGATAATATAACTAGGAAAAGAACCACAAATGTCATTCTCCATGCTAGCCGTAACCTTTGCTAGAGATATCTCAAGGTCAGTGGAAGTATATATGAATCCTTTCCTGACTCGTTGTCCTCCCACTAGGTAGACTGCTCTTCTATCTCTATATTGGACTTCTCCTTGTGTGTGTCGCTTGCATATCACTCCTATCCTATCCTTTACCCCCGCCTTGTTAGCCAGTACTTTAGTTAGTAGTTACATCCTTGTCAATAGTCAATACTCTTTATCCAATGCTTATTCCATCCTAGAGTCTATGCTTTCCAGTGTTTTATCTACTGCGATGCACGTGCAAGTTTTAGAAGAAAAATCCTCACAGGTATGTGTTTAAAACACAAAAATATATACATTATCATCATGTGCAGCCTGGAGGAACGATCGTCGTCAAGGAAGAAAAGAAAATCAAATGTGACGGACGAATGACGCTGCATCACCGCAATTCTGTCTCAAATTGTTGGTAATGGCGAGAAAAATCAAGGTATGTGAGGTAGTCCAGCTCTTAGACTTTAAATTTTGAGCTTTATCCTTTAAATGTTTGCATTATCCACTGCATGTTTGCTTTGAATCACTTAATTTAGGAACTCATGCATTCCATCACCCCATTTTTTCCCAATCCACTGCATATTTCTCATTCTTGCATTCGCATTCATTCGCCCCCATCATCACTTTGCATAAAAAAAAGAAATTAAAAAAACATAAAAAAAATTCAAGCAACCGCTGGTTTTAGACCAAGGTGTGCGTTTGTCTGCAAGCTCTCAATTCGAGGCTGGTGGCCAAACTTCACCTGGCCTGGCCAGCTTTCGCTCATCTTTGCGCTCTGTGCAAGAGACGAGACATACTCTATGCCTCCGCTCCTTTGCCGCTACACTAGCTTGGTTTGGAACCCATTGTTGCAATACTGTCTACACCCAAGCTAGCTCCGCGGCATCCCATTAGTTGGCGTGTTTGAGAGCCGATCCCCTTTGCCACACCCACGACCGTGTATTTTTACATGACGACATCAACACGGAGGAAGACTTAGCCAACTACGTGTAGTCACGTCGGCGTAGTGCCATCACCGTTTGCATCAGTTCTGAAAGCCTTCATCATCAGATGCCAATGGTAGGCACGCAAAGGTACGTGAAAAGGTTTTTGCTTTTTACCTAATAAATAAAGCAAAGTCCATCGGTTTCCATATGCTAATCTTCATGTGGATATTTCTTGATGCTTTCATGCTCTCTCTATTTATTTTGGTTTGCTCTGGTTTGAATGTGATATCGCGAATACATTCATAAGCTATTTGAATTAAGCATGGTGCTTAGGTTAATTAGCTTTCTTTAATCAAATTAGACATCGTGTCATGTTCGATTAATGAACCTTTAGAGCAATACTTTTATGGATATTGGTTGCATGTATGGACTAACCCCTGCAGAAAAAAATCATCAAATTTGAATGGGAAGTCCCCAAATCTACTTCACATCGGAGAAGAGCCACGACCGCTGATACATTTGAAGCCCAAGGTGGAATAATGTTCCCAGATACGCATTTCTAGTACAATTACAAATAACCTGGAACAGGAAGTTGCATCGTCCGAGGCATTCTCTCCAGATCGGACGGTGACAAGAACAATTGAAGGAAGGAGAAGTCCCGCTCATGGACTTAAACAAGAGCTCTCATCGCGAGGCAAACCGGTATGTATCCCATATTTCCCTTTCCAAAATTTTAATTCCATCACTGCATTTGCATGTTTCTCTTGTTTTTGGGACCCATTGTTTCAACATTCGCATACAAGCTAGTTCCGCGGCATCCCACTAGTTGGTATATTTGAGTGCTGATCCCCCTTTGCCACACCCATAACCGTGTATCCGTACACGGAAACATCAAACGCGGAGGAGGACTCAGCCAACTTCGTGCAGTCACGTTGGCGTTGTAGCATCACCGCTGCATCAGTTCGAAAGTATTCATCATCAGATGCCAACGGTAGGCACGCTCAGGTACGTGAAATGGTTTTTGCTTTTTACCTGAATTAAAAGCAAAGTTCACCAATGGCCATATGCTTATCTCCATGTGAATATTTCAAGGTGTTTCCATGCCCCCTTTATCTGTTTTGGTTTACTCTGGTTTGAATGTATGATGCATAATACATTCAGAAGCTCTTTAAATTAAGCATGGTGCTTAGGTTAATTAGCTTGCTTTAATCAAATTAGACATGGTGTCAAGTTTGATTAATGAACCTTCAGAGCAATACTTTTTATAGATATTGGTTGTATGTGTGGACTAACCCCTGCAGAAAAAAATCATCAAATTTTAATGGGAAGTCCATGAATCTACTTCACACTGAGATGGGCATGGATAAAGTTGAAGCCCAGGATGGAATAATTGTCCCAGATCGGATGGTGAGAGAACAATCAAAGGAAGGAGAAGTCCTGCTTACGGACTTAAAACACGAGCTCTCGCCGCGAGGTAAACCGGTATGTATCCCATGTTTCCCTTTCCAAACATTTAATTTCATCACTGCATTTGCATGTTTCCCTTTCCAAATGTGATCACCATTGCATTAGAATTAAGAGAAAACAAAAAGGAAATTTATCGGAGAAGTGGGTAGTTTAGCCGATCTATCCAGTTCGGTCGAACCTACCCCTATGCCCGAATGTGCACTAACCTGCAGGTTTAAGGCCCACATGTGCACCAACCTGTAGGGATATGTTAAGGGAAACCCAGATGAGTATAGTCGGCCAGATACACCATTCACGTCCAAATCCTTTCTTCCTGTGCCAAATGCGCCATCTGCAACATCCTTTCACCCAGAACTCAACGCATCCATCCATCCAGAGCCAAATTTTGTGCAAACCCCATACTTGGTCAGATCAGCCGAGGGTCTCATCCTCGACCGATCCTAACCTGCACCTTCTACCATGAAATTTGCCCTAACCAGCACAAAAGCATGATCTCCACCACTCCACATGCCGGCGATCCAGCACGACGTCCACGAACAAGCGGAACAGCTGAGCCAGTACCTTTCAAGGCTCAACCCCTACCAGTGAAGAGTCCAAGCTTGGGGGAGGACCCCCACCAGGTATGTCCCGATTTATCCAGCACTTTGATCATTTAATTTCCCTTTCATTTCCCTTCATGATAGTTTGCATTTAAAAAAATGAAAATACCAAAAATATTTCCCTTAAACAATATTTCCCTTGAATAAAATAACTCCCAACTATGCATGGAATGAATCATATGCCTCTCACCTTGGAAATGATGAATAGTTGCTCTGTCATTAATTTTGCAAGTACTTTGTTTCAACTAGTTGCTAGATTGTGCTTGAGTTATTTGGCATGAGTAAAAATGATCCTGAAAACCTTGTGGGAGCACATGCTTTATTCCAAGTTTAAGTTGTTGTGGGGGTTGATATAGTGAGAATTTGGTTAAATTCTATTCTGCTTTTAGTACGGGGAAAATCTCGGAAATTTATGCTTTCAAAATGAAACAAGTTCCTCATTGGTCAAAATACCTACCAGAGCCATATGATAAGCTTAGTTGAAAATTTCTACTCATATGCTGCTTGTTATCTTAGTGAGCTTTGTCAAATTGTTGTGACCTTTGAGTGAAGCTTTCATATTCTTAAAGATCGAGACCCACGTACACACACCACCTCTCACTTGCAATTCCTACACTGGGAGTTAGCAAACATTTTCCATCATCCATCCACAAAAATAAATGCTCCATGTTCTATGAGTTCCCTCTCCAAATATTCTTGATAGAGACATGGGCTATGCAAAAAGAAAAGCATGCCAAAGAAGCATGGCAAAAATAAGAGAAAAAGAAAAGCATGCCAAAGAGCATGGCAAAAAGAAAGAGAAAAAGAAAAGCATGCCAAGTGGCATGGCAAAAATATGAGAATAAAAGATAGCCCATGTTCTCGAAAATAAATCAAGGAGAGGGAAATTCATCCAAGGAGTTCCACCATATTCCATTCCACCATATTCCACTCCATTCGTATCCACACACTTGCACGTCTCGATCTTAAGATGTGATTTGTCTCCTCAGAGATCCGGTCTTTGACTTAGCAAAATATAAGATGCATGCATGCCTTCATCCTTTGTCCCTGAGCCACACAAAAAGCCATATTAGATGTTAGGATGAAAAGAAGGCACAAGCCTTTGGTGAGGATTCAAATACACTTGAGTGATTGAGTGTGCCAATGAGGAACAATTTGTAGTTTTCAAAACTTATGAAAAACTCCGAGATGGGATCCTGAACAGAGTAGAGTGGAATAAAACTGAGTTTAAACTGTTCATCCTAGGTAAAGAGGTGAAGAGGTGATTTGAAACTTTGCCTATGATTCAAGTATTTTTGAGCACTAGTTGTTTATAAAGTTACTTGCAAAGTAAATAACATTGTAGCAACTCCTGATCAACCGAGCCTAAGTTTATATCTTTGCTCGAGGACGAGCAAAGAGCTAAGCTTGGGGGAGCTTGTGGGCGGTCGTTACAACCCAAATCCGACCACCAATACTCGGGAATAAATGAGGTTTTATGCAACATTCCATGTACTTAGGTTTATATTCTAATAATGTTCCATGAGTTTTATGCAACATTCCATGTAATTAAGCAAACATGGACTAAGGGGGGTAAAAGTGGCCATTTCGGCCAAACCACTTGGATCGGCTGATCCACCTCCCTTAGCCCATTCATATATGACACACCACCACATGGGAAAACACACTCAGAGGCCGCACGGATCGCTGACGTTGTCTATCCAGAGCAAAGAAGCACAAACCGACTGGAAGCCAAGCACCGGGAAGCAATCCTGGACGTCCACAACACATAGTCGGTGCAGCAGAGGTCAACCGGGCACTGGGCCCAGTTCGCCCTAAGGGCCCAGTTCGTCCAAACTGGGTAACCGCCTCAAAACCGACCTCCAGAGCCAATCCAGGCCGTGGAGCACCAACGCGGTGCATTTGGATGGTTCGGCCGAGCTGACCAGTTCGGCCGAACCTATCCAGTTCGCCTGAACTGGCCGGGGCACCCCCTCGGTGCCTTGGCCGGTGCTCTACCTCAACCGCCTCTCCCACCTATAAATAGAAGAGTTCGCCTCACTTGTAAGACGCACCACTTGAGAGCAAGTCTCCATTCCCCTCTTCCAAGATGTAGAGTTAGGCTAGTCTAGTTGGGAGTTAGAGTCAGAGTCGAGCTTCGCTCGGGGGTCCGGAATCGTCTTCTGGAGTTCTGGTAAAGCTCTTGTATCTTTTCCTTTCCTTTATGCAAGACTCTGAGCATTTAATATATTTATCTTCTGCATTTACTTGAGTTAGTTATTCTGCATTTATTTCGTGAGTAACTGTAGAATGTCTAGTCTTGGTTATATGCTGTTGTAGTCTGTCTCTATAAGTTCTCTCCTTAGTCCTTTATCTCAGCTGGTTCCTCGTCTCTGCTCAATGCTTGCGGTGAATTGTCACTGGGGTATTGATAGGGTTTCTTGCTCTTTCTAGTAGAGTAATTTGTTGTTGACTAGTGTAGGAGTGGTTCCTAGATTAATCAATGACCTTGGAATGCTCCTGAGCTGGCATGGAGGTGGTAGCCATTAGGTGGTGACAGCCCTCTACGGCCTTCGTATCCCATCACGCCTGGCTCGGCCCGTAGGCTCCCTGTAAGATGACGGATGTTGGTGGCACCCCCTCTCATCCCTTTCTGTGTGTCGCTGGCTCCGTTCCCGATGTTGAGATAATATAACTAGGAAAAGAACCACAGATGTCATTCTCCATGCTAGCCGTTACCTTTGCTAGAGATATCTCAAGGTCAGTGGAAGTCTATAGGAATCCTTTCCTGACTCGTTGTCCTCCCACTAGCTAGACCACTCTTCTATCTCTATCCTGAACTTCTCCTTGTGTGTGTCAACTGCATCGTATGCATATCACTCTTATCCTATTCTTTATCCCTGCGTTGTTAGCCGGTACTTTAGTTAGTAGTTACATCCTTGTCAATAGTCTATACTCTTTGTCCAATGCTTCCCTGCGGAAATATAAATACGATACCTAGGAATACTCCCGGGTGAAATGCTACATTGGTATCCGTGCGCTTGCGGGTTTATATCTGTATCTTAAGAATACCAATGAACACTCCTTGCACCATTACCGGGATTCACAATCCTGATAGTGGACCGTAAGAAGTGTCAACATTGGACTACCTATCTAGACTAGGCATAGTGCCCGAATACAGTTCAAAGTGCCCGAATAAACAGGCATAAAAAATACTTCACTACCTATCTAGACTAGGCACAGTGCCTGAATACAGTTCAAAGTCGAGGAGCCACCCATTCAAAAAGAAGGCATAGAAATTGAATGATTGAAAGCAAACTTGCAGTGGATAATGCAAAAATTTAAAGTCCAAGAGTAGGACTATCTCACATACCTCTATTTTTCTTCGCCAGTACCGACAATTTTAGATGGAATTGCGGCGATGCAGCGTCGTTCGTCCGTCATATTTGATTTCCTTTTTCTTCCTTGACATTGATCTTCCATTCATTCTGCACATGGTCGTGATAATATTTTTTTCTATATCAACACATACATGTGAGAATTTTTCTTCTCGAAAAATGTGTACACATCGCAGTAGACAGGGGCAGACACTGATAGATCGTGCATGATCGGACACCCTGGGTGTCACACCCTAAAATTTCCAAATTTTAGGATGTGAAAAATAATATAAATTAATATAATAATTTTCTCAAGATTCTAAAAATTTTCCAAGCTTTATATAATTTACAGGGAATTTAGTGTAGGAAACTTTTTTTTCCAAATTAAATTTAAATAAAATAGGTATTAATAATGTGTGCAAGTTTTCAAAAATTTTGTTTAGAAGCCAATGGGAATTTTCTAGATACACTGATAGATCCTTTTTAGTTGTCGCTCGGTCATTGTTGACGTGGACGGCCTCCGGTTGTGCTTCGCGTCTTGTACGACTAAGGGGGGTAACGGGCCGAACGGAGTCATTCGGCCGAATTGGTCATTTCCGACCCCTATAGCACATATTTCTTGTTATTGTACCCACACAAGTGAAACACACCAAAACTCGTGGAACTTTATTACATATAAACCTAGATGCGAGGTTTGTCACATATAACCTCTTTTATTCCTGAGTATTGGTGGTCAAAAACGTGCCGTAACGACCGCCAACAATGCTCTTTTACTAGCAATGATTTTGTAGTAACCTCTTTGGATGGAAAAGAAACTATCTTTAGGGGTTTTCATCATGATAGCTTATATCTTATGGATTTCTCTTCTAAAGAGGCAAATCTTTCTACTTGTTTATTCTCTAAAGCCTCTATGGGTTGGTTATGGCATAGAAGACTAGGTCATGTGGGCATGAGACAACTCAATCGTTTAATAAAGGATTAATTCTTCCCGTGCCATTACAATTTTTGAAAATTGGAAAAATACCACTGTCAGTGACTGAGGTAGCCCCCACCTGTCAGTGACACACCGATGGCATATTTCCAAACTGTGAAAATTATAATGGCATGAATGTAACTAGCCCTTTAATAAAACATGATCTAGTACTTGGCTTGAAAGATGTCAAATTTGAAAAGGATAAGTTGTGTAGTGCTTGTGAAGCCAGAAAATAAGTAGCTAATGCTCATCCAACCAAGAGTGTCATGTCCACCACAAGACCTTTGGAATTATTGCATATGAATTTGTTTGGTCCTACAACTTATAGAAGCATTGGTGGTAATAGTTATTGTCTTATGATTGTGGATGATTTCTCAAGATTTACATGGGTATTCTTTCTTCATGACAAAGCCAATGCATGTGATACCTTTAATAACTTTGTCACTAGAGCTGAAAATGAATTTGATCAAAAATTGAAGAAAGTAAGAAGTGACAATGGTAGTGAGTTCAAGAACACTCGAGTTGAAGAGTTTTGCAATGAGAAGGGGATCAAGCATGAATTCTCAATCACATACACACCGGGACAAAATGGATTGGTTGAGAGAAAGAATAAGACTTTGATTGAAATGGCAAGATCAATGCTAGCCGAATATAATGTGTCGAATTCTTTTTGGGCTGAGGCTTTCGACATTGCCTATCATTCTTCAAATAGGCTATATTGTCATGTGTTCTTCAACAAGACCCCATATGAGCTGCTTATTGGAACAAAGCCTAATATTTCTAATTTTTGGGTTTTTGGATGCAAGTGCTATATCTTAAGAAAAGGCTCTCGGTTATCCATGTTCCAAAGCAAGTATGATGAAGGGTTTTTTCTTGGGTACTCATCTTGTAGCAAGGCTTATAGAGTTTACAATAAATCCAAGGGATTTGGTTAGGAGGCTTATGATGTTCAATTTGATGAAACAAATGGGTCACAAGATGAGAAGAAAAACTTGGATGATGTGGAAGGTGAAGGGTTGAGAAAGGCCATGAAAAATATGACTCTTGGTGACATTCGACCTAGAGAAGAAGGAAGTAGAAGATTTAGATGAGGAACCAATCATCTCTATTCAATTGAATGCATCATCTTCTTCTAATGATCAAGAAAATGGTGAATCTAATGAAAATGATTCTTCTCAAGATAATGAGCAATTGGTCTCTAATACACCACCATCTACATCTTCTTAAGATCAAATCGCTTAATCAAGTGTTCATGGTCAAGTTGCCAAGGATCATCGCATTGATCAAATAGTGGGTGACATTAGTAAGGTTGTCCAAACTGGATCTCGTGTTGCTTCATTTTTTCAACGTTATTCTTTTGTATCTTCTCTTGAGCCTAAACGTGTAGATGAAGCATTAGAAGATCCGGATTGGGTGATGGTCATGCAAGAAGAATTGAATAACTTCATCCACAACAAAGTTTGGGAATTGGTTGAGAGGCCCAAGAATTAGAATGTCATTGGCACTAAATGGGTCTTTCGAAACAATGAAAATGAAGATGGTATTGTGGTAAGAAACAAGGCAAGATTGGTTGCTCAAGGCTACACTCAAGTTGAAGGTTTGGATTTCGATGAAACTTTTGCTCCCGTAGCTATACTTGAGGCTATTAGAATGTTACTTGCCTATACATGCTCTCATAACATAAAACTTTATCAAATGGATGTTAAAAGTGCTTTCTTGAATGTTGATCTTAGTGAACTAGTGTATGTTGAACAACTTCCCAGTTTTGAAGATCCTAAGATGCCTAATCATGTTTACAAGCTCTCTAAAGCTCTCCATGGATTGAAGCAAGCACCTCGTGCTTGGTATGAGAGGCTTGGGAATTTTCTTGTGTCAAAGGGCTTCAAAATTGGAAAGGTTGACATTACCTAAGAAAATTGGAAAATATATTTTCATTTGTCAAATATATGTTGATGATATCATTTTTGGTTCCACTAACATATCACTTTTGGAGATGATAGCAAGGGAGGTGTTAAAGGCATTGG
>OAMR01000590.1:88875-106599 GCA_900205405.1 Echinochloa crus-galli | reverse complement strand
AAATTGGAAAAGATATTTTCATTTGTCAAATATATGTTGATGATATCATTTTTGGTTCCACTAACGAATCCTTTTGTAAAGAATTTGGAGAAATGATGTCTAGGGAATTTGAGATGTCTATGATTGGTGAATTGAGTTTCTTTCTTGGCCTTCAAATCAAGCAACTTAAGGAAGGCACATTTGTTTGCCAGTCAAAATATGTGAAGGATATATTGAAGAAATTTGGTATGGAAGACTCAAAGACAATCAAGACACTTATGGCTACAAATGGACATCTTGATCTTGATGAGGGAGGTAAACCATTTGATGTTAAACTCTATAGATCCATGATAGGTAGTTTGCTTTATCTTACCACATCTAGGGCCGACATCATGTTTAGTGTGTGCATGTGTGCTAGATTTCAAGCTGCGCCTAAAGAATGTCATTGACCGCCGTAAAAAGAATTATGAGATATCCAAAGGGTGCTCAATTTCAATTAGTTGGTTATTCAGGTTAATATTATGCTGGTTGTAAAGTTGATAGAAAAAGTACTTTCGATGGTTGTCAACTTCTTGGTTGCTCTCTAGTTTCATGGTCTTCAAAGAAGCAAAATTCGGTTGCTCTTTCTACCGCCGAAGCGGAATACATCTCGGTGGGAAGTCATGCTCAATTATTGTGGATGAAGCAAACACTTCTTGATTATGGTGTGAAATTTGATGGAATTCCCCTCTTGTGTGACAATGAAAGTGCCATCAAGATTGCCAACAATCCAGTTCAACATTCTACAACCAAGCATATTGATGTTTGGCATCATTTTCTTAAAGACCATGTGAGCAAGGGTGATATCAAGATTGATGGAGTGAGCAGAGATGATCAATTGGCTGACATCTTCACCAAACCTTTGGATGAATCTCGGTTGTGCAAATTAAGAAATGAATTGAATTTCATTGACTTCTCAAATGTGGCTTAAATTCTATCACATGAGTATATTTTTTACATTGTTTTCCTCTCTTTAATTATTGCCTATATTCATATGCATGAATGTTACATTGCTCATTGCATGATCATGAACCTTATACATCATACTTGGTGAAGCAATGAACCCAACAGATCCATCAAAGTGCCTATCAAATGGATGTATCTCGGGCTGAAAAGAAATGAGCGTCGGACAGTCCATCAGTGGACCGCAGACTGTCCGAGGACCCCGAGCGCAGCTGGGTCCACCTATGGCGGGATCTAAAAGTTTTGGCTGTCTTCTTCTTCCCCATACATGAGTCAAACACATGTCCTATCTCTCTCTCTTGCTCTTGGTGGTGAAAGGGACCCCTCCTTGGGATTTTTGATTGGACCACTTTCTGGACGTTCCGAGGACATCCACAGACTCACTACAAGATTCTCCACCATGTCATCCGGGTATTTTCATTGAATCACTCATATTTTTTGTTGATTCTGAGGATGAATGTGGTTAGGGTTTGGGGTCCTGATCTGAAATTTGGCCATGGATTTGAAAAAGTAATTGGGGGAAGATGTTTGTTATGATGTAGTGATGCCATGACAAAAGTTTGGTTGGAAGGAATTGATTATTTCTTGAGTTATGGGGATAGAATTTTCTTGGACCCGTGTTCATGTTCGTCGTCGCTACACTATCTCGTGGACTGTCCAAGGCTTTGCCGCGGACTGTCCATCAGTGCATGACGGACTATTCGAGGTAGTCCGTCGGACTGTCCGCCAGGCACTGTCGGTGACAGATTTGGACAGGGTATCTTAGGTTGATTCATTCATCATCTATTATACATTTGTATTGTTATATAGATTCAAATGATTGCTGTGTAATAGTGGACGCAAAGTGTTTACGTCGATAGCCGGATGGGTCAAGAAAAGTATGACCAAGAAAATGGGGGATGAGGGGTCCTCCAAGAGGCGTCGTAGAGTCTCAAGTTCTGAAGATGATGATTCTCATGACAGTGATTATGTGGGTGAGATAGATGTTGAATCTTCAATGGGTCAACATGATTTTGTGGTAGAAGAGGATGCAGGCATGCATCACGGGGCAGGTGGTGTTCATGATGACATCATTGATATTCACTCTCACACGACACCAAGGAAGGTTTGGACCCAAAAGGAGTATGCTAGGGTAAGAAATGACAATGCCTTTGCCCAACATCACAATACCAATAATCTTTATTTTCATACAATGGTGCAAGAAGATGCTTTCTTTGGTGATTTGCTTGGTTACACCATGTATCCTCACAAAAGGATCGACTTTCCATATCTTGCAAATAAAGAGGTCTTGATGAGTGTAGCTGTCATGCTTGAAAATCTGAACCTTAGGCCTTTTCTAGAGCATAGATGTGATTGGAATGAAACCATTATTAGATAGTTTTATGCCACCTATGAACTTGATATTGAGGAAAAGAGGCTAGAGTGGATGACAGGCAAAAGAAGGTACTCAGCTACCTTTGAGGAATTTGTAGTAGCAAATGAACTTGACTATGGCTGTATTACTAATGAAGAAGCTAGTCTTGATGTTTATCAGCAGTACATTTTTGACAACTCTCAGATATATTATGAGCCTACTCATCTTGGCATTAAGGTTAAGTTTCGTACACCCACTGGGCTTAGACATCATCAAGCTGCAATCAATAACATTCTTAGATGCACTTTCATGCCTAAAAGTGGAAAAAGGGATGCCATTAGAGATCATTACTAGAATGCCATCCATTGTATTATGACTGGAACAAGATTCAATGAGATCATGATGATATTTGAGCGAATGATTCAAAAGAGAATGACTCTCGTTGGCAACATGTACTTTGGTCCTTAAATTATGGCATTGGTCAAAACCAAAACTGGGTTCAATGGTCCTTGTGATGTTCACCATGGGTTGTTTGAACACTTCTGCAATGCTAAGGAATTATTGAGTAGGCCACTAAATCCATATGAAAATGTTGAAGATGCTGAGGGTTCTCAAAATGTTGGTGCAGATGCACATGTGGATGTTAATTTGGGTATTCCTGAAATGCCTCCTCCTCCTCCTCCCATGCAGCCACAGAATTATTGGGTTCCTCCAGAGGGCTACTTCAGTCCTTACTTTGATAGCATGGCTCAATCTTTTGGGGCACAGATGACTACTGGGTTTCAGAACATACAATAGGGTTTCTAGAGGCAGATTGATGAGCACTTCAATGCATATGAGCAGCACATGAGCTCACAATATTTTCAGCCTATTATGACTCAGCTCCAAGGGATGCAGCAGACCTTCCACACTGACATGGAAGCATTGAATGCTAGGTTTGATGGCTTATCCACATCTGAGCAGCACTAGCACTTGGTTGATCGTCAGACACAGCTTGAGAGCTCTTTTGACACCTTCAAAACAGCTTTTACTGACTTCAGTGGGCACTTCTATGGCATATATCCTCGGCAGCCATCTTATCCTCCTCCTCCACCGTAATAGGATGACCAGACCTTTTGGTACTTGATGCCAAAGGGGGAGAGATTGTGGAATGATGTGATCTCTAAGGGGAGCTTCTTTGCATGAGCATGAAACTTTAAACTTTGCATTGCATGTTTAAAATTCCTTATTATGTGTGATGTACTATGTGTGTGATTTAGCTTGGTTTGTAATAAGCTAGAACTTGCATTTCCTTCAGCTTGGTGTGATGAACTATTTGCTATATATCTATCTTGTGGCTTGTTCTAGTGGTCCTATGGAGTCAAAGCTAACACATGGTGTGTTTCAAATTTTATATTTGGATATATATGCATGTTGTTGCCTTGGTCTCCATTTTGTAGGGGAAACTCCACCAAAATTGTTATATCTATACATGTCTAAAAATTGAAATGCAATATCCATACACACATGTAGGGGGAGCTATTCTCTATTATTAAAAATTTTTAGCCATCTACTCAATCTGTAATTGTGAATTCTTTGAAATAAGCATGTGACTTCAAGTTTCACCCTCAATTTAATCACTCCTTTGAAATGATTGTCATTGTTGGCACTCCTTATGGCCTACAGATAAATCCGCACGCGGACGGATACCGATGTAGCTTCCACCCGGGAGTATTCTAAGGTATCGATTTCCACAGGGAACGAGAAGTGAACCGAATCTAAACTAAGTTGTCCAAGGATAGTATGGTGAAGTGGATGACACAGATAATAAGAGAGAGAAGCGGTAAGAGGGTAGAGAAGGTACGGGTCTAGAACCTGTATCTCCCTTGATTAACTAACCCGCCAGGTACTACAGATAAATGCTTGTGTCGGGACACAACCGGCGATACACAGAAAGGGATGAGAAGGGGTATCACCAACCCTGCACGTTTGGGGATCCTGCAGGCCGAGCCAGGCGTGATGGATTACGAAGGCCGTATAGGGCCGTCACCATCTAACGAGTACCACCTCTGTGCCAACTCAGGTACAATCCAAGCTAACCTCAAGTCTAAGCACCACGCTTACACTAGTCGGCTAGTACCTACCCCGTATACTAAAGATAGGCACTCAAGCAAAGCAACCAGTATACAATTATATAAATAAACTAAGCAGTGAATGAGGAATGAACAATCATATAAAAGTAGAACTAAATGCTCAATTAATCAGAGAGAGGTACAAGAGTTACCAGACACAACCCAGATGTTACTCGAAGCAGAGTCGCATCCGTAGAGGTACAGGTGGAGAAGAGGGGCCGACACTCCGGCTCCTCTCTGGCACGCTCACCTCTCCCCTCTCCCTATTTTCTAAGTATAAAAGTGGCAGCGCTTCGCTAGTGGACTCTTCCCTTCTTGTGTGTCTTGTGTAGGGGCTGGAGGCTTCAATTTATAGCAAGCAAGGACGGTGAGAGGCAGAGTGGCAGCCAAGGCAGCTGGGAGGCGGTACCGGGCTATTCGGCCGAATCCTCCGGTTCAGCCGAACTGTGCAATTCGGCCGAACTGCCTCGTGGCACCGCCTTGATGCTGAGGCGGTGCAGAGGCGGTTCATGCACGTGTGCTGATTCGGCTGAACTCATGGATTCAGCCAAACTGTCCCTTGTGCCACCTTTGCATTGCACGGCCTGGATTGCCTCCCCTGCGTCGGTTTCAAGTTGGTTGCTGCTTCGGGCTGGGTCAGATGGCTTCTGGTGGACTGGTGGGCCTCGATCGGGTTGGATTCGGGCCTCCGGTTCACCGCGTTTACATTGATGGCAGCCATAGCTGTCCATCCCAGCCCGGGGTTCTGCTGGGTTCCATGTCTTCATGTCATGATGCATCCCGGGTTCAAGGATGGAGTTCGGTCTCCATGTGCTTTTTGCCTCAACTTTAGTCATATGCCTCTTGGAATTGAATAAATATCAAAACTTGTGGAAATGATCATAAATAAACCCTATAGCTATGGTGTGTGATTCCATTGTGTTTATTTTATACTCAGTTGGAGGTCGAAAAACAGGCTGTAATGACCGCCAACAAGCTCCCCAAACTTAGATCTTTGCTCGTCCCGAGTAAAGAATTTGAAATAAGAGCAATACTAAGATAAGGGTTCTTTTATGACATGAACAATTGCTTATTTAATATTCCAAACTTTTCTTCGTACCTGTGAATTTGAAGTGGCTACTCCCTGGATCTTGGGCAGTTGATGAACGGAATGGCTCTTACAACAAGACCCTCTTGATCAACCTGCATTCGGGGTTTTTCTTGTTTTCAAATAAATGTTCCTTGTCCTTTCATGCCTGATACCCTCAGCTCTCTTGATTCGCTCATTTTCACTCACTCTCTTTTATATTTTCTCTTTGCCTCTCAGGTGGTGATCTTGTCAAGTCATGTGCTTCTGTCAAGTCGAAGATTGGTTCCCGGAGCTCTCATCATCGCCCTTGGTCGAATTGCAAATTAAGGATGAAGAGTTCATGTCGGTCCTCAGCCTTGTGACCCCATTTCTTTTCTCTTCCCTTTTTGGGAATTTCTTATCTCTCTCTTTTTTCATTTGGACTTTCATGAGTCCTTTATTTTTTTTCTTCTCTTTTTTTAGGGTATCACCAAAGCATGAGGACTTCTACTACACTCTGATGATAAATTTGCTTGCAATGGACCTGGGGCAACATGATCATCTCTGGGGACTCAAAATTTGATAGGACATTATACTAGCCATGAGAAGTTTCTCAGGAATAAACTCTCAAGCATATGTGTAATTGGAAGTAGTAGATAGGATGAAAGGATAGGACATAGTTTATATTTTCAAAATTTAAATTCTCCCGAATGGTGAGATGAACAAGTGGTTCGTTTTATCGAGACATATCACATCTATCAACAACTTAGATCAGGGGGGTTCCTATCATGAAAGGTTTCACAGGCAAAGGGTACTAAGTTTGAGACGGACAATAAGCAAGTTCATGGCATAAAAGAAAAACTAAGAATGTTTCATTCAAATGATGTTTGCATGTTTGAAATTTGAAACATGTGAACACATAAAAGATGGATAGGGTAAGGAGTGCAAACTAGTGTGCAGGTGCGCGAAGGGGGCGAGCCGGGCTGATTCGGCCGAATAGGTTGGTTCGACCGAATTGTCCAATTCGCCCGAACCAACTGGTTCGGCCGAATTGACTCGGTGCGTGCTCCCTCATCCTGTGTCGCTCCTGTGTCATCCTATGCTCATGTATTCTTTTTGTTAAGCAGGGCATACTCCAGATGGCTCAATTGTACCAACCGGAGCGTCACTTTTATACACTTTTATTCAACTCTAACTTTATTTATTCAACGAGCTAAGAATTGGAAACAAAGGTGATTGGAAGGGAAATAAATCAGAGCACCCTAATCTAATAATCTAAGGGAAATAAATGAATAAAATCAAGCAAACTAACAAACTAAACCAATGGTGCTCTATCTAAACGAAACGACATCAGGACACTATTCTGCAGGTGGGTCATAAATGTCCGAGTGTCCTGTGGCCCTGGCGAACCACTTGATCTTGGCACACAAGCCTTTGCGGAGGACCTCCATATTGTCCTCTGTCTCCAGTCGTGCCAGTTCTGCTTCTACCACCTTCTCCTCTAGGTGGTTTATCTGCTGGCGTCCCTACGCCATCTTCGCCTGCAGGCTCTCCAGTGTGGGAGGCTTCTCTTCCTCCTCTTCGTCCTCCTTGTCATCAGAGAACTCCATCTCTCCCGGCAGCCCATTGTTGGGCGGAGGCTGCCAGTGGTGCTGAACTCTAGGGTTTCGCCACAGAGGAGTAGACTGAGAGGTCTCCGCCAAGCCGAGCTCATCCCGGTTCAACGGCGGGATCAAGACCTTCCCGTACTGTCGGTGTTTGGAAATTGTGGTCCTGACAGCAACCAGAAATGCGCTGTGTTCCCACCCTTGATGGTTGATGCAGAAGGTAATGCAATGACATGAAATTATCCTAGTTCCGGTCGCAAGACCGTACGTCTAGCAAAGATGGTGCATGACTGCGAGTAGTAGGGGATACAAGCAGGTTGGGAGAAGAGGCTAGGCCTCCATGTCCCAGATGATGATGATTGAGGCAGAGTGCCAATATCGTGGAGTGTGGAGTGCGTGGGTTGTCTCTTGTTCTATATTTGATCGATTGGTTGTTCGTTGTTCTTCCGTCCCCCGTGCATGAGCGCGCGCCTCTCCTTTTATAGACCAAGGTTACAAGCGTGTGGCGACATGTAGATACAGTTGTTGCACAATCGTAGGCGTGGCGTCGGGTGTGGCTCCTTGTCCTTGGTTACTGTTGCGCGGCATTGCCGTCCCTCTGATGGATTCTTGTACTGGTGATGATGCCACAGAATAGTTTCGAGGGTCTGAGTTGACCAGCGTGCCGTAGTGACTCGTCTGTATGCCAATTCGTGGGTCCCCCATGCCTGTGCACAGCCCTTTCCTTGGAAAATTATTGCGGGAGTTGGCAGCACAGGGAGTAGGAATGACCCGACCCTGTTCACGTAGTGGCGGCGTGTTCGCACAGCACCGGGGATGGTCGCACAGTACTCGAGATAGCCCGCCATGCCCCCGTTGTCCTTCCTCCTTATTCTGTTATGCGCTTGAGGGTCTCTCCTGCCCGATCGAGGGCTTCGAGTCACCGGAGTTGGCAGCACAGGAGCTCGGAGTGACTTGCTCTGTTCGCACAGCGCCGACATGTCTGCACAAAGCCTTGGTTGGCAGCATAGTGACGGGAGTTGGTAGATGCAACAGGGGTTCGTGGCTGTCAGAGCGGCATGGCGAGAGATTTGCTTTTTTGACTTTGGATGCACGGTGGCGACGAGCGTCATTAATTGTGTGTCGGGGTGGAGGTCTCGACCGAGGCGGAGCTCTTCCCATTCGTGGGTTGCTCGAGGCTCGACCCTCAAGCCTTGACCGAGGTGGAGTTTTTTGATTCGCTTGACGGGTCGCTTCCCTCGAGCGAAGCGGAGATTGCGGTGCGCGTCGAGGCGCCCAGTGAGGTGCCTCGATTAGGCCTTTGACTGTTGTTGGGCCATGGGCCTTTATTTGCTTTCCTCTTTTCTGATATATGTATAAGTTTGGGAATTGTTAGTGTTTTAACAAGGGTGATTATCCCATAGGTTTGGGTACCCCTAATGATCGCCCCCAACAGTAGCACCCGAGCCTTTGTTGGAGTAGGTTTAATCCAGCAAAGGCTTTCACCGTGGCTGCTTCCGATAAGGGTTTCCTTGAAGAATTCCGCTGGGTGCGTGCTAGCCCCCCCACGGGTGTAGCCCCCGAGGCCTTGGAGGAGTGGATATACTCCTGCAAGGGCTATTAGCGTTTCTCGCCCTCGTGAGTTACAGCATATTTCGTCTTCAAGGAACTCGATCTTGTGGCGTGAGGAGCCTCTGAGCCCTGGCCCTAACAAGGTCGATCAGGGGTGATCCTCGACTTCGAGTTACGACTCTCGTCGCCCCATTCGTGGGGAGGAGGGGGTGATGCAATCCATGCTTCCCTCGAGCGGGTTGCGAGTCATGGATGCCTCTATGAGCTGTTAGCGGGTAATTCAAGTGGACGTCTGTTGGCGGTCGTTACGGCACGTTTTCGACCACCAATACTCGGGAATAATTGAGGACATATGTGACATTCCATGTACTTAGGTTTTATTTCTAATAAAGTTCCACGAGTTTTGGTGAGTGTCACTTGTGCAGGTACAACTACGAGAAATATGTGCTATAGGGGTCGGAATTGACCGATTCGGCCAAACGACACGATTCGGCCGGTTACCCCCTTAGCCGTAAACAACGAGAAGCACAACCAGGAGCCGTCCACGTCAACGATGACCACGCAACATCAACAAACGACACGTGGATGACCTCCAACTCATCCCGGGTCAATGCCATGTCACCCTGGGCCTAAACAACACGAACTCCATCACCAGAGGCCGGCCCAGGGGGTCCAAGATCGAAGGCGGTGCTAGGGGGGGCAGCCGGGGGCCAGGCCCACTTCGGCCGAACCGCCACCAAGCCAGCAACCGACCCCAAGAACACATCTGAGCCACAGGAGCTGAAGGCGGTGCATCCAAGGGCCTTCAGCCGAAGGGATCCGTTTGGCCGAACCCGGAGTGTTTGGCCGAACCGGCCCTCTACCGCCTCTAGCTACCTTGGCGGTTACCCAGCCTCCAACCACCTTGGGACAGCTATAAATAGAGGTGTCCAAGCCCCGGTAACACACACCAAGCCAAGGAGCTCATTTCCACTTTCATTCTAGTAGAGTTAGGATAGTTTAGTTGGGAGTTAGAGTAGAGTCGAGCTGTGCCTCGGAGGTTCAACAAAATTTCCCTTGAATTAAATAACTCCCAACTATGCATGGAATGAATCATATGCCTCTCACCTTAGGTGGTGACAGCCCTATACGGTCTTTGTAATCCACCTCGTTAGTCTCGGCCTGTAGGATCCCCAGTGTGGAGCTGGTGGCACCCCTTCTCATCCCTTTCTGCTTATCACTGGTGTCCATTATCCTGATGCTAAGACATTAGAGTTAACCCAGATCTTCTAGTGCTGGCTCTTTAGCCGCTGTATCTCTAAGACTGAGTGACATAGACAGATAAAGTCCATAGGAATCCTCCATCTCTTCTCATTGTCTCTCTTACCTGAGTCTCCCATGAGCTGTGTGTCATGGTATATCCACTCCTATCCAATACCGTTATCCCCTGTCTTGTTTAATCTTGAATACCTGTTTACTAGTCCTCTTGCCAAAGCTTCCCTGCGGAATATAAATTACGATACCTCGGGATACTCCCAGGTGAAGTGCTACAGCGGTGATTCTGTGCGCTTGCAGAATATTTATATATTTTACTAAGCCATAAGGAAAACCACTGAAACACTCCTTACCCCAGTACCGGGATCCTCAATCCTGATATTGGATCGTAAGAAGTGCCAACAAGCATTTCTGGCGCCGTTGCCAAGAAAACAATTGGCTAGAATACTTTTAAACATTTATCTCAAGTTATCTGAGTAGTGCACCACTACTCAAGCGGGTTTACCTTTGCTCTGTTCGTTGGTCTTTGTGAAGGAGAGCAGTGCATGACTGGTTTCCAACTACCATCAAACTATCAAGAAAATCCTGAGTCACTTTTGAGGAAAGTATGACCCCGTGTTGTACCTCCTCAGAGGCAACTCAGCTTGACGAGCCCAGTCTTTCCTGACGTCGACACGGCTTCAGCATCGAGGATGGCAAGCAAGACGATACGCGAATTCTCGGCTCCATCGAGCGTGAATGTGCGTACCGGTCCCACTCCGCCTGTCGGAGATGGGACTTTTGAGCTCAAGCTAGCCCTCATCAACATGGTGCAGGCTAGTCTGTTATGCGGCAAGCCTCACGAAGATGCTAACGCTCATCTCCAACACTTCCTGGAGATCTACAACACCTTCACCATATGCGGTGTAAGTACCGATGCTATTCGCCTTCGTTTATTCCGGTTCTCCTTATTGGGTAAGGCAAAGAAATGGTTTTATGCTAGTGGTGAAGCTATAGATTCATGCGATAAATCCACTAGTGCCTTTTTGCTAAAATTCTTTCCGATTGGGAAAACCAACGCCCTCCGAAATAAAATTGCTAATTTCCAGCAAGCAAAAGATGAAACAGTCTCGGAGGCATGGGAACACCTCCAGGACTATATTTCTGCTTGTCCTCACCATGGTATGCAGAATTGGGTCATCATCCAAACCTTTTACCACTGGCTAAAGAGCTCAGCCCGTGAGTATTTGGATGTTGCTGCTGGAGAGCATTTTTCTCTCTTGAGGAGAACCGAACTAAGGCCCTCATCGAGAAGATGGTGGAAAAGCAATTTTGGGGCACTGAACGTGACCAACCACGTACCCGAGGAGTCCACCAAGTTGAAGCTTTGGACATGCTCGCTGCCAAGATGGACCTCCTTCTGAAGAAGATGGAGGCCCCTGTTCAAGAAATGGTGCAAGCCATGGACGCTCGCATGACGTGCAAGGTCTGTGGCAACACAAGCCATTCGGGGAATGACTGCCCTGAAACGCGAGAAGATGCCCACTACATCAACAACTCCAACAATAATGGGTATCGTCCGAACAACTACGGCAATCAAGGCTGGAATTCACGCCCGAATCTCTCTTTTGAGAGATCTTCACAAGGTAACAATTTCAATTCCAGTACTTTCAATAATGAGCCGTCTATAAAAGATCTTTTCTAGGCCAAGCTAAAATTAATGAAAATATTAGTAAAAAGTTTGTTGCAACTGACAAAATCCTGGAAACCATAGATGCAAAACTGGAATCTTTCTCGTCTGGTATAAAAAGTCAATTGAGCTTCAATAAAATGATAGAAACATAAGTTGCTCAATTAGCTGCTGCTGTTCCTGTTTCTGAATCTGGGAAGATTCCGGGGCAACCCAAACCTTCCATTGAATCGGTTAAAGCAGTAACCATAAGACGGGGTAAGTCGTCTCGTGGTTCGTTCCTTGCTAATCATGCAGGGAAGGCCTCGTACATCCAAGTAGATACACCAAGAGTGTTGTACCTGCCAAGAGCTGCCAAGAAGGCCATCATCAACACCCCTCCGGAAAGGAAGGAAGATCCTGGAGAGCCAGTTATTCAGTGCTCGTTTTGTAATCGATGCATTGAAAACGCTCTCTGCGATCTTGGAGCTAGCATCAACATCATGTCTAAGGTATTATTCAAAAAGTTACGCTACCCTGTTCTTTATGCTACAAATGCCCAGGTGCAGCTTGCAGATTCATCGATCCGCTACCCCGAGGGGGTGATTGAAAATGTCTCGGTCTGAATTTGGGGATATTATGTACCTACGGATTTCGTAGTCCTTGACATGGGGAACGATCATTCGTTTCCCCTTGTGTTGGGCCGGCCATTTTTAAACACCGCTCGGGCTAGAATTGATGTGGATACGAGAGAAATCTCATTCCATATCAGCGGAACGCTGATATCATTCATGTTTCAACCTTGAGAGTTTAGAAGAACAAGGGAATTCACTCCGGAGCAAAGAAGCGTTGATTGTTTCCTGGAAGCCCTCCTTAGTGGAGAGCTGGAAATACTTGGTGCTGAGTAGTGGGATCAACCCACTGAATCTCAAAGTGAGGATGAAATGGACCGCCTCTTCCGGAAACAAGAGGAGGATCAAGCTATATGGAACGCACCAAAAGAGCCGAGTCCACCGCCACCGACACCTACACCGAAGAAAATCAAGAAGGTGTGGCTTAAGAAGTAGAGTTCATCATCTGAACCATCCACTCCGGGATCGGACGATGACAAAAATCACTGAAGACACGGAGGAGTCCTGCTCGTGGACTCAAAACTCAAGCTCTCGCCGCGAGAAAAACCGGTATGTATCTCATGTTTCACTTTCCAATTTTAAATTTCAATTCATCATTGCATTTGCATGTTTCCCTTCAAAAATAAATGAACCACTTGTGTAATTAATTTACAAGAGAGTAGAAAAATTGTAAGCATGGTAAAAAATAAATGGACCATATGCTGAAATTTGTTTGAAGTAGGTAAAATTTGTAATTTTTATTACTTTTACCCTTTCTAGAACATCTCCCTTTATTTACCACCATCACCAACCAGCACAAAACATGTCTACCCCACTCAACATGGCTGCACACTCACCAATTATCACAAACATGGCAGCATGGGGGTAACTCCACTAACTTCCACTTTGGTCATGTCAAATTTGCATCTTACCTACCAAAATCCACCAAAAACCCCATGACCTAGTGTCGGACCTATGAAAAATTTTTTTGCTGGTGGGAGGAAAGAGGTGGGTACATCACATGGGGCACTCAGGCACCCAGGCCTGGTTCGGCTGAACCATTCTGTTCGGCCGAACTGGCCTTGCTACCCCTCTCTGCCTATAAATAGAGGGCATGCATGAGGGCTTCATCACACACACTTGTGCACTAAAATTTTCTCCAAAAGCTCTCCCTCTCTCTCTCTCAAGTCTTTGCTCTAGTTCTTGCTCAAGTTGGTTCTCTTCCATCATTAGAAAAACACAAACATATTTTGCCTTTTCTTTGATCCTAGTGCTAAATTTCTGGACGTGTTTGTGGCGGTTTCCGACACCCACAAGAATGACTAATCTTTTGTGGAGGTTTTCATCCCTGCAAGAACGACTTGATTTACCAGTTCTAACCCCATATATTCAGTCCTTTGGATAGTCGTTGCGCTAACCTTTTGCAGGAAGCATGTCGAAGCTCTTCTCCGCGTTCCGTCGCTCGCCCGGCTGAGCAAACGCTCGGACGATGCTGGGAGCTCCCCAGCCCCATCCCATGGTTTCAAGCCAGATGGATGTGGATGAGTCAGGGGCAGCCGAGTTGGAGAGAGGCTTCGCCTCACAAGTAACCCGGCAGCTCCGGAACGAGAGTGACATCATTTTCCGGACGGACCGGGAGCGGAACATCTTCAACATGCTACGCCTGAAGGAGTTTGAGCATACCCGTGTCTATGAGCAGGACCTGCTCATAAGAACGGGTATGGACGAAGAGTTCCCAAAAGTCTTCCAGGCCGTTGGCTGGGAAAACTTCTGGCAAATCAACGAACAAGGTTCGTACCTACTCACCCTCGAGTTTCTGTCGACTCTGGTTCTCGAAAATGGGGGAATTCGTTTTCGATTTTTCAACCAAGATTTCTTTTGCTCTTAGAGGGATTTTAGCTTGGCTCTCGGTTTTGCAAGTCGTTGTTCTTTAGAGCCGAGCAAAGCTTCGAAAAAGTTCAATCGGGTTGCATTTTCGAAAAAGATTCAGGGTATACCAACTGTTCTGCACCTCGCACGAACAATATTCATAACCCCACTTTGTGTTTCATGCATCAATGGGTGGCTATGATGGTGTTCCCGCGTTCGGATTTGCGCCTCGTGAACATAGTTGAGTTGCGGATTCTCTATGCGATGTTTAAGAAAATTACTGTTTCTCCTGTGAAGAATATGGTTAATCACTGGTTGTCTCACATACTGTTGACGCAAAATATGCAGTTCGCGCCAAGCACACAGCAAGCCGAATTAGCTAGCTTCAACACGTGGCCCGTGCGTATGAATCCGAAAGCGTGCCAGTCAGTTTGCCTGAAAACTAACAAAGGGACAAAAATGTTTAGATCAAAACCTGGAACGTGCCGGTGAGACCAGACAGTTCCATATTTGCGGCATTGAAGCCAATCTCGAGAGCATATAGCTACAGACCATATCTGTCGTTACTCAGAATATCATTCGGCAATCGGTAGAAGCATGTAAGAATCGCGCTGCCGAACGCACAACATCAGCATGACGTAAGGTCGGTCTTTAAATAAGCAAAGGAAGTAAAGTACATCCTTGACCGATTAACGAGGACAGGCATGATATGAAAATAAATAAAGGGTGAAGCATGATCATAAATTCGCAGTAAACAAGAATGCATAGGCCGAAAGCAGCACCCGTCAAGCATGATAACAAACAAGTTAATCCACCGCATGATACGACTTGTTTGAGACCACACCACTAATCAGATTAGATCAATCCACCGCATGATACAATCTAACCATGAAAAGCTAAAAGCATTCAGTGTTTGAATACGAACCCACAACACAGTCGCAAATTTACATTGAAACAAGAATGCATAGGCCGAAAGCAGCACCCGTCAAGCATGACAACAAACAAGTTAATCCACCGCATGATACAACTCGTTTGAGGCCACACCACCAATCAGATTAGATCAATCCACCGCATGATACAATCTAACCATGAAAAGCTAAAAGCATTCAATGTTTAAATACGAACCCACAACACAGTCGCAAATTTACATTGAAACAAGAATGCATAGGCCGAAAGCAGCACCCGTCAAGCATGATAACAAACAAGTTAATCCACCGCATGATACAACTCGTTTGAGGCCACACCACCAATCAGATTAGATCAATCCACCGCATGATACAATCTAACCATGAAAAGCTAAAAGCATTCAATGTTTAAATACGAACCCACAACACAGTCGCAAATTTACATTGAAACAAGAATGCATAGGCCGAAAGCAGCACCCGTCAAGCATGACAACGAACGAATTAATCCACCGCATGATACAACTCGTTTGAGGCCACACCACCAATCAGATTAGATCAATCCACCGCATGATACAATCTAATCATGAAAAGCTAAAAGCACTCAATGTTTAGTTACGAACCCACAACACAGTCACAAATTTGCATTGAAAACAAGAATGCATAGGCCGAAAGCAGCACCCGTCAAGCATGATAACAAACAAGTTAATCCACCGCATGATACAACTCGTTTGAGGCCACACCACCAATCAGATTAGATCAATCCACCGCATGATACAATCTAACCATGAAAAGCTAAAAGCATTCAATGTTTAGTTACGAACCCACAACACAGTCACGAATTTACATCGAAACAAGAATGCATAGGCCAAAAGCAGCACCCGTCAAGCATGATAACAAACAAGTTAATCCACCGCATGATACAACTCGTTTGAGGCCACACCACCAATCAGATTAGATCAATCCACCGCATGATACAATCTAACCATGAAAAGCTAAAAGCATTCAATGTTTAGTTACGAACCCACAACACAGTCACGAATTTACATCGAAACAAGAATGCATAGGCCAAAAGCAGCACCCGTCAAGCATGACAACGAACGAGTTAATCCACCGCATGATACAACCCGTTTGAGGCCACACCACCAATCAGATTAGATCAATCCACCGCATGATACAATCTAACCATGAAAAGCTAAAAGCATTCAGTGTCTAATACGAACCCACAACACAGTCACGAATTTACATTGAAAACAAGAATGCATAGGCCGAAAGCAGCACCCGTCAAGCATGATAACAAAACAAGTTAATCCACCGCATGATAAGACTTGTTTGAAACCACACCACTAATCAGATTAGATCAATCCACCGCATGATACAATCTAACCATGAAAAGCTAAAAGCATTCAGTGTCTAATACGAACCCACAACACAGTCACGAATTTACATTGAAAACAAGAATGCATAGGCCGAAAGCAGCACCCGTCAAGCATGATAACAAAACAAGTTAATCCACCGCATGATAAGACTTGTTTGAAACCACACCACTAATCAGATTAGATCAATCCACCGCATGATACAATCTAACCATGAAAAGCTAAAAGCATTCAGTGTCTAATACGAACCCATAACACAGTCACGAATGCTTTTAGCTTTTCATGGTTAGATTGTATCATGCGGTGGATTGATCTAATCTGATTGGTGGTGTGGCCTCAAACGAGTCGTATCATGCGGTGGACATGCCTGACAGTGGTCTTCATACATTGACAATAATCCGAGATGGATAGATTGCCTTGGATCATCAAGTGGAACTCGTGACTCTAGAAGATCACCCAAGGCTTTGCTTGAAACAAGCCTTCAATCTTAATCAACATCTCGTGGGCATTCTGGGTGGGCTCCATGGAAAGGTTGAGCATGGCGTCTACAACGGATCCAAAAATCCATCTCTCGAACACAAAAGTCCGCCTACACCCACCCAGGGTTGGTGTCACAAGTAGCGGTACCCTGAATGTGAGACATGAGGCTGAATTTTCGGCACACGACGTCAAAAAAGGGCACTCACTTGGTGCAATTTGGGTTCACTATCTCCAGCGTGATGGGAGCATGAGACTTGCTGTTGACTGTCACGTAGGAAAAGCTGGTCAGTGAGGAGCGTTGAGCATCGGCAGAAGCATGGGAAAGCACACGCCAGTCAGACCAATGGAGGCATGTAGGTGCGGCAGGAAAACAATGTGGTGGTGTGGACATGTGTCGTGAGAGGCAATGCACGGATTTTGGGCGCGCAATCACACAGGGAACTAGTGGCGGACCCAGCTTTTGGTCAAGACTAAAGCCAAAATTTTGTATCCAAAACTAAGTTCTAGCCACGCTTTTGGGGGCTTTGACTAGTGTTACTCTTTGGAACATTTTTTTGCTAGCTTTATCACAATCTATATTTTGATAGACCTAAAATGTTGGAGCTAGAGAAATGAATCGCTTCTGGTTCGTGTACCTGAAAAGGCATACCTCCTGCATAACGAGAGCATAACATCAAGACTACACTTTGAATTTTTTTTATGGTCTTGTAGATGGGTCTTCACTGAGATGTAGGAGTATTGTAAGGGAACATGTTTTTGGCAGATTGCCTGTATTGTAAAATTCCAAGGGAAACAATTTATAGACCAGCTCATATGCATTAAATAGATGTCACACCCGGATTTTCACAAAAAACCGAATGCGGCCATATGTGTGCCCAGGAAGTCATAGTACACATATAGCGAACAAATATGATAAACAGAGAACATATGCT
>OAMR01000590.1:54118-69479 GCA_900205405.1 Echinochloa crus-galli | reverse complement strand
CTCCCTGGTGTACCTTGGTCATTTTCTCAAAAATGAGAGTAGAGTGCAGGCGAAGCACTGTTAGTTTTCCACTTGTATCAGTAGAGATAGGGAGAGAGGAGAGGTGAGCGTCCCGGAGAGGAGCCGATGTGTCGGCCCCTCTTCCCGCTGTACCTCTATGGATGCGGCTCTGCTTCGAGTGACATCTGGCTCATATCTAGTAACTCTTGTATCTCTGTCCGATTAATTGAGCATTCATTTCTTACATTTATATACTTGTCTCATTCTTCGTTCAATGCTTAGTTGATTGGTATAACTGTATACTGGTTGCTTAGCTTGGGTGCTTATCTTGCTATAGGAGATAAGTAGTTATTGACTAGTGTAGGAGTGGTTCCTAGACTTGCCAGTAACCTTAGTTTCTGCCCGTCACAACGGAGGTGGTAGCCGTAAGGTGGTTCTACCCTTCTATCACTCCTCTTCTCTTTGTTGTTGTCATCCACCTCATCCATACCATTCACTCCATTTCCATCTACCTAGGACAACTTAGTTTAGGATTAGTACACTTCTTGTTCCCCGTGGAAATCGATACCTTGGAATACTCCCGGGTGAAAGCTACATCGGTATCCGTCCGCTTGCGGATTTATCTGTAGGCCGTAAGGAGTGCCAACACCGTACACTCTTGTTTTGCTTAGGAATCATGGAGAGGATCGAGAACGAATAGGATTCACGCGGGCTGGATTCGGGCTGTAGAAAAACATCAACTTCTGATGGACGCCACGGTCGCAAACAGACTCGGATTGGGGCGTGCAAGTACTTTATGGAAAGCTTATCAAGTCTACTTTCCAACGGATCTGACCGCACGTCCATATCTATTCGGAGTCGACCAGAATCGTCTATTTGCTCTGAGATATTTTCTGCCCTTGATGCTGCGCCATCTTATTTTGGCCCAATGGGCCGTGTATCATGTAGAGTCCATTATGGACGCATCCTACGGTTGGAGCACGACCCCAGCACCCCTATGGTCGTCCTCCCTTGTCTTATCCCCCTTAGCCGCCGCCAAGAACACTTGGGTTTTGTTTAGATCAAGTTTAGCCATTGCTACTTGCTTGTAAGCGCGCGTGCTGGTCCAGCCGCCCGTCTTCGAGTTTTCAGAACCCCACTTCATTTGTGATTGAGTTTGAGATTGAACATTTCATTCTAGTAATTTCAGTACTTGTTTGATACTTGTTCTTGCTAGTTCTTCGATTGCTTGCAGGACAGGACCGGGTGACGTGCTTCCACAAGATCACGACATCCATAGGAGGTGGTGTATCGGTTGCTAAAGCGCAGTCTTTGGAAGGTTGTAGTCGGGCTGTCAACGCCGTCTCCTCCAATCGAGTTATCCCCCGCGCCTCTCATCGAAAGATCGGGCATAAAACCTAGCGGGTTCCCATCAGTTGGTATCAGAGCAAGGTTGTTCGGTGAGAGATTCCAATCCTTCCCCCTATTTTTTTCCTATAGTACACAAAAGCCAAAAAAAATTAGTACATTAGTTTACCGTGATCCTATAAACCCTTTGAGCCTTGCTAGTACTGCTTAGTTAGGGCTTGTTGAGGTTTCAGTTTCATCGGTCGTGTCGAGTTGCTGGTCTTTGTTTTGGTCGTTTAGAGTTTCGAGTTCTTGTCACGTTTCGGTCACGACTATACGCTACCTATTGGTTCCTGTGTTGGGCAAATTTGAGTACTCATTGGTGATCCAATCCGACCAGGAATCGGCTAACTACGAGAAAAGGAAGACCAAACCAAACCCCCACATCGAGTTGCAATTCGAGTTGCAATCGGTTTCGGAGTCCGAGTTGCTTGCTGCTTCGTGTTACCTTACCGTGCAGTTGTTGCTTTGTGCTTATATATTGACGTGTTCTGGGAAGGCAACAGTACTTCATATTCATACTCGACCTCTCCAAGTTTGTGCATAAAACAGATCTTTTTTTACCGGAATACCCCTGCACTTTCTGAAAAAGTTTATGTGGTAATTGGCTGTTTCGGATCCTCTTTGTTCATATATTCAGTTTTGAGGACCCGAAAAAAAAAGAAAAAAAGAAAAAGAAAAAAACAGAAAAAAAGAAGCAAAAGAAAAAGAAGAAAGAAAGGGGCTGCTCATTGTGATTGCTTTTCAGTGCTGCGTTGTGACTTCCTTTGTGTCCAGGCTCGCGTCTCTAGCACGGTCTAGGCTAGGACCAGCGGACCAGCACGGTACCACCGTTGAACGATTATTCAGCTTGCTTTGTTTTAACTAACGTGGTGCTAGCTATTCCTTGTTTTCAGCCCACCTATAGCTCCGCATATCCGACTACAACTTTACAGGTCTTGTTGCTGCGGCATCGATACACTTCATTCCAGGTTTGCAAACTTATTGGTAGACGTGCCCTCCTATCGAGCAAGGTAAGAATTGGTAAGAGCTTGTATCACAGGTTGAGAGTGAGCGCCTTACAAATAGCTACATCCTTTTAGCTGTAGGGCTTTTATTTCTTCACCTGTTTCTCTTGTTGCCTCTGTTTGTTTAACCATGACAAGATCAGAAGGTGATGGTGATGGGTCTCCCAGTAACAAGATCCCACAGTCTCCTCACACCAAGGGCATCATACAACATTTTGAAAGGTTGGTGAAGAAGCACAATGAGGGGATTGATAATGACTTGCTGCTGACAAATGAGAATATGGGGCAATTGGAGGCCTCACAGATCACGACCAATAACAAGCTTACAAAGATGGAGGCGTCAGTGGCTCGTATGGATAATAGTCTTGCTCCACTTTTGAGGCGATTTGATGAGATGCATGCTAAAACCACTAGCGGGCGTGATGGAGATGACAGGAAGGACGGCAGCGGAAAAGATGGAGATGACAAGAAGGAAGAAAGTTTTGAAGACAATGCATATAGTGCAGACACTGAAGACGAAGACCAAGATCCTGCTCGCCGTCGGCAACATTATAATCGCCGAGGTATGGGTGGTCATCGTCGACGCGAGGTACATGGTAATGATGATGCTTTTAGCAAGATTAAATTTAAGATACCTCCTTTTGATGGTAAATATGATCCTGATGCTTATATTACTTGGGAGATTGCTGTTGATCAAAAATTTGCATGCCATGAATTTCCTGAAGCTACGCGTGTTAGGGCTGCTACTAGTGAGTTTACAGATTTTGCTTCTGTTTGGTAGATAGAACATGGCAAGAAACATCCTAATAACATGCCACAAACTTGGGATGCTTTGAAATGGGTGATGCGGGCTAGATTTGTTCCTTCCTATTATGCACGTGATCTATTACATAAGTTGCAGCAATTGAGACAGGGTGCTAAAAGTGTAGAAGAATATTATCAAGAATTACAAATTGGTATGTTGCGTTGTCAAATAGAGGAGGGTGAGGAACCTGCTGTTGCTAGATTTGTGGGAGGGCTGAATAGAGAAATTTGGGACATCATTGAATATAAAGATTATAACAGCATAACAAAGTGTTTTCATATTGCTTGTAAAGCTGAGAGAGAAGTGAAGGGACGACATGTGGGTGCCAGGTCTAATGTTTCTGCAGGAAAATCAGCACCATGGCAGCAGCGCACGACTACTTCCTTGACCGGGCGTGCACCTCCCCCAACTCCGTCGCCAAGTCGTTCAGCACCACCGCCTCCTTCCAGTGACAAGACACGTGTTGTTCCCACAAATACAGCAATAAAATCTGCCCCAAAACCAGCCGTTAGTACTTCCTCAGTTGCCTCCACAGGTAGAACAAGAGATATCCAGTGTCACCGGTGCAAAGGGTTATGGGCATGTGCAGCGTGATTGCCCAAACAAGTGCGTTTTGGTGGTTAACAATGATGGTGGGTATTCCTCTGCTAGTGATTTCGATGAACAAACACTTGCTTTGCTTGTGGCTGATGATGTAGGTAGTGAGGAGCCACTAGATGAACAGATTGGTGCGGAAGATGCTGAGCATTATGAGAGCCTCATCGTGCAGCGTGTGCTTTGTGCACAAATGGAGAAGGCAGAGCAAAATCAGCGGCATACATTGTTCCAAGCAAAGTGTGTAATGAAAGAGCGTTCCTGCCTCTTGATCATTGATGGAGGCAGTTGCAACAACTTGGCTAGTAGCGACATGGTGGAGAGACTTTCACTAACAACAAAACCACATCCACATCCATACCACATTCGATGGCTGAACAACAACGGTAAGGAAAAGGTAACCAAGCTGGTTCGAATTACTTTTGCTATTGGTTCATATCATGATGTTGTTGAATGTGATGTTGTGCCTATGGAAGCTTGTCATATTCTGCTAGGTAGGCCACGACAATTTGATACAGATTGTAGACATCATGGTAGATCAAATCAATATTCTCTCATACACAATGATAACAAACTTGTTTTGCTTCCCATGTCTCCTGAGGCTATTGTGCGTGATGACATGGCTAAAGCTGCAAAAGATAAAACTGAGAACACTAAAATTGTCAAATCTGCTGAAAGTAAGAAAGATGAGATAAGATTAAAAGGGCATTGCTTGCTTGCTACTAAATCTGATATAAATGAATTGGTTGCTTCTACTTATGTTGCCTATGCTTTGGTGTGCAAGGATGCTTTGATTTCACTTCATGATATGCAGCAATCTTTGCCCGTTGCTGTTGCTAACATTTTGTAGGAGTATTCGGATGTGTTTCCAAGTGAGATACCAGCGGGGTTGCCACCAATGCAAGAGCTATTAATAATATCACCATTCGATATCGACACCCTATTCCACGTTTAGATGATATGCTTGATGAGTTGAGTGGTGCTGTTGTGTTTTCTAAAGTTGATTTGCGTAGTGGGTACCACCAGATTCGTATGAAATTGGGAGATGAATGGAAAACTGCTTTCAAAACTAAGTTCGGTCTATATGAGTGGTTAGTCATGCCTTTTGGGTTAACTAATGCACCTAGTACTTTCATGAGATTAATGAACGAGGTTTTGCGTGCTTTCATTGGGAAATTTGTTGTAGTATACTTTGATGATATTTTGATCTACAACAAATCCATGGTTGAACATATTGATCACTTGCGTGCTGTTTTTAATGCGTTATGAGATGCACGTTTGTTTGGTAATCTTGATAAGTGCAGCTTTTGTACTGATCGAGTGTCTTTTCTTGGCTATGTTGTGACTCCACAGGGAATTGAGGTTGATCAAGCCAAGGTTGAAGCTATACAAGGATGGCCTATACCAAAGACTATTACACAGGTGTGGAGTTTTCTAGGACTTGCTTGTTTCTATCGCCGCTTTGTGCAGAATTTGAGCACCATTGCTGCACCATTGAATGAGCTTACGAAGAAGGGAGTGCCTTTTCGTTGGGACAAAGAGCAAGAGAATGCTTTCAATATGCTGACAGATAAGTTGACACATGCACCTCTCCTCCAACTTCCTGATTTTAATAAAACTTTTGAGCTTGAATGTGATGCGAGTGGAATTGGATTGGGTGGTGTTTTGTTGCAAGAGGGAAAACCAGTTGCATATTTTAGTGAAAAATTGAGCAGGCATGTTCTGAATTATTCCACTTATGACAAAGAATTGTATGCTCTTGTTCGAACATTGGAAACTTGGTAGCATTATTTGTGGCCCAAATGTTATTCATTCTGATCATGAATCATTGAAACATATTCGTAGTCAAGGAAAACTGAACCGTAGGCATGCTAAGTGGGTTGAATTTATTGAATCTTTTCCTTATGTTATTAAGCACAAGAAAGGGAAAGAAAATGTTATTGCTGATGCCTTGTCTAGGAGATATACATTGTTGAACCAACTTGATTACAAAATCTTTGGATTAGAAACAATTAAAGACCTATATGCTAATGATGCTGATTTTAAAGATGTGTTGCTTCATTGTAAAGATGGGCAAGGATGGAACAAATTCATCGTTAGTGATGGGTTTGTGTTTAGAGCTAACAAGCTATGCATTCCAACTAGCTCCGTTCGCTTGTTGTTGTTGCAGGAAACGCATGGAGGTGGCTTGATGGGACATTTTGGAGCCAAAAAGACGAAAGATATACTTGCTGGTCATTTCTTTTGGCCAAAGATGAGAAGAGATGTGGAGAGCTTCGTTTAACAATGGAAGCATAACACAAAAACTTGGGGGAGCCGTATAGGTTTCCGTGCCTATACAACTTTGACTGTTGATTATTTGGGCCTCTTCTAGTGGATTTTGTGATGGGTTTGCCGAGGACTAGGAAGGGTCGTGATAGTGTGTTTGTGGTTGTTGATAGATTTTCTAAGATGGCACACTTTATACCATGTCATAAGACTGAGGATGCTTCTCATGTTGCTGATTTGTTCTTTTGGAAAATTGTTCGTTTGCATGGTGTGCCTAATACTATTGTGTCTGATCGTGATGCTAAATTTCTTAGTTATTTTTGGAAGATATTGTGGGCTAAATTGGGGACTAAGCTTTTGTTTTCTACTACATGTCATCCCCAACTGATGGTCAAACTGAGGTTTTGAATAGAATTTTGTCTACTATGTTAAGGGCGGTTTCAAAGAAAAACATTAAGATGTGGGAAGATGGTTTGCCTCATATTGAGTTTGCATATAATGGTTCGATGCATTCTACCACAAAGATGTTCCCATTTCAAATTATGTATGGTTTCTTGCCTCATGCTCCTATTGATTTAATGCCATCATCCAAAAAATTGGATTTTGATGCTACTACACGTGCCAAATTGATGTTGAAAATGTATGAAACAACTAAAGCAAACATAGAGCGCATGAATGCAAAATACAAGCTTGCTGGTGATAAAGGTAGAAAGGAATTAAAATTTGAACCTGGAGATTTAGTTTGGTTGCATTTGAGGAAGGATCGTTTTCCTGAATTGTGAAAATCTAAGTTGTTGCCTCGGGCAGATGGTCCCTTTAAAGTATTAGAGAAGATTAATGATAATGCATACAAGCTCGAGTTGCCTGCATATTTTGGGGTTAGTCCCACATTTAACATTGCAGATTTGAAGCCATATTTGGGAGAGGAAGATGAGCTTGAGTCGAGGACGACTCAAATGCATGAAGGGGAGGATGATGAGTACATCACCGCCAACGATACAGCCATGCCATCTTCTCCTATCATTGCCGGTCCTATTACCCGTGCTCGTGCTAGAAAACTTAATCATCAGGTGAGTTCACTCCTGAGTTCATATTCATCATATTTAGACTGTGGAGACCCGTGCAGTCTTGTTTTGCTTAGGAATCATGGAGAGGATTGAGAACGAAAAGGATTCACGCGGGCTGGATTCGGGCTGCAGAAAAACATCAACTTGTGATGGACGCCACGGTCGCATACGGACTCGGATTGGGGCGTTCAAGTACTTCACGGAAAGCTTATCAAGTCTACTTTCCAAGGATTCGACCGCACATCGATATCTATTCGGAGTCGTGTAGAATCGTCTATTTGCTCCGAGATATTTTCTGCCCTTGATGCTGCGCCATCTTATTTTGGCCCAATGGGTTGTGTATCATGTAGAGTCCATTATGGACGCGTCCTAGGGTTGGAGCATGACCCCAGCACCCCTGTGGTCGTCCTCCCTTGTCTTATGCCCCTTAGCCGCCGCCAAGAACACTTGGGTTTTGTTTAGATCAAGTTTAGCCATTGCTACTTGCTTGTAAGCGCGCCTGCTGGTCCAGCCGCCCGTCTTCGAGTCTTCAGAACCCCACTTCGTCTGTGATTGAGTTTGAGATTGAAACACTTCATTCCCATCTAGTAATTTTAGTACTTGTTCGATACTTGTTCTTGCTAGCTCTTCGATTGCTTGTAGGACAGGACCGGGTGACGTGCTTCCACAAGATCACGGCATCCATAGGAGGTGGTGTATCGGTTGCTAAGGCGCATTCTTTGGAAGGCTGTAGTCGGGCCGTCAACGTCGTCTCCTCCAATCGAGTTATCGCCCACGCCTCTGATCGAAAGATCAGGCATAAACCCTAGCGGATTCCCATCAATTCCTACACTGGGAGTTAGCAAATATTGCCATAATTCATCCACAAAATAAATACTCCATGTTCTATGATCTCCTCTCCAAATATCCTTGAATAGAGACATGGGCTATACAAAAAGAAAAGCATGCCAAAGAGTATGGCAAAACGAAAGAGAAAAACAAAAGCATGCCAAAGAGCATGGCAAAAATAAGAAATAAGAAAAGCATGCCAAGTGGCATGGCAAAAATATGAGCAAAAAGAGATAGCCCATGTTCTCGAAAATAAGTCAAGGAGAGGAAGAATCATCCTAAGGAGTTCCACCACATTCCACATTCCACTCCACATGTTCCACACACTTGCACTTCTCGATCTAAAGGTGTGATTTGATTCCCCAAAGATTCGGTCTTTGACTTAGCAAAATATAAGATGCAAGTAGGCCTTCATCCTTTCTCCCTGAGCTACACAAAAAGCTTTGTTAGATTTTAGGATGAAAGAAGGCACAAGGCTTTGGTGAGGATACAAACACCACTTGAGGGATCGAGTGTACCAATTGAGGAACAAAATTTAAATTTTCATAAATTGTGGAAACTCCGAGATGGGATCCTAAAAAGAGTAGGAGTGGAATAAAAACTGAGTTAAGCTGTTCAACCTTTCAACCGCCCAAGACAAGGAGATTGCTATAAACCCTATAGGTAAAATGGTGAGTTAAAACTTTGCCAATGATTCGAGTATTTTTGAGTACTAGTTGTTTATAAAGTTACCTGCAAGAAAATTGACATTGTAGCAACTCCTGATCCATTGAGCCTAAGTCTTTATCTTTGCTCGAGGACGAGCAAAAGGCTAAGCTTGGGGGAGCTTGTTGGTGGTCGTTGCGGCACATTTTGGACCACCAATACTCGGGAATAATTGAGGACATATGTGACATTCCATGTACTTAGGTTTTATTTCTAATAAAGTTCCATGAGTTTTGGTGAGTGTCACTTGTGAATGTACAACTATGATAAATACGTGCTATAGGGGTTGGAATTGACCGATTCGGCCGAACGACACGATTCGGCTGGTTACCCCCCTTAGCTATAAGCAATGAGAAGGACAACCGGTAGCCGTCCACGTCAATGATGACCACGCAACATCAACAAACGACACGTGGACGACCGCCAACTCATACCGGGCCAATGCCATGTCACCCTGGGCCTAAACAACACGAACGCCATCACCAGAGGCCGGCCCAGGGGGTCCAAGACCGAAGGCGGTGCTGGGGGGGCCAGCCAGGGGCCAGGCCCACTTCGGCCGAAGCCAGGCCTTCGGCCAAACCGCCACCAAGCCAGCAACCGACCCTAGGAACGCATCTGAGCCACAGGAGCTGAAGGCGGTGCATCCAAGGGCCTTCAGCCGAAGGGATCCATCCGACCGAACCCAGAGTGTTCGGCCGAACCAGCCCTCTAGTGCCTCTAGCTGCCTTGGCGGTTACCCAGCCTCCAACCGCCTTAGGACAGTTATAAATAGAGGTGTCCAAGCCCCGTAAATGGAGGTGTCCATGGCTCATTTCAACACACACCATGCCAAGGAGCTCTCATTTCCACTTCTCTCTAGTAGAGTTAGGATAGTTTAGTTGGGAGTTAGAGTCGAGTCGAGCCTCACCTCAGAGGTTCCAGAGTCGTCTTCAGAAGCTCTGGTATAAGCTCTTGTATCTTTTCCTTTTCCTTTTGTAAGACTTGAGTTATCAATATAATTATATTTATCATCTTGCCTTTGTCATTTATAGCTTGCTTCTACTTTTATTCTAGTTGCATCTATATCGTGTTTAGACTATAGTCAATTCTAGTTCTAGTGCTTCTAGTTATTGTTTAAGTCTTTGTCTTACCTGGTTCTTCGACTTAGCTCAATATTTGCCGGTGAACCGTCACCGGGTGTACTGACGGGTTGCTTACTTTTGCTAGTGAAGTAAGTAGTCGTTGGTTAGTGTGGGTGCGGTACCCAGACTAGTCAGTGTGGTAGTCGTTGGTTAGTGGCCTTGGTTTGCCCCCGATTCAACGAACGTGTGGTAGCCGTTAGGTGGTGATAGCCCTATGCGGTCTTTGTAATCCACCTCCTTAGTCTCGGCCTGTAGGATCCCCTAGTGTGGAGCTGGTGGCACCCACATCCCTTTCTGCGTGTCGGATGCCCTGTAGTCCCCAAGGAAGACAATAGACTTATTCCAGACCTACTAGTGCTGGCTCTTTAGCCACTGTTTCTCTAACCACTTGGCCTAGATAGATAGAGTACCCAGGAATCCTTTATCTCTTCTTGTTGTCCTCCCAGCTATCTATACCTTCTCTCTCTTACCTGAGTCTCCCTTCAGCTATGTGTCACGGTATATCCACTCCTATCCAATACCGTTATCCCCTGTCTTGTTTAGTTATGTACCTTTCTCTGATAGTCTTGAATACCTGTTTACTAGTAGTCTTGCCAAAGCTTTCCTGTGGAAATATAAATTACGATACCTCAGGATACTCCCAGGTGAAGTGCTACAGCGGTGATTCTGTGCGCTTGTAGAATATTTATATATTTTACTAAGCCATAAGGAAAACCACTGAAACACTCCTTACCCCCGTACCGGGATCCTCAATCCTGATATTGGATCGTAAGAAGTGACAACAACGTCCATGCCTCGTTCGATGGAGGTCGGCTCGTGGTCCGGAGACACATCTCATAAAAGCACTTGTGGAGGTTTGCTAAGTAGGCCTCGACCCCGTTCGATAGGGGTCGAGGGCTCGTTGCTCTCCCTCGGTGGGATCCCTCGACTAGCTGCCTCCATCTGGCCTTGAATACAACATGGGGGGTGCCCTCGAACTCCGTATTCGAGGATAGGCTCCACTGCGCGCCCCCCCGATTGTCCCTGACTCTGTAGATCTGGGGTGCCTGTCGAACCCTCGACGGGCCAGGGCTTTGAACCCCTGATTAGTAGGGCCTCGAGGAGAGGTGGCTTACCTTAGAAGCTTTCCTATGAGCCTTGAGCTTTCATTTTATGGAATCGTGGCCGACGTGGCGCGGGGCATGCGAAACGGTCGCACCTTTTTAGGCGGAGCGGCAGAGGCGTGTGCAGTTACAACGGGACGTGGCATCTGCGACGCCTGGGTTTTTGCGCTTGGTGCTTATCCCAACCGGTGGGGTCTGGCCGTCAGTGACAGCGGCACCAACCGCATTGAATGTGGATTCCTTGCGGCTGCGACGCCTGTTGCGCTTCGTATGTGACTATAAAAGGAAGAGGCAGGAGAAAGGTTTGGCTTCAAGCCCTTGTCTTCAGTTTGCATCTGCTATTTTCCAAGCGCTGCTGGGACCTATGGGTTCACCTCTTTCGGGGTGAGCACCATACGGCCGTTGAGTCTTGAGGGGTCCGCCGTGCAGTGCGCGTCGGGGCCTCACTCTCCAAGTCCGGGGGCAGCGCAGCGGGCTCTACATCCCGGCCACCATGACGTCCAACAACGCCGACTGGGACAAGGGGTGGTTCTACCTGCGCAACATCGACAACAAACTCCCGGCATACACCACCAAGGTGCTGCGGGAGCGGCCGTAGTCCTGGAGCTACGGCATCTCCCCCGCCGATCGCCGGGAGCGGTTGAAGGTCTTCACCGACGCCTTCGCTGCGCTGTCACGGGCCGGGTTGACTGCGGCGGGCGTAATCGCCAACTTCAATCAACGGCATGTCCTACCGCTGATGGAGAGGGCTTTGAGCCTCGACCAGCTCAAGGCAGAAGCGCCCTGGGCTCCTCGTCGAGCACTGCATCCACCGAGCGCGGCGAGCGGTGGAGGTGTCCAAGCTCGAGGGTTACTCATCGCTAATTCACAACTTTTTTCCCTAGGGGTTGTCCCACAAGGGGTATCGCTCTGCCCCCCTCTTCCCGAAGTCCACGAGGCGAATCGCCTCTCCGCCGAGAGGCAGAAAGCGCGGAAGGACGCGGCGAAGAAGAAGGAGCAGAGGCACCAGCGGAAAGCGGCGCATGAGAAAGAGCGCCGCCGACGGGCAAGGGAGGGTCTCCCCCCCATGACCCCGGAGAGCAGCCCGGAGGAATCCTCCTCGGATGACCTCGTGGAGATCCCGCCACCTGCACAAGTGGCGGCGGAAAATGACCGTGCCCCCGAGGGGGCAAAGCCAGGAGACACCGGCGTCATCGCGGGGTAGAGGGGCCTCGAGCAGCTCGACGCCCTCAAAGGCGCGAGCCACCTCCCCAAGTGCCGCGGCGACCACCCCAGGGGTTCAGGCTTGAAGCCCGCCCGCGCCTGGGGTGGAGAAGGGGGCAGCGGCCCCAGGGGCCACGAGGGCATGAAGCCCTACACCCATGGCCACGAGGCCGCGAGCGGGTCCCCACCGCTGAGGGGCCGAGGTCGTTCGGGGGCTCCGCAGCCCCCGAGCGACAAGATGCGCAAGTTGAGCGGCCTCCTACGGGTTCGGTGAGTTTCGTCTTCTTATCTTGGTCATAGATTATCGGTGTTTTTAAACTAATTCTTTAAATTGATCATTTGTCAGGCAACCGGGGCCGCCGCCATCACTCCTGCTAGCGCCCACAAAGGCGCTGAAGGCGTCAGCGTGCTCCACGCCGTGTTCGGCGGTGCCGCCCTCGTCGGGAGTGCTCTAGCTGACGGAGATCGTCGCCCGGTACCCGGCAGCCCTGGCGCGAGGGGCCGCCCGATCGAGGGGACAGGCGGTGGCTGGGGAAGCTTCGGCCGCAACGGGCGAGGACCGGACCGCGGAGGTGACCCCGGCCCCTCACGCGGAGGAGGCGGCTCCCGTCGCTGCGGGGGCGAGCAAGACCCCCAAGACGACCGATGGCGTGGTGGAACTAGAAGGTGCAGGCCGCACCGGAGACGCAGCTCAGACCGCGGCCGGGGGCAGCCGCACGGAGGAGGCGGAGGAAGCGCCGGGGGCGGGCTCCGCAATGGGGGACCTCCCAGCCACCCTCGAGGGCGGCCAAGAGGCAGAGGAGGAGCGGGCTACGGGCTTCCAGGAAGGGTACTGGAGCCATTGGGAAGAGGATGGTGGAGCCCCTGCCTCGCATCCTGGCCTTCGAGGCCTGGCGCAATCAGGGGCTCGGCCAGCGTGGCGTCTCCCCTGGCCTGGCGAGAGCCGCCGAGGCTGAGCAGCTCCTATGGGAGGAGCAGTAGGGCCTAGGGACCATGATCCAGCAAGCCCTGAACCACGTCCTCGACCTCTACCTGGGCCAAGGCTGAAGACAAGGGTGAGGCCGTCGACCTGCTCACCTTGACGGTGGCGGAGGGAGGCGTAGTCATCACCAAGCTGCGGGCCTCTGTCGAGGCCCAACAAGGCGAGATGGCTACGCTCCGAGAGGAGGCCAACATCGAGTGGAAGGATCTGGCTCAGAAGGAGAAGCTGACAGAGGGTAAGTTCATTACAAACACATCCTTGATTCAAATTTAGTTTTTCGAAACTTATCTAAATTTGCTTTTGGGTTTTCAGAGCTGCGGAATGTGGCGGAGGAGACTTCCTCGCAGGCGGAATCTCTCCGGGTGGCCTATTCGAAGGCCCAGGAGGACCTCGAGGCGCTACGGGACGTAGCCCTCACCATCTATGTAACACCCTAAAAATGCCCATTTTGAAATTTAGTAATTAAATCACTTTTATTTAATTTATGCTCATATTTATCTAGTGAAAACAATTATTTATGAGAAATAAAATCAAAGATAAGGCTAGAAACACTTTTGATGCATTCATGCTGGCTCCATTGAGTTTCGTTTGTTTGAAGTTCAAATCGGATTTTGAAATCCAGATTCAATTTCGCTTTTAGGCTTGCCTTCTATTTCCTTTTCTGGCGCTGGGCCGTTTCCTTTTCGAGACCGTCGACTTCGACTAGGACTCTGTCTCGAGACCGACTCCGACGCTGCCGCCGTTGCCGAATCCTTCCTTGACACGAGCACCAAGACTTGGATCTGAGGCCGGACTTTGTTCTATTTATAGTCGCCTCTAGTCGCCGCCTTGTCTCTCTTCTCAATTCATCTCAATCGAGCCGCAACCCTAGTTGTCGTTCTCGCAGAGAAGTTCCGCCTCGCTCGAGACCGTTCTCGTCGGAAGAAGTTCCGCCTCGCTCGAGACCACCCTCGATCTTCGCCGTCGGAGCTTCGCACTCGTCGGAAAGCACTCCAGGAGGTTCGCCTTGAAAACCCGAATCTATCCATAGCGTTCTTGTTCCGATTCTTGCCGTACACTACGCCAATTTTGATCCGCCGTCGTCCCAGTAGTTCTCCGCCGCTGTGTTCGAGCGTCACTAGCGTCAAGCCTCGAAGCCAGCATACCCCTCAAAAAGCCGTTTTGTTTTGAGCCATTAGATCTAGATCCAACGCCGCCGCGTCAGTTCGAGGCCCTGCTCGAACCCGAGGGTGCCTTCGAAGCTGACTGTTTTGCAAAAGAAACCTTCTCGTTTTCAAAATCAACCCGCAGTCCAACTTGGTTCAAAAGTATTTTCAAATGAGTCCCTTTTTCTTTTGTTTTAACCCCTGCAAGTTTTTTTTTTAAAGTTGCGCCCGAGGCCCAGTTTTGTCTTTTAACAGAAAAACCCTCGAATCTTCAAATAAAAATTTTGTTTTGACCCTCGAAACTTTCGCAGTTTAGTCTCGAACCGTAGAGACGCCATAGCTTCTCTGTTCTAGCTCCGATTTGAGTGATTTTCACGTTCTTGTGTTCGTAGCGAAGCATAGATTAGTTTCGAAGCTTTCTTTCTTCTGTTCTTTATTGTTTGGTGTACTGTTCTAATAGATTAATATTGTTTGCATGTACTGGCTTGTTCGGTTGCTTGTGTGTATCAATATAATTATATTTATCATCTTGCCTTTGTCATTTATAGCTTGCTTCTACTTTATTCTAGTTGCATCTATATCGTGTTTAGACTATAGTTGGTTCTAGTTCTGGTGCTTCTAGATCTTGTTTAAGTCTTGGCAGTTTGGTCAATAATTCTTTGCTGTTCTGAGCTTGAGTATGCAGGTCTTTCACAGATTGTTTGGCTGTGGATCTCCTCTGTTCCAGAGCTGGTTGAGAAGATTGGTTTTTCAGAGCCTGTTTTACTGCAGCATATTGTTGATCCAAATGAGAAACTGGTTCCAAAGAAGTTTTGATATCATCAGGGAGTTTTTGGTCAATGGATTCCAATACATCCCTTAAGAGATCAGCATCTTTGACTTGATCTTGGATACTCTTGTGCAGCAAAGCAAGGATATCTTTCAGCTTTGTTTGATTCTCTTCTGACAGAGTTTGGCCAGAAGATATTTCTTCCCCTTGTTCGGCAACCAAGTCGTCCACAGCAAAAGAATAGCTGGATGATGAAATGGATTTCTCCTGAAAGAAAGTCTTGCCGAATTAGTAATAATCCGCTGGGAAAAAGGGTAGAGAAAGTTGAATGATTTTGTTTACCCCTGAAAACTTTACTAGGAGAAGAGTTTACTGCTG
>OAMR01000590.1:10866-24217 GCA_900205405.1 Echinochloa crus-galli | reverse complement strand
ACAAATACGTGCTATAGGGGTCGGAATTGACCGATTCGGCCAAACGACTCCGTTCGGCTGGTTACCCCCCTTAGCCGTACACGACGCGGAGCACAACCGGAAGGGCCATCCATGTGAGCGATGACCGAGCGACAACCGTGCAGGACACTTGGACCATCGCCACCTCACCTTTGGGCCAAAACAACATGAAGTACATCACCAAAAGTCAGCCCAAGAGGACCAGGAGCAAGAGGCGGTGCACGGGGGGCGTTCTGGGCTGAAAGCCCAGTTCGGCCGAACCCACCAGTTCGGCCGAACCGCCCCCAATGCACCAACCGCCTCCAGGAGTGCATCCAAGCCGTCCAGAGCCGTTCGGCCGAACCGACCTGTTCGGCCGAACCGACCTGTTCGGCCGAACCGACCTGTTCGGCCGAACCGACCTGTTCGGCCGAACCGACCTGTTCGGCCGAACCGACCTGTTCGGCCGAACCGACCTGTTCGGCCGAACCGACCTGTTCGGCCGAACCGACCTGTTCGGCCGAACCGACCTGTTCGGCCGAACCGACCTGTTCGGCCGAACCGACCTGTTCGGCCGAACCGACCTGTTCGGCCGAACCGACCTGTTCGGCCGAACCGACCTGTTCGGCCGAACCCGGGGTGTTCGGCCGAACGGGTCCCCAACCGCCTCTGGTTGCCTTGGCGGTTACCCAGCCTCCAACCGCCTTGGGACACCTATAAATGCAGCGGCATACCCCTTGTATCACACACACCACTTGGGAGCAAGTCTCCATTCTCCACTTTCAAGATGTAGAGTAGGCTAGTCCTGTTGGGAGTTAGAGTCAGGGTCGAGCTTCGCTCGGGGTTCCGGAGTCGTCTTCTGGAGTTCTGGTAAAGCTCTTGTATCTTTTCCTTTTCTTTATGTAAGACTCTGAGTTTTCTCAATATATTTCCTCCCGCATTATTTGAGTTATTTGTTCTGCATTTATTCCGGGATATCTGTGGAATGTCTAGCTCTGGTTATAAGCTGTTGTAGTCTGGTTCTATAAGTTCTATCTTAGTTCTTTATCTCAGCTGGTTCCTCATTTCTGCTCAATGCTTCTGGTGAATTGTCACCGGGGTATTGACAGGAGCATTGCTTGCTCTTTCTAGAAGAGTGAGTAGTTACTTCCTAGCGTAGGTGTGGTACCTAGTCTAGATGGTAACCTTGGTTTGTCCCCGTCGCAACGGAGGTGGTAGCCGTGAGGTGGTGACAGCCCTTTCGGTCTTCGTAGTCCATCACGTTAGTTCCGGTCTGCAGGCACCCCGTAAGAGCACGGAGTTTGTGGCACCCCTTCTCATCCCTTTCTGTGTGTCACGGGCTCCGTCCCCGATGTTGAGATAATAGAACTAGGAAGAGAACCGTAGATGCCATTCTTCATGCTAGCCGTAACCCTTGCTAGAGGTATCTCAAGGCCAGTGGAAGTATATAGGAATCCTTTCCTATCTCGTTGCCCTCCCACTAGCTAGACCGCTCTTCTATCTCTATCTTAAACTTCTCCTTGTGTGTGTCAATTGCATATCACTCCTATTCTATCCTTTACCCCCGCCTTGTTACCGGTACTTTAATTAGTAGTTACATCCTTGTTAATAGTCAATACTCTTTATCTAATGCTTCCGTGCGGAAATATAAATACGATACCTGGAAATACTCCGGGGTGAAATGCTACATCGGTATCCGTGCGCTTGCGGATTTATATCTGTATCGTAAGAATACCAATTTACACTCCCTGCACCATTACTAGGATTGGCAATCCTGATAGTGGACCGTAAGAAGTGTCAACAGCGGCCAAGGATGGCGTGGTAGGCACCTCGAAATCCCACCACTTGGAAGGTCAGGGTCTCCCTGTGGAAGTTGTCAGGCGTGTCGAAGCAAACAGGCAGATCGATCTGCCCAAAGGGCTAAACTCGCTTTCCCGGCGCAATGCCATGGAATGGCGCTTTGCTGGGGCGTAGCTTGTCCCTCCCAATGCCCATGAGCTCCAAAGTCGAGACGTACATGATGTTAAGGATGCTGCCTCCATCCATGAAGGGTCGAGGAGCTTTGGGCGCAGGGTCGACTGCGAGGATTTCGTTGGGGTCCTCGGTCTGCTCTTGTCGGCGCAAGGCTTTTTGTGGCTTCTTCCCCTTCTTGCCTTGCTTCTGTTTCTTTGCAGAGCCTTTGAACTTGCTGCCCTCCACGGGCATTTCTTCCATCCGTTTCCCCCTCCTGCCATCGAAGATGGCTCCAACCGCCTCCTCGCCAGAGGCAAAGTTGGTGGCGACATCGAACAACTCGTTGGCCGCTCTGCGTCGTTCTGCGGGTTGACGGGAGTGGCTCTGGCGTGCCCACACCGGCTCTCCTCGTAAGGAGCTGCATGTGGTAGCCATTGCTAGTCGCCTTGAACTTGAGTCTCCCGAACCGGATTTCGTATCCGGCGGGAAGTGGGTTCGAAGTCCCCATTGGAAAAGAATTCTCGCGTATGACACGGGTTGCCATCAAGGGAGACAGTGGATGATGTGGTCGATCACAGCGCTACCCCTACCTAGCGTGCTACTGTCGGTGTTTGGAAATTGTGGTCCCGACACCAACCAGAAATGCGCTATGTTCCCACCCTGATGGTTGATGCAGAAGGTAATGCAATGACACAAAATTATCCTGGTTCCGGTCGTAAGACCGTATGTCCAGCAAAGATGGTGCGTGCAATGTATTATCCTGCACCAGACTACGAGTAGTAGGGGATACAAGCAGGTTGGGAGAAGAGGCTAGGCCTCTATGTCCCAGATGATGATGATTGAGGCAGAGTGCCAATATCGTGGAGTGTGGAGTGCGTAGGTTGTCTCTTGTTCTGTATTCGATTGATTGGTTGTTTGTTGTTCTTCCGTTCCCCCTGCATGAGCGTGTGCCTCTCCTTTTATAGACCAAGGAGGAGGGGTTACAGGCGTGTGGCAACATGTAGATACAGTTGTTGCATAGTCGTAGGCGTGGCGTCGGGCATGGCTCCTTGTCCTTGGTCACTGTTGCGCGGCATTGACGTCCCTGTGATGGATTCTTGTACTGGTGATGATGCCACAGAATAGTTTTGAGTTTCTGAGCTGACCAGCATGATGTAGTGACTCGTCCGTACGCATATTCGAGGGTTCCCCATGCCTATGCACAGCCCTTTCGTGGAAAATTACTGCAGGAGTTGGCAGCACAGGGAGTAGGAATGATCCAGCCCTGTTCGCGTAGTGGCGGCGTGTTCGCACAGTGCCGGGGATGGTCGCACAGCACTCGGGATGGCCCGCCATGCCCCCGCCGTTCTTCCTCCTTATCATGTTATGCGCTCGAGGCTCTCTCCTTTCTAATCGAGGGCTTCGGGTCACCGGAGTTGGCAGCACAGGAGCTTGGAGTGACGTGCTCTGTTCGCACAGCGCCGGCATGTCCACACAGAGCCTCGGTCGGCAGCATAGTGATGGGAGTTGGTAGATGCGACGGGGGGTCGTGGCTATCAGAGTGGCATGGTGAGAGATTTGCTTTTTTGACTTTGGATTCATGGCGGCGATGAGCGTCATTAATTGTGTGTCGGGGCGGAGGTCTCGACTGAGGCGGAGCTCTTCCCATTTGTGGGTTGCTCGAGGCTCGACCCTCAAGCCTCGACCGAGGCGGAGTTTTCCGATTCGCTCGAGGGGTCGCTTTCCTCGAGCGCGGAGATTTCGGTGCGCGTCGAGGCGCCCAGCGAGGTGCATCGACTGGGCCTTTGACTGTTGTTGGGCCGTGGGCCTTTATTTGCTTTCCTCTTTTCTGATATGTGTATGAGTTTGACAATAGTTAGTGTTTTAACAAGGAACCTTGTCTCCCGGCTTGAACGTTTTCATCTTAATCCTTTTGTCATGCCACCTTTTGGTCCGTTCTTTGTATAGCTGGGAGCTATGGTATGCTCGCTCTCTCATCTCATCTAGCTCTGCTAGTTGAATCCGCCATCTAAGGCCGGTGGCCGGAAGGTCCATACCCCATTTCCTAATGGTCCAGTGAGCTCTAAACTCCATTTCTACTGGTAAGTGGCAGGTCTTGCCATATACTAGTTGATACGGGGTCATCCCTATGGGTGTTTTGTAGGCCGTGCGGTATGCCCAGAGTGCATCTGGGAGCTTGTCCTTCCAGTGTTTGCCCATCTCATTCACGGTCTTTTGCAGAATGTTATTGATTTGCTTATTCGAAGTTTTTGCTTGACCGCTAGTCAGGGGGTGATAGGGTGTAGCTACATTATGCTGCACCCCAAAACTTGAAAGATACCTACGGAAAGCTGTGTCGATAAAGTGGGAGCCGCCATCACTAACGACTATCCTAGGAACGCCAAAGCGAGGAAAGATGACCTCATGGAACATTCACGTAGCACTCCTGGAGTCAGCGGCTTAGCAAGGCAGGGCCTCTACCCACTTAGATACATAATCCACTGCTACGAGTATGTACTCAGCCTCCTGAGTTGGGAAAGGGACCCATGAAGTCGATTCCCCAAACGTCAAAGACCTCTACTTGGAGATTGCCGGTGAGTGGCATTGCATCTCTAGTATTTATATTTTGATGTTTCTAGCAACGAGGACATCTTCTGATGAATTCCTTGGCGTCCTCATACATACTGGGCCAGTAGAATCCACATTGCCAGACCTTAGCATTTGGCCGAAACGCGCCATAGTGACCTCCATATGGGGCTCCATGGTATCTTTGCAGGATTTTGTATGTATGAGTTTGACAATAGTTAGTGTTTTAACAAGGGTGATTATCCCATAGGTTTGGGTACCCCTAATGATCGCCCCCAACACATACCCAGTAGCGGTACATTTGCCTCTGATGTTGAACCGTGGTGGACTCTCTAGCGTGTAGTCCGGTGTCTTCATGCCCTTTCCCTTGGCCATCGGCAACGTAAAGTCCAGCACTCTCGAGGAAGATGCCGACCTCAGGCGTAGCTGGCCCGTGGTATGGCGCACAGGTGATGGTGAATGAGGAGGCTTCTTAATTGCTTACAACGGAACGAAGGGATCGAACATCGCTGAAGGCGAGCGGCGTGGGGAGTCGGGGCGCCCCATGGGGCTGCGGGCAGGCGCCCTCCCACGTCGCCAACCGCCCGGCAGATCGACGTCAGCGACACAGAAAGCTTGTTCACACTGGGGGATCCATCAATCTGGCTAGCGAGGCTAGATCCCTTGGTTGACGCCGCATCTTTGGAGGAGGAAGAGGCCATGGTGGCTGTGGCTAGGGGCAAGGAGTTTCTTTCTGTAGATGAGATGACGGAAGTCGACAGGGGTCCCGGGCTTTTTATCGGGAATTTATGATCGAAAAATTGAGTTTCCCAATGTCTCGGGATAGGATTAACTGCAAATGAGTCTGGCGGTGCATATCCGCACGTGGAGCCAGGGGGACTGATTCGGCCGAACCCTAGGGTTCGGGTGAATTGGGCCATTCACTCGAATCACCCAATTTTGGCCGAACTGGCTCCTGGGTCCCCATATGTGCGGGCCATGTCAAGTTGCATGTCTTTGGTCGTGGGTGTGGAGGATCAAGGTGGTTTTGGGCCAGAAAGATCTGGAGTTGAAGGTTTTGGGCCGAATTTCCTGGACGGTTTCTAGAGTTCTACGAACTCAATGACGTCTAAGTCATCAAGTGGTGGAGGTTCTGGTTCTAGAAAGATTTCCAACCTCTGTCCATTAAGCTTGAAAGTGTTTCCGTCCTCACTTTGCAATGTGATAGCCCCATGAGACGCAATGTTAATCACTGTGTATGGGCCGTCCCATTTGCTTCTAAGCTTCCCATGATCGAAGAGCTTGACCCGAGAGTTTAAGACGATAACCTTGTCTCCCGGCTTGAACGTTTTCATCTTAATCCTTTTGTCATGCCACCTTTTGGTCCGTTCTTTGTATAGCTGGGAGCTATGGTATGCTCGCTCTCTCATCTCATCTAGCTCTGCTAGTTGAATCCGCCATCTAAGGCCGGTGGCCGGAAGGTCCATACCCCATTTCCTAATGGTCCAGTGAGCTCTAAACTCCATTTCTACTGGTAAGTGGCAGGTCTTGCCATATACTAGTTGATACGGGGTCATCCCTATGGGTGTTTTGTAGGCCGTGCGGTATGCCCAGAGTGCATCTGGGAGCTTGTCCTTCCAGTGTTTGCCCATCTCATTCACGGTCTTTTGCAGAATGTTATTGATTTGCTTATTCGAAGTTTTTGCTTGACCGCTAGTCAGGGGGTGATAGGGTGTAGCTACATTATGCTGCACCCCAAAACTTGAAAGATACCTACGGAAAGCTGTGTCGATAAAGTGGGAGCCGCCATCACTAACGACTATCCTAGGAACGCCAAAGCGAGGAAAGATGACCTCATGGAACATTCACGTAGCACTCCTGGAGTCAGCGGCTTAGCAAGGCAGGGCCTCTACCCACTTAGATACATAATCCACTGCTACGAGTATGTACTCAGCCTCCTGAGTTGGGAAAGGGACCCATGAAGTCGATTCCCCAAACGTCAAAGACCTCTACTTGGAGATTGCCGGTGAGTGGCATTGCATCTCTAGTATTTATATTTTGATGTTTCTAGCAACGAGGACATCTTCTGATGAATTCCTTGGCGTCCTCATACATACTGGGCCAGTAGAATCCACATTGCCAGACCTTAGCATTTGGCCGAAACGCGCCATAGTGACCTCCATATGGGGCTCCATGGTATCTTTGCAGGATTTTGTATGCCTCATGTGCTGGTATGCATTGTCTAAGGAGTCCGTCACTACATATCCTGAATAGATACAGGTCATCCCAGAGATGGAGTCGGCTCTCATAAGCCAGTCTCTTCTTATTTTCTCTAGGAGGGACGTACCCTGACACCATGTAATTTACTATGTTGGCGTACCATGGATCTGAGGTAGTGACCTTAAGGAGCATGTCATCCCGTAGACAGATGGTCTGCTACTAAGTTTTCTACTCCTTTCTTATTGGTTATTTCAATGTCGAACTCTTGGAGTAGAAGGATCCAGTGGATGAGTCTTGGTTTCGCATCCTTTTTTGTCAAAAGGTACTTTAGAGCAGCGTGGTCTGAATAGACTATGACCTTGGCCCCAACTAGGTAGGAACAGAATTTGTCTATAGCAAACACGACCGCTAAGAGTTCCTTCTTCGTGGTTGCGTAGTTGAGCTGGAGACCAGTAAGCGTTTTGCTAGCATATGAGATAGCATAGTGCTTCTTGTCCTTAGTTTGGCCCAGCACAGCTCCTACGGAAAAATCGCTCGCATCATACATGATTTTAAATGGGATGCTCCAGTCGGGAGGCTAGATGATGGGAGCGGTAATGAGTGCTTTCTTGAGAGTGTGAAAGGCTGCATAGCACTCTTCATCGGAAACGAAAGGGGTGTCGTTGGCTAAGAGATTGGTCAAAGGCCTGGAGATCTGGGAGAAGTTTTTGATGAAACGCCTATAGAATCCGGCATGGCCAAGGAAACTACGGATCCCCTTAACATTGGTGGGAGGTGGAAGTTGCTCAATGGCCTCTATCTTCGCTCTATCTACTTTGATTCCACGTTCCGACACCCTATGTCCTAAGACAATCCCTTCTCTCACCATGAAGTGGCACTTTTCCCAGTTTAGGACGAGGTGCTTTTCTTGGCATCTCTAGAGGACCTTGTCTAGATTTTTCAGACACTCGGTAAAGGACTTCCCATAAACTGAGAAATCGTCCATGAACACTTCCATAATCTCTTCGATCATATCAGAGAAGATGGACATCATGCAATGTTGAAAAGAGGCGGGTGTGTTATATAGCCCAAAGGACATCCACCAAAAGGCGTACGTCCCGTAAGGGCATGTGAACATTGTTTTACTCTGGTCTTCAGGATAAATTGGAATTTGGTGATATCCAGAGTAACCATCATGGAAGCAGAAGAAGGAATGTTTGGCTAACCGTTCAAGCATCTCGTCAATGAACGGAATGGGGAAGTGGTCTTTCTTGGTGGCTTTATTGAGTTTACGATAATCGATACACATACGCCAACCAGTGATGGTGCGCTGAGGAATGAGCTCATTCTTGTCACCGTGCACGACCGTCATTCCTCCCTTCTTAGGAATGACTTGGACTGGGCTTACCCATTCACTGTTGGGAACTGGATAGATGATCCAAGCGTGAAGGAGTTTGAGAACTTCCTTTTTCACGACCTCTCTCATAGCATTGTTTAACCGTTGTTGAGGTTCCCGAGATGGTGTTGCTTCAGAATCGATCTAGATACGATGGGTACAGAGGTTTGGGCTAATCCCTTTCAGGTCTTGGAGAGAGTATCCAAAGACCGATCGATTCTTCTCTAGGATTGTGATGAGCTGTTGGGTTTCTACATCGAATAGCGTATCACTAATGATCATTGGAGTTTGTTTGTCCCAAAGAAAAAGGCATACCTAAGCCCAGGCGGGAGAGGCTTAAGCTCGATTGGAGATGGTTTTGGAGTTTCATTTGTATTGAGTTTAATCGGAGGATGAGTTTCCTCTTCCTCTGAAAAGAATGAGAGATCTTCCTCTAGAATGGGTTGCTCTTGTTCTAGCCATGCGGTGGCCATGTCTGCCTCGGGGTCAGGATCGGGATCTGCCTCTACTGGTGTGCTCAAGGATTGGGAGTAAGAGACAGGGACAAGTTCCTTACCGATCCTGAGTTATACTAGCTGATTCGTTGGTGCCTTCTCTAGGATTTTCATGATTGGCCTACCTATAAAGATGGAGTGTGTGGTGCTACTAGGTAGGTCGAAGATGTGGCAATCCATAAAGAGTTCAGGGTCATCAATCTTAACGGGTGTGACCCGCAAGATCCCTAAACAATCTAGGATCCTTCCTGGTGTGAACCATAATTGTTTTTGTGATGCGGACCATGGTTCATCGGGAAGTTGAGATTGTACCAATGAGCTAGAGATTATGTTTATTTCGAGGTTCGGGTCATACCAAATTTCTTGGTTACCGCCCATGATCTCACAGAATATTCTTCGAATCCTTTTGGGCATTTTTACCACCTCGGTAGAGGCTTCAGCCTCCTCTAGCCATTCCCGACTCATAATAGCAGAGAGACGTCCTAGATATTCTCTCTGGTATTCGATTTCTTCCTTGTTAGGGGATGGATCCCTATGCTCTACACGTTGTTCTAATGGGAAACTTGTTGCACTCCCGACGTCATCAAATAGATCATCGTCAAAATCATAGGGAGTGGTGTAGAGTGGATCATAATAATCCAGGCTAGAGTATGGTTGTGGTTTGAAATGAGCATCGGCTTCAGATGGAATCGAAGAGCTGATGGTTTTAGATTGTAGGTGTACAGGCTCTTCAGGTTCAGGCTGTTTCTCTTCTTCATCGGGGAGTTTGTCATAGACTCCAGTGTAGGGAGTGTCAACCAGGATACAATACAGGATTATCCTCGCTTCACTGGGAACCAAATGAGAGAATGACCCTACTAAAGCGGAGTTCAAGAAAGTGTTGGCTGGGGGACAGAGGCCAAGGCTGAAATGTTGAAGAATGATAGGTTCCGACAAGCCTAGGTCTAGTCCAGAAGCCTGGATTTGCTTGAAACGAGCCCATATTTCTGACAGCTAGAGAGTACCATTTCTTTGCTCCTCTCGTCAAGGAGAACGGGAATAGCTTCCATTTAAGCGTCTCTTGTGTCATGCCCGCAATGACGAGACACGAACAGAGTTGCTCAAACTCGCGCAAATGCGCGTATGGACTCTCAGCATTCGTTCCTGAGAACATTTGCTCTCGAACCATGGCTATAAAGCCAGGACGCAGCTCATAGCCGGGTGTGGATATGGGATGTGATGATGGTGGAGGCTCCAAACAATCGCCCTTTGGAGCCGAGTGTTGACGTAAGGTAAGAGTGGAATCCATATGGATGGTGGATGATGAGGATACACGGACAACTTGGGTTCGGAATCAGAACTGCTACCGTTCCGCGGCAACGGCGCCAGAAAGCTTGTTGGCACTCCTTACGGCCTACAGATAAATCCACAAGCGGACGGATACCGATGTAGCTTTCACCCGGGAGTATTCCAAGGTATCGATTTCCACGGGGAACGAGAAGTGAACCAAATCTAAACTAAGTTGTCCAAGGATGGTATGGTGAAGTGGATGACATAGATAATAAGAGAGAAGCGATAGGAGGGTAGAGAAGGTATGGGTCTAGAACCTGTATCTCCCTTGATTAACTAACCAGCCACGTACTACAGATAGATGCTTGTGTCGGGACACAGAACCGACGATACACAGAAAGGAATGAGAAGGGGTATCACCAACCCTGCACGTTTGGGGATCCTGCAGGCTGAGCCAGGCGTGATGGATTACGAAGGCCGCATAGGGCTGTCACCACCTAACGACAACCACCTCCGTGCCAACTCAGGGACAGTCCAAGCTAACCTTTTGTTTAAGCACCGCGCTTACACTAGACGGCTAGTACCTACCCCGTATACTAAAAATAGGCACCCAAGCTAAGCAACCAGTATACAATTATACCAATCAACTAAGCAGTGAATGAGAAACGAACAAGCATATAAAAGTAGAACTGAATGTTCAATTAATCAGAGAGAGGTACAAGAGTTACAAGACACGACCCGGATGTTACTCGAAGCAGAGCCTCATCCGCAGAGGTATAGGTGGAGAAGAGGGGCCGACACTCCGGCTCCTCTCCGGCACGCTCACCTCTCCCCTCTCCCTATTTTCTAAGTATAAGAGTGGCAGCGCTTCGCTAGTGGACTCTTCTCTTCTTGTGTGTCTTGTGCAGGAGCTGGAGGCCAAGGCAGCTGGGAGGCGGTGCCGGGTTGTTCGGCCAAATCCTCTGGTTCGACCGAACTGCCCCGTGGCACCGCCTTAATGCTGAGGTGGTGTAGAGGCAGTTCGTGCACGTGTGCTGATTCAGCCGAACTCATGGATTCGGCCGAACCATCCCTTGTGCCGCCTTTGCATCCCACGTCCTGGATTACCTCCCCTGCATTGGTTTTAGGTCGGTTGCTACTTTGCGCTAGGTCAGATGGCTCCTGGTGGACTGGTGGGCCTTGATCGGGTTGGATTCGGGCCTCCGGTTCACTGGGTTTACGTTGATGGCAGCCATAGTGGTCCATCCCAACCCGGGGTTCTGCTAGGTTCCATGTCTTCATGTCGTGATGCATCCCGGGTTCAAGGATGGAGTTCTGTCGAATCTTGGGATTCGGCCGAACTCATCACTCCATGTGCTTTTGGCCTTAACTTTAGTCATATGCCGCCTGGAATCGAATAAACACCAAAACTTGTGGAAATGATCAGAAATAAACCCTATAGCTATGGTGTGTGATTCCATTGTGTTTATTTTATACTCGGAAAACAGGCTGTAACGACTGCCAACAATCATTAATTACCAAAAAGGGGGAGATTGAAGGCACCTAGGCCCTGAATTGTGTTTTGGTAACTAATGACAACCTTTGTGGACTAACAATTTCATTTGAGAATATGAGAATAGGTTAGTTCCGAGGGTTGGAATGAGCTTCAAAGGATTATGTGTGGATGGCATGTGTGCTATGGATAATGGGAAGCTCAAGGCAAAGGTATAAGATATGGCTTTTTGCTTGAGCCGGTGATGAGGTGATTAGAGGATAAATAGTGACTGGGTTGATAGGCTAGATAGCCGTACTATCAAGAGGGATCAACATCATTGGCTTGACGTGTCTATAGTGCCACTTTGATCATTGACGCACATGTTGTGCATTTAGATGAGTGGTGACTTATCTTAGAAAGAGCGTGTTGAAAATTGGGTGGAAATCCAGTTCTGTCAACTGGTCGGATAGTCTGAGGGATTGACTCGGACAGTCCGAGAATTGTGAGTTAAATTTTATATAGAAAATCAATTGAAAACTATCCGGGGGTTGTGGTCCGACTGTCCGTGACCTGTGCTGACATATGGGCCCACGTGTGCTAACATACCGGCGGTGGCCTTGTTGGTCGGACAGTCCGCAGCTGGGCTCAGACAGTCCATAAAATAGGCCTTGATTTAGACAGAGACGGTTTTGAATGATACAGGGGGTCAGACCGTCCATCTGCGCCAGGAGTTACTGTCCGTGATGCATCTCGGACAGTCCGCAGGTGGCGGTCGGACAGTCCGCCAGGCCCCAACAGTCATTTTTGACACACGTTTAACTACGCAATGTGACCGTTAGTTTCAAAGTCGGACAGTTCGAGGGGGCGGGTCGGGCAGTCCGCGAGAGCCATTTTTCATGTGTTTTGAACGTAACGGCTAGTTCTAAGGACAAGGCCTATATATACTTCACCACCGCGGTGGGGTGAGATCTCTTGGCACTTTGGGAATCTTTCTTGACATACTTGAGCCCTCATTCTCCTCCCTCTCACTCACTTGCTTTGAGATTGCATTCTTTGTGAGATTGAGAGCATCTAGTGCATTGCATCAACGATTTGATCATTGTGGCACTAGAATTCATCAAGCGAGCAGGTTGATTTGTTACTCTTGGAGGTTGCCGCCTCCTACACGGCTTGGAGCTCGTGATTCAATTGAGCTCTTCAAGAAGATTGTGAAGTTGCCTTGGAAGATTGGTGTGAGAAGTCATTGTGCTCACCTCGCCGGAGCGGTGAAGAGCAACTCTAGTGGAATCAAGATTTGGAGCGGTTCTTTGGTTCTAACCGGCTTATAGATCAAGTGGAGACTTGATAGAGGAGCGGTTGAACATTGAATCCATCTCAACGTGGATTAGGGGTGACCGGCAAGCCATCGATACCACGGGATAAGTCCAATATTTCATATTTTCGGGTATTTGGGTGTGAATGCTATATCTTGAGAAAAGGCTCTCGATTATCCAAGTTCCAAAGCAAATGTGATGAAGGGTTCTTTCTCGGATATTCATCTTGTAGCAAGCCTATAGAGTTTATAATAAATCCAATGGATTTGTTGAGGAAGCTTATGATGTTCAATTTGATGAAACAAATGGGTCACAAGATGAGAAAGAGAACTTAGATGATGTGAGAGGTGATGGGTTGAGAGAAGCGATGAAGAATATGGATATTGGTGACATTCGACCAAGAGAAGAAGAAGATGATGATGATGATGATGAGCATACCATATCCACTCAAGTGAGTGAATCAACTTCTCAAGACCAAGGGATTAACAATGCAAATGTGAATGACTCACCTCAAGAAGATGAACAATTGGTCTCTACTTCATCATCCACATCTTCTCAAGATCAAGTTGTTCAAACAAGAGTTCATGGTCAAATTGCCAAGGATCATCCCATTGATCAAATTGTGGGTGACATTAGTAAGGGCGTTCAAACTCGATCTCGTGTTGCTTCATTTTGTCAACATTACTCTTTTGTATCTTCTCTTGAGCCTAAA
>OAMR01000416.1:1206694-1233358 GCA_900205405.1 Echinochloa crus-galli | reverse complement strand
GCCGCCGCCGCAGCCGCCGCCGCCTGGGCCGCGGCGATGGAGTGAGACCGCATATGGCCCGCGAGAGCGCGGGGGCTAGCGAAGCGGCGGGAGCAGAGCTTGCATGTGTTCTTCGCCATGGCGAGGGAGCTTGCAGAGCTCGGGGGAGAGCTCTCGGCACTCGGCAGGAGCAAAAATGGTGAGGAGAGAGAGCGTGAGCGAGCGAGAGAGCTGCGGGGGAAGTTAGAATATAGCGGAACAGCAAGCTTCTCTCTCCTATTTATTTTTTTTTCTTTTCGGATTTTTTTCCTTTCCTTTCTTCAGATTTATGTTTTCTTTTCCATGGTTTGACACCTTCAATCGCGGTGAGGGCTTCGTTGGTGCTTCGGCGAAGCATATAGCTCTAGCATTGCATACGGAGAATGCAAACAGAAAGGTACCTCTTTCCCCCATTGCTAGATTTGGATCAGCATGCCGAGAACCAGATTTGCTAGCTGCTCATACTATATCTACATACATCATACATACATAATATATATATATATATATATATATATACTATATATATATATATATATCCATAATCCCCAGTCGCTTCAAACAGACACGAAATTAACAGCAACGACACAGCATTGTAAATATATACAAAATCAATGGAACAGGAAAAAGGGTAGGAGCAAGCTACCATATAACCTACAGAAAATGATGCTTCTTTTTTTTTCACCTCAGTTTTCCCCTTTTTTTGGACTTTTCGTTTTCATGGATTTTTATCTCCCTGATGACCTCACCTCGAATCACCTCCGGCATTGGAATTATCCAGAATGATGGCGCTAATCTGCCGGCCTGCCTGATGGCCGCTTCAGGCGCTGGATTGAAGCGCCTGGATCTGACACGGCGGAGAGCTCCATCTCCTCGGATGGCGGCGCCACGTTCAGATCGATCATGCCGGGGTTGTTGATCGGGGAGCGGGAGCGGCGGCGGAGGTCGAGGCGGGCGCGGTGCCGCAGACATGGGACCGCTTGTGGCCGCCCAGGGCCTGCCCCGAGGAGAACACGCGGTAGCAGTGGGGGCACTCGCGCGGCGGCTGCTGCTTCGCGTCCATGCCCTCGTCCCCGCCGAGGTGCTCGTGCTCCGGCAATGGCGCCGCGCCGCCTGGGCTGCGGAGGAGGGGGGGAGGACGGGGGCGCAGCACCCGCCCCTCCCGCCGCGCACGTTGCTGGCGCGGTGCCCGCCCAGCGCCTGGTAGGAGCGGAACACCTTCTTGCACGCGACGCACTGGAACTGCGTCCGCTTCTCCACCGGTGCCCGGGCACGGGCCGGCCGGCGCCGGCGGGAGGGGCAGGGGGAGCGTAGCCGTCGTCGCTGCCGTCGTCGGAGTAGTAAGCCTCGCCGAACGCAGCCGACGGCCAGGAGTCGCGGGAGAGCATCATCAGGGACACCGCCACGTCCTCCCTCCGGAGTGGCGACCTCAGAGAGCGAGCTCGCCGGCTCCGCCTCGGCCCAGGCGGCGGCGGGTTCGCGCGCTTGGCGTGCGGCGGGGTGGACTCGGCTCGCTCTCGCGATCCGAGAAGGCAGCATCGGCAACGCGCAGGCTGCGCTTCGGGTTCTCCCGGAGCCCGTAGGTGGAAGCAGGCATCTTGAAGCCGGAGTCGTCGTCGTGGGCGGCGAAGGAGGTCGACGCGGAGGACGCGGAGGAGATCTGCTGCTTGACGGCCGCCGCCGCCGCAGCAGCAGCTGCAGCCGCCGCCGCAGCCGCCGCCGCCTGGGCCGCGGCGATGGAGTGAGACCGCATATGGCCCGCGAGAGCGCGGGGGCTAGCGAAGCGGCGGGAGCAGAGCTTGCATGTGTTCTTCGCCATGGCGAGGGAGCTTGCAGAGCTCGGGGGAGAGCTCTCGGCACTCGGCAGGAGCAAAAATGGTGAGGAGAGAGAGCGTGAGCGAGCGAGAGAGCTGCGGGGGAAGTTAGAATATAGCGGAACAGCAAGCTTCTCTCTCCTATTTATTTTTTTTCTTTTCAGATTTTTTCCTTTCCTTTCTTCAGATTTATTATGTTTTCTTTTCCATGGTTTGACACCTTCAATCGCGGTGAGGGCTTCGTTGGTGCATGGCTCATGCAAATCGAAGCACAGAGATATTTTGCAGCCTTGACTGCTTAAATTGCTTCCTGTTTTTTAGGGCCCATCCCCTCCTGTTGATATGGAATTATCACAATTCACAACTAATGCCTTGTATTTGCCCCAAAGATGCTAGCCCATATATGTATAGATGCTAGACCAAATAAGTTTTGATCCTCTGCCAAACAATAATCAATGCTATTTGCGGTTTTGCTTGCGCCGGTTGATTTCATATTAAATGGATGCTAAATGGTGAATTCCCTCCTCTCTCTTTTTTTAAACTACTATAGATAGATCTTTAAAATGTATATAGTCAAATTAAGCTATATTGTTTTATGCTACTCACTCCTCACGCTATTGAAGATAAATTATTTTTTCCTAAAGGAATATATACATTGTTTACCATTATACATGTAACATTATGCTAGGAATGATAGCTATCATTCCTAGCTAGCTATGAGCATATTGTTATGACTTATGAGTGAAATTTAATATACGTTTCACTGTTCAAACTCCAAAACATCTTGTAAGAAAAAAAAATTAATACTATCTCTTTATGTGATTGTACAATAAACCATTACTTTTAGTACGAGCCAAAAACACGCACGCAATGTACATAGCACGCACAATACTAATGCACAGTAGGCTCCTCGCATCCCATGCACGACCCTTCCACGTCTTAGTAGTAACTGAGCGTAGCTAGCATGAAGAACACGCCAAAAATTCAATAGAAACCGATGTCCGATCTGGATCCAACCATGGTGCCGCGCACACTCAAGCATGCCTGCGAATCCAGAGCATCAAGCGAAGAATACCGATTCGCTTGACTTATGATGATTCGTTGCGAGAGAAAAATACTGTTAACTGATGATTTATGTTAATTTGTTATGAGAGAAAAATACTGTTGGCTGATAAGCATTAGTCAAGCGAACAGGGCCAAAGCCTCATAGGCACAAGTACAGTTGTGCGAATGCTAAAATTCAGCGGAAAGCCGTTTGTCTATTTTGTGACCAACCCTATTGTCTGACGCGAACGCCCAATCCAACGTACATTCATAAACATGCACACGCACATACTAAACACCTGACACGTAAGGGATCATCGAATGTTACAACCGAATATACTGTTGAGTCACGGATAACGCACGTGTGTGCGCCGCTATACAACTCGATAGGCACCAAGAACGGAAGCAGTTTCTATATAGTTAAGTCACCTGTAGTTGGGTCACTAACAGGTGGCCTTCCTGTAATCAGGCCCACCTGGAGGCCCACCTGTCAGCGAGTGAACTGTAGGGGTTAAACTGCAGAGGAGACTCATCCCCAAGAACCTAGATAGGTTTGGGCTAGAACCCATGGAGTTGGTGCACAACCACACATGGAAGTAATCAAACATACGCCAACTTCTGCGATCAAAGGCGTTTATTGGATAGATCTCATGAGTTTTTCTTTACTGGATTATAGTCACTCATCCTGAAAACAAAGTTAAAAAAGAAAGAACTGAGCATGTCATCCTATTTGAGCTCGGGCACCCACTGGCATCCTATGAGGACCGAGTCAATTTACCATACAATCTAAAACCAAAAAAAAAGTCAGAAAACCATGTTCATGCGCCCAACATACGACAAGTTCTCTTAATTAGGTCAGTATAGGATCCTTATTTTTTTATTTCCTTATTCCTAGTGAATTGATTATGTAAATAAATTCATCGATATTAATGGTCAAGTATCCATTTCAATGGAGGAGGGCGATATTGCTAGACCGGATGTGGAGCGCAGGGTGGGTGTGGTCTCAGTGAGGACTAAATCAAGTATAGAGAACCATCAAAGCTTGTCTAACTAATACAGTATATAGTTGGGTAAATAAATTAAAAGACAATGCATTTTAGCAACCATTTTGTGGCAAATTAATAGTTGTACTCATTGCTACTGCGGCCTACATTCATCCTCAGTTCACAACTCGATCAACTACTGCTACTACTACGATATGATCGATATCCCCGGGATTACTACCGTCGTTGCAGGCTATATAAACAGACGCGATTAACTTGCCTCGCTCCACGTTCCAAGCATGCAAGGATTCCACCGGAGATGTTAGCTAGCGCCACCGATGCACAGTGCTTTCAATTCGGTTGTTCACATCAGCCGCGACGACGACGACGGCGTATCTGGGCCGTACATACGATGGCAACGCTTTTGGTGCGCTCGATCCGAAGCCTTCTCTTCTCCTCCGCCGTGTCTAGGCACACGCACATTTTTTCGTTTCCCCTTGGTGGTCGTGGCTCACGTATATGGCCGATCCAACCCTGATCCTATTCGTTTGGCTGGTGGCTGACGCTGGTTTTTACTGATAAAAAAACACTGCTGGCTGGTTGGTGGCTGGTGCTGGTTTCTGCTTAGAGAAAAATACTGTTCGCTGGCTGGAAACCATCCAGTCAAACAGGGCTCCTATCACGTACTTGGGGGTGATGAGCGGACAAATCCACATGATTACCCCCGCCAAGTACGAACCGGGCTAGCGCGTAACTAACCACCATGGTCCATAGGCTGCTGGCCTGCCGCGGCTTCGCCGGCGAGCCATGCGCCCGTTCGTTCGATCGAGTCGCCGGCTGGCTGCAGCGCGAAGCCGTTGCCGATGCTTCGTGCATGCTAGTTACCAGTCAGTCAACCACTGCCTCTCAGCCGTTACTACTACGACCGCCCGGCCGGCCTGGCCGCGCGCAGCCGGGAATTAATTCGATCGGCCGCGCGCGCAGCGGGCACAAGCACAACGCACTGGCTACCGTGCCGTGGTGCGTCCGTGTGTGTGTGTGGTGGTACACGGAGCTCCGTTTGTCCGGCTTTCATTTGCACAAAGTCAACCGACGCCCGACGGCTTTGGTTCCATTGGCATTTTGTTTGTTGAGGTGCATGCGGACGACGCGAGTGATATCGAAAATTCAAAAGGCTACTACGTTTTTCACTGTGCTGGTGGCTTTGGTGCACAAATGGAAAAGGAAGAGGAGAATTTCGTTTCCTCCTCCGGATCTCTCTCTCTCTCTCCAGCCCTTTTGCTGCTTTAATTTCTGGTCTTTTCCTAGCTGCATGATACGGAGTACTACCAATTTTGGTGCCCCTTTTTTCTGCAGTCCAGCGAGTATCCAGCACGTACAGCTGGCCCCTACAACTGCCATACGTACCGGCCGTGTGCTCGTACTTGTGTGCACAGAATGACAGGATGGCACGTACTGGTACTGCACCGCAATCGCCACGGCTCCTGGGTCCGTGGCAGCTGAACTGTTTGAGCCGAGGCACGACGGGTACAGTACAGACGATCGATAATGGCCGTTCAATGGACAAAGATCCAAACGGGACACTGCTGATCGAGTGCTGATGACGCGTGCCCGCGTGCGTCCGCCGGCCGTCTTCAGGCCGGGAGCTGACGTCGTGTGCGTGTGGACTGGCCTGAACGCAACGGGCTGGACGCTGGACCGGGACTCCTTCAAGCCAAAGCAAATGGAGCCTGCAGTGCTGAGCGAAACCATTGATGCTGCCTTCGAAGGAAAAATTGGCCAATTCCCTTGTCAGTACCTTGGTTTACCCCTTCATATCGGGAGAACTCGCCGAATTGATGAACAGAACCTCGTCGACAAGATTGGAGCTCGTCTACCAGGGTGGAAGGGCAGATTGCTCACACGCGCCGGCCGGCTTACCATGGTGAATTCAGTGTTATCATCAATCCCGGTGTATCATATGACGATTTTTCCGCTTTCTAAATGGGCAATCAACAGGATTGACAGGATCCGAAGAAACTTCCTTTGGACTGGCAGTGGGGATGTCAGGCACGGACAATGCCTAGTGAACTGGCGTCGGGTCAATCGAACCAAGAAGCTTGGTGGACTCGGTGTAAAGGACTTGGAATGCTTTGGCCGAGCCCTCCGACTCCGATGGCCATGGATGTGGTGGACTAGCACGGAAAAGCCGTGGCACGGCATGCCCATCAAGCTCACACAAGCTGAATTATGCCTCTTCCGGGTCTGCACCAGTGTGGATGTGGGCAGCGGTGCAAGGACAAAGTTCTGGAAGGATAGCTGGTTAAATGGCCAAGCACCAATGGATATAGCACCTGATTGCTATCGATTGGCGTGGGGGAAGAATGTGACGGTGCAAAGGGCCATGACCAATAACCGATGGATGCGGGGTCTTAGGAGAATCAGCTCTGAAACAGCGCTCCGGCAGTTCGTGCGGCTATGGGAACTCATTCAGATGGTCAGTTTACATGAAGACAGCACTGATACAATCACCTGGCGCCTGAACCGGGATGGACAATACTCGGCTGCATCAGCCTATGCAGCCCAATTCATTGGCGCCTCTTCTGATGGAGGGTGGACACAAATTTGGGAGGCAAAGGTGGAGCACAAGTGTCGATTCTTTATGTGGCTGCTACTACAACAGAGACTGCACACGGCTGATCGCATCATCAAGCATGATGGGCAAGCTGATCCAATATGCAAGTTATGTCGGTGTCGACAGGAGACCACAATCCACATGGTGGCCACTTGCAGCTATACAAAAGCCCTTTGGCGCAAGGTTGCGCACTGGGCAGGTTTCCAGTTACCAACAAGGAATGGAGGGCCCCTGACAATCCGCAAATGGTGGGAATCAATTGTCATGGCTGCTCCAAACAACTCAACTACACATCTGCAGATCCTGATATACTCGATCTGGAACGTTTGGAAGGAGAGATGCAGGCGGGTCTTCGATAACAAAGCCATCACGTCCATACAGCTACTGGAAGTGATCAAACAGGATGTTGCCAATTATCAACACGCCCACAGGGAAGGCACCGTTGCATGAGATGGGGGAGGAGGGGACCTACGCACATTGCAAACTGTGCTCATAATTACATTCATACCATTAGTTTAGGGAGCATGTAGGAAGATAGACGATGTTCCTTTTTATTTACATCCTGTACATAAACTCTATTCCACTATGAATGAAAAGGCAGAGCACCTGCTGTATTTGCTAAAAAAAAAGAAACTGATGCTAGTCCTTAAATTTGGCTGGCTCTCTAAATCTTGGAAGCTAATGGCTGTTATGGCAGTGCGTCTGTTAATGCCGTGATGTGGGGGGCGGCAGTTGCATAAGCAGCCTTGCAGGAAGTGTTCAACTCTGTCAGATCATCAGGGCTGTGGAGAATGTAGTACGATTATTATGCTGAAGATTTTATTTATAGCTATGGTGCAGCAGAACAGTACCGAATGGGGGTGCATTCCAACAGGTGATCTGATACTCTTCAGCATGGTCATCTACAGCGTCTCAATGCTAACAAGCTAAAGATTCACTCCTATAGTCCTAGGTAGTGATAGCGAAGGCCCATAAGGCCACAAGTATTTTCTTAAGTTGGAACCCGTAGTGGCGTTTGGTCCTCATCACACAAGCTTGTGCAGCAAGCGGGTATCGGTCACTGCGTACTCATTAGGGGCATCATCGATCGAGATGCTGTGGTAGTGTGGTAGCTACCGTGACGCACGGAATGTGCCTGCGCTATGATCATGGTCAAAGCAGGAAGACTCCAGGCTGAACAAGCCACCACCAACGCCTACCTTTACTCGGAATTCAGTGCAAGGCGACTGAAGACCAAAGTGAATTGCTAGCACTAGGCTAGGGTATACTCCCTCCGTCCTGAAAAACCTGACGTTTAAGACAGCAACACGGTCTTCAAAACACAACTTTGACCTTTTGTTATTCTAAAAATATTTATTAAAGAGTGATATACGTATACTTTTATAAAAGTATTTTTCAAGACAAATCTATTCATATAGTTTTCACATTTGTAAACTCAATAATTTAAAAGTTATTGATGATTTATATTCCCAATATTTGACCCAAACTTTATTCTAAACATCAAGTTTTTCAGAACAGAGGGAGTATATCGTTCTGAAATGCCGCTACTTGCTCGTAGCATTTCTGACCGAGGGTCTTTACTATGGGAGGGGGTCAAAGGGGAAGTAATGGCCTCCTTGGCTTTAGCAACTGATGGACGAGGAATAGGAGTATGCATGCAAAGCATGGATGGGTCAAACCGTCAAAGATGTGAGTGGGGAACGTGTGTGAGTCTGATGAGTGCTGCTTTGGATCCGCAGCGTCCTAGTCAGACGGCACCCAACGCGGCTGAGGCATCGTCTCCTTTCCAGTAACCGATGCTCTCGTGTCAAAACATGTCTGCCGTGCAGCTACCGATTGCTATGGAAAATTGGAACGCTGAACACCAAAATTATACCTATGATGGGATAAATAGGACAATTCTAAAAGGATCTCAACACTCCGTTGTAGTCTAGCTGGTTAGGATACTCGGCTCTCACCCGAGAGACCCGGGTTCGAGTCCCGGCAACGGAAATTTTTTGTTTTCAATTTCTTTTTTTTTTCTTTGGGTAGCATGTGTCTTGCACGTGCATCTCTGGCCTTTCTATAGCACAAGAGGCAGCGTCTCGTATTGGCCTCCACTACCTCGCAGTGCAAGCTAAGGATGGTGGATGCCAATAATCAAACAACTGACCGCCATAGTTGAAGATGCCATGTACACTCCTTTGATAATCAATTCTGCTAGAGAAATGGGACAGGTAATAACATCCATTTTTGTTGACAACATATTCTTGCAGTCGATCTTGTCATAGATACGAAGTTGCTCTAATGTACAGGTCATGCTTGTTGAAGTAGTGATTAGCAGAAACTTGGTGCACGATAGCTTTTTGTTCTCTTCGAATACGGTACTCCTCTATATTCCTTTTGACTTGACTCCACTAGATCTCTTTTCAAAGAAAAAAAACTTGACTCCACTAGACGACAGACAGACCCACCGCAACACGAAACCAGCAAATGTGACATGCCACGCCTTCATTTCACATCGTATTTCTATAGCAAATTTGCACTATGGCCAACCTCGTACAAACTAGTCATCGATCATACCAGTGCATGCTACCTACCTGCTGTATTCACACTCTGTTCCCTTTTATATGGCAGTCCTCCCACTCGAAAGAGAGTGGGCATTATACGCTCAGTGTGTGACATTCTGAAAACAAATGCTATGGAAATTCTCCCGAAGCATGGTCGGAGGCTTATTGATATTCTTTCCAATTTGTGCTACTTTGGTCTTTATATTCATCAATCATGAGGTGAGCTGTTCCTTTTAATTTGGAGACACCATTGCAATAAGTAAAGGTCATATCTACCATAGGGATTTATCATTTATAGGGTAGAATACATTTTAATCCATCATTAAAAATAGAGATTATTTGACATTGTGAGAGGAGATAAAATAGGTTGAAAAAAATATTTGTCAACATGATGAACCATGAGAAGAGAAGATTTTGAAGGGCAAGAGTGCCCGGCGGAGGCGGACCGGTAGTTGACTCATTTTTTGAGGACATGATTTTGCATGTTTAGTAAACAACACGTTGGAAATCAGGGGACGAGAGTAACTGCTTATCATTGTCCAAATTAGTATGTAATACTCCAGAAATATAAGTGGTTCTAAATTTATCCTAAGTCAAACTATTCTAAGTTTGACAGAAATTTATAGAAAAACAATAATTTTTTGGATATAAAATCTAATGAGCATAATTAAATAGACCCACTATGAAATATATTTTCATAGTTTATTTCTTATCGTAGTAGATGTTAATACTGTAATCTATAAACTGGTCAAACTTAGGATACTTTAGACTACGATAAACTTAGAATCCAGTATATTTGTGGATGGAGGGAGTATAACCTTTATGATTTCTTGTTACCCATAGCATTGCCATATACCACTGTTTTATGAGAAAGAACAATACTAATATCCATGTCTTTGAGATGCATATCCATATTTAGATATGAATCTTTTTGATATCTAATTATTTTTCTTTGTTCTTTGATTACCACGAGAAATTTTTGGTCTTTGAAAGCAGTTTTTCTTGAAAGACACAGAACAAAATTATGCCCGGCGTGTATTTTACGAAAGCGAGAGGCGCAGACAACAGGTCCTTCTATAGATAAATCAAACCGTAAAAATAAGGAATAAACAAAACCGTAAAAATAGGGAAATTAACTGGCATGTACAGTATTTTACTTTATTCAAACTACTTACTGGAGATAAATCAACATTAAACATGATTAACGAATCAAATAGCATAATGGAGAATTTGAGGAAAATAAACCAACGACATTCCAAGGCTCTTCAAAGAATTGTACAGTAAGGAAACCTTCTGGAAACAAGCTTTCAAGCCTATTTACAGGCCCCTAGCAATACATTCCCCGAAAGTTGGACATACAGGTAAATTGATCCCTTATAATAACTAAATATATATCATATACATACATGCTGATCATATATTTATATATATATATATATGCGACTAGTATAAGTAGTGCTTCAGATACGTATCCTCAACGAAGCAAATTAAGTGATTTATACCACCTTTTGCCTCACGCCTCATGGGTAGCCTGCTTCTCGTTGATCTCGGACGGAAGGCCAATGCCGACTTGCAGCCACGGCGAGGTCTCGCCGGCCATGTTCATGTCCCTGAGGTCACTGATCTTGGCTCGCTTGGCACTCGTGCTATCCGCTTCGTCCTCCGTGACCGTGGTGCCCTCCGTCGCGTCGTAGTGGCCGCTCGTCGCCGTGTTGTTCATGTTGCTGGCGTTGCTGTGCCCCGCCGCCGCCCACGAGTGCATGTACAGCGACGCCGGCGCGTTCAGGCCCAGCACGCCGTCGTTCATCTCCGCCGCCGCCTGCCTCGCCGCGCACAACAGCGAAACGCGCCGCAGACCAACCATCAGCTCGTGCACCTTGCCCTTCTTCTTGAACGGCGCGGCGGCGGCGGACGGCGCCGCCACCGGCACCTCGTCGACCTGCTGCATGACGGCCATTTCCGGCGCCGCCGTGGCCATGACAACTCCGGCGGCGGTGGTTCCAGCATTGGTCGTGCAGCCTTCTGCATTGCCATCAGCAGCAGTAGCAGTCTTCTGCTCGGTTCTGACGATGGCGTCGTTGACGACCTTGACATTACTGTCAGTGGCAGAGGTGGTGACAGGTTGCGGGGGATTATCGCTGCGGTTGCTGCTCTCTAGCTTCGCGGCGAAACACCCCTTGACTTTCTTGTGCGATGCACGGTGCCCACCGAGAGCCTGATGGGATGTAAAGACCTTCTTGCACGCCTTGCACTCGAACATGCCGCGAGGCACGGTGGAGACATTGTGCTGCTGCTGCACCACCTGCGGCGGCGCCAGCAGCTGTGGCATCACTACTTGTGGCGGTGGTGTAGGGGCTACCATGGAGATTGGTTGCGGCACGAGGAGCTGATGATTCCTCTGCTCGGCCTTCCTCCTCGCCGTGCAGGACTCTTGATCGACCTCGACGACGCCGTGGGGCCGTGCTGCAGTGCTGGACGATGAGGATGATAGCATGACGAGGAAGTTGGCGAGATCCTCCTCTTCGGTTGATGGAGCCGGCACCTGCTCGTCGGAACTGTTGTTACCGGCGGCGGCCATCATCACCTTGGCGCGGCGCGTGCGTTTCCCTTTCGACCACCCGGCGGCCAAAGCCAGGTCCTCCACCTCCTCGCCATCGTCGCCATTGCCGGCGTCGCCGCCGTCGAGGTCGCCCTCCTCCTCCTCGTCGTAGTTGCACCTGCCGTGATCGAGCAGCGACTTCCACGACGTGAACTCCTTGCCGCAGTTCTCGCAGACCCGGCAGTTCTTGAGCCGGCCCGGGTTGGCGCGGAGCGCGTACGACGACATGCGTTTGGCCGTCGCCGCCGTCGACGACGCCGGCGCGCTCGCGGCCGCCTCCGAAGAGCCGCCGCCCGGGCCCGAGTCGCCGCCGTCGTCGTCGTCGTCAGCGCTGAGGCCGTCGTCGTCGTCGGCGACGCCGTGCGCCCGCATGTGGCCGCCCAGCGCCCGCCCGCACATGAAACCCTTCTTGCACACCCTGCAGCGGTGCTTGTACGCCTGCGGCAGCGGCAGCGGCGGCGGCGGCGGGGGTGGCGGCGCCGGCGGGACCAGCGGCGGCATCCGCGCCAGCGGCTGCTGGTTCTCCATAACCATCGCCATGATCGATCGATCACGACTTGCTTGTGGACATGGCCATGATGCATGCAGTTGATGAGCTGAGAGGATGCATCAAAGTGATCGAAGGGGAGAAGCGGCCGCTGCCAGCACTTATATAAGTACCCTGCGCGCCGGTGCTAAAGATAGCGTGGGGTGGGCGGCTCCGATCCAATTGTGTCCGGTTTGTCCCTGCATACCAACTAGGAGCTGCGCGTCACAAGCGCGGCTCGATCCGGCCCATGGATCAACCGCGCCGCGCGCGGGCGTCCCGAGAGTTGCGCTGGCCCTGGCCGTAGTGCGAACTACTCTTGTGGGCAAACCGTGCGCTATTGCTGTGGCATGCCTAACGGCACACAGACTGGCTGGACAGAGATGCGCAAAATTCCTCTCCGATCGAGTATTCGGGATCGAGTAGAACACAGCAAAATGGGAGAAAGTTGTACGAATACTAGCTCTTGGCATGCTTTGACCTACAGGTTGGTTTTTGTGTGGGTCCCCAGCCCCGGGTGATATTGGCTATGATTCTAGGTACAGAGTGTGCACTTGCAGCACAGTGATCCAGACACGCCGAACTCTGGAAGTGTGTAAAATGTAGTTGTTCCTCTCCAATGGATGGCTTCTTTTATTTGTTTTAGGATTGGATTTAATTTGCTTATTTTTGGTTGGATAGGATTGGCTATTCAATACAATAATTGTGGAATGATTCTTTCTATCGGAGGAGGATGAAGCCACAATATTTTTCCAATATTCAGAAAGCGCGGATTTGTCTCCCTTCGAGCAGAGTTGAACGATTTTTATGAAGTCATCCACCCATAAGATGATATTACAAAAATGATGACCGGACGAATAATATAATCTATTATGAAACAACAGGTGACAAGTTGCTTAGATAGCTACAAAAGGTGAGCCCTAGGTTATCACCCGTTTGTTGGGCGATTTTCAAGTGATTTTTCAAAGGAAAAAAAAACAAGTAGATGGCTAGGTTTCGAAACGTCTCGGACATTCGTCAAGAGACATAGAACCAATTTCGTAGCCTTCTAGAAATCAGCAACTAGTTTTGTAAAATTAGAAAATACTAAAACAGTAGAGAAATAAAAAAAAAACTCCACTCAGTTACTGCTCAAAGAAGAAAGCCAGATAGTTTTGCAGAACTACAAAAGCTGCAACTTTTGCTCCCATCCCAATTTGCCCCGCGAGATCTGTTGTGAGGATAACACTCCTGTAGAAATATCTTATAAAAGTTTTAATTTTCCATGGTAACTTCATGATATTTTACTCCATCACTGACAATGTCTATTAACTTCATTGTGAACGATCTATTTTTCTAGTTACCAGATTAGTGTATGTATCATTCCCCTCCTTCAAATTAACGTTCAAAATTGTTGCAACTCGAATGTGCCTAACAACTTGTTACCCTCTAACGTCCTTATAAACAATATGTTAAGCAAAACTATGCTAACAACCTCAACCACTGTTGCATTTTTACCGAGGGCAGTATTATACAAGTTGGGTAGTGGAGTTCCAACTTCTAATTTCCTAGCCATGTGCCTTCTTCGAACCTAATATTTTTGCCCTTATTTAATATAAATCTTTTTAATCTAAGAAATGATCCTTTAGACCCATGTGTCCATAAATGTGAGTCTTCGGATTTTTTGTTAACTAGTAGACCTAAAGTTTTATTTGTGGATATTTGTATCTCAACAGCTCCTGCCATACTCCCTCATTACACAATCATATACTTAATAAGCATTTGTTTTGAATACCTAAAGTTTCTTTGAAAACACTTCTCACCTAAATAATGTCTACCCACCTCTCCCAGATGACCCACATGTCAGGTCTAAGGTGGAAAAGACGTGGAAAGTTTTTTCAAGCATGAAGAAAACGATGTTTCGATGTTTCTAGAGAGTTTCTGCCATTTTGGTATTATTTCTTTCACCATGGAATTTCTTTACCCACCCCATTTATCCATCAACCAAATAGTTTAAAATAACCCCCAAAATAAATGTAGCACGCGTGTGTCGTGCAGGGATATTTGCTAGTCCTATATAAGACAAGAGTAATAAATAACCCCCACGATAAACAACTTCAGTTTAGGTGACTACATACATGATACTAAGATCAAAAGTTTGAAACTCGCGAGGTGGCTCGATGTATTTTTTCAAATGAGCCGAGATAGCTCGAGCCAGCTCACAAGTCAAACAAGCTAAAAGGACTAGTAAACTAATGAGCAAATTATTAATTAGTTATAACTTATGTACTATATGTGTGGTTTTAGATAATTAAATTATATTATTATAGTATGAGCCTAGAATATATTCTAGAAATATTAAGATCATGTAATTACTATATTTTTTATTTCATATATGTTCTTGTGGCAATTTTAAATTTATCTCTAACTCACAAGCCTAACGAGCCAGCTCAAACTATTAACGAGCCAAGCCGGGCCAACGTTCTTGCTTGTTTCCTTAACAAACCGAGTCGAGTTGGTTCATTTGATTAACGAGCCAGAACAAGCCAAGCCAAAACGAGCCATGCGGGCTCAACTTCCTCGTACATCCCTACAGGTACATAGACAATGAGTAAGCAATACTCTTCTACTCAAAGAAGCTTGATATAACACAACATCACAGCACAGCCGGTGCTAATTTGAATTCAATATGTTAGCCCCGATTCGCTCTGGATTTACACGAATACAATACACGTACGCACGCTTTAACGGTATACTGAAGTGGCGTCATCGCTTTTCCAGCATAACAGCCACCAGCTGGAGTTTGGAAACACCAGGTAGCAATAGGATTCCAGCTAAGCATCAAAGATCATCAACCAATAATCATCAAATAATTGCATCATGCGTGAATCCTTGGTTTGATGCTGACCTGTTGTATGGACAAAAGACAGTAATATGGAATTGTAAGTGGCGTATTGTTACATCAATACATCTAGTGTAGAAAATCTCGAAGTTTATGCATAAAAATTGACAATGAATTCGTTTGTGGTGTTCCAAATAACGAGTTGTTGATAAAAATTCGATGTCCAGAAATCACTGTTATAAAGAAACCAGAATGATTTTTGTTCTACACTAACAATTCTAAACTGACAGTAGCACTAGGTCGCTTGCATTTAACTAAAAATTCCATTAAAGATCAGAACTGTGAGTCTGTACATGTTCACTGCAAAAAAATATTCAGTAACAAGGCACAACCTTGGATTGAGGCAAATCAAAATAAAACACAGAAAATAAGCAGCATTCTTGGACAGTAAATCGTGCATAAACCAACGGTTACCAAATCAATATGAGGTGCTTCTGATAAAACAAGGGAAAGAGCCCTCAAAAAAAAGGAAAAATATCTAACAGAACTGTCAAAGTCAAGGGGGGAATTCAGCCTAGGTATGGATCACATATGCCGTAAACAGCAATTGTTGTGCAGCACGTCTATGCTGTGTATCATTGCACACTAGAAATGCATCAAGTCATGAAAGGGTAGTGGTTAACAATATAGATAAAAATGTAAAGCAAAAGCTGAGCAATGTCCAGACCTGGTAACCTTTTTTAGATGGATTCTTTCCGCAGCTGCAATGCAATTTATGTTGCTGATTGACTCTCAACTGTTTGGTTCTGTGCATTAAACCGCACATATTAAATTGGAATATTAACTAAGTTTGTCAAAAACAGTAAAGCACAAGAAAGACAATCATGTGATAATAAACCACTACACTCACTTTGGCTCGCAAAACTTTCTGGCTTTCACTGAAATACTGATTTGGATGGTTGATTCCAGAATCACAGGAGACGCCATGCGTTGCCTCAAAGGTCAATGTGCAAGCTATCTGTATATTTCATTGTGCCAGATAAACCAGTCAGTTCAGGGATAGCATGATGCTCAGTAAAGCTAATGGCGATGAAGTGCAGCACCTGGTAATGCCTGTTCTTCGCTTTATCCATTATCTCTTCCAAGGCATGCCCACCAACGCCCATTTTGTTGAGTGCTGCCCGCAAATTATCTTCACTGCAAATACAGTAAAACAGAGGCCAATACATGGAGCAAACATCAGGTACAAAGTAGGGTCGCATTATGGTTATCTCGCAACGTCACAAACTAGCATGGCAAGTGAACCTCACAGCAGAATGCTGTTTTGACATGACCACAATTGAGGGAGAAACTATATCATGAACAAGCATGAACGAGGAAAGAAGATGAAACTACATTGGCGAGAATTATAGAAGCATATCTCACTGGTCTGATTGGTAGCTTAGTATTGTACTATTTGGTTCAACCTGGCCAGGTGCACTTAATGAATAAACAAAATGTTATTTCTCATTCATAAATTACCTTTGTCTGCTTTTTTGGTGACTTAAGCTTTTTTTGTAGGGCCCAATGTTTTTTATAAGAAAAACTGAAAGTCGGTGGGCTCTTGCTCCATTCAGATTTCTAGGTTTCAAACAAACCCTAGTTCCATCTCAAAGTTTAGGAGTATCTAGTGACAAAAAGGGAAGGCTGGAAGAGAAGATACAAACTGATATTGCAAACAAAAAGTTTAGAGCAATGAGATTGTACCCAAAATGTCGATAAGGGCATCCATGGTGATCACCAACACCAGGTGTTGCAGAAATGATCTTTTGACATGAATATGGGGTGTAATCCTGGAGAAGCATTTGTAAGAGTAAGTGATAACTCCAGTGCAATTCAAGTTACACATGTAGCAGGAGGGGCTTACTGTTCGTTTTCCTTCTTTTCCATAATTATATCTGATGTTATAGGCATATTCCTTGTCGAATCGCTCAGAGCCAACCTTATCCAAAGAAGATACAAGATCAATGAGGCAATAGAAACTGTGATAACTTACATGTTCAACTCAAGGAAAATTAATTGCTTAATTTTTCATTTCTTTGATCATATTGGCTCCGTGCACTGCTAGTATGCTCCAGGCAATAAGGTAGTGACATATTTCTATAAAATGTCCGCATGACACAATACATACGTTTATGTTTTCTACAAAAAGATAGGTACCTTCTGAGAAAATTCCGCTCTCCAAAATGCAAGGGCATCCTCCAACTTTAGTCCAGCACCCTAGGTCATAATTTTCAGAAGTCATTAACGTGACATAAAATTTAGGTACTTTATAGAGCAAAATTTTAGTCTAATTCATTTAACTATTACCTTAAGAAAAAGACCAAACTGCACTCTACCCCCATGCTTCAGATGATGGTTTTCTCTCAACTACAAAATAAGATAAAACACTGAGTAACCTGGTCACAAGGTAAGCAGATCTACAAGAACATTTAAGGTGCCTCACCTTATCTAGCATATGCCGCATACAAAGAGGGAAAGAACTCTTAGCCAATTGGTCAATATCCTTTAGAGATATTTCGACAGCATCCTTTGGCTGTGTGAAACATTATAGTTTAAGAAACCCAACAAGTCAACCAAATTTCAGTTAGCAACTGAACTAGAGGAAATCTACTTAAATCTCAGGAAATCAAGCATGACTGCAAATCTGAGAAAGCATACCTGAGAGTAATCAGGTCCAAAATACGCATTGCTTAATGCTTCAACAATCTGAAAAAATAAAATTAGCCATCACATATGTAAAAAGATCGGTTCTGAAAGAAAGGTATGGAACGGGTACTCAAGTACTCACAGGAGTCAACCTGTCCTTTTCTTGTTCCTTAATAGTTGCCGTCCATTTTCTATACAATAATGAATGGTTAGGAGTAAGTTTAGGATTTAATTCCAACTGCTTTTGGAAAGTGTCACCGAATTAAGAATCGGAACTTTTGCAAAATGTGATATTTTTTTGCCAAAAACGTGTGTCAATTAAATCCTTTCCTAAAAAAAAGTGTAGGTACTATATGTAAAGCCACAAGAGACCGACAAAGAATTAAGTAAGCAGGCTTCCAGAACATGTTGCATTGGAACTGAGCAAAGTAAAACTAATGTGCCATGTACCTGTTTGTTAAAACAAGTGCCTTTGAGATATTGCAGCGGAATTGAGTAACCACAAGTGAAACCACCTATAATGTCAAACCAGTATGTAAATAAAAGGCATCAGCCAAAAAACTAATTTGAAAATTTTATTCTCGTGTTGACAGCAAACCTGGCTCATTGCCACATAAGCGTAGCCTTTTGAAATAAACACTCGGCGGCTGGCAACAAGATCAGGAACTTCTTCAAAAGGTACCTTAATTGGATTACAATATGATTTACTTCGAATTATTATTCGCCCAAAACAAAGGTTTTAAGTGGATACGGAAATTTAGAGCTAAAACAGGTACATGCATACCTTGAAGAACACGGACTCAACTGCAAGAAAAAAGGTGCAAAACGAATTCAGATTCCAATGGAAGAAGAGAATGCAAATAATATAACGGTATTCTACTGAAAGAGTAAAAAGAATAAATGGAAATTTATGAGAACGATTAACACAGTAATGGTTTCACATGACCGCTCTTACAACACATTTCCTTTAGCAATAATCCGGAATTTCAGTCACAATGGTACATCTGCTGTTTCAGTATGTTAACCGCTTAGGTGATCCACAAAAATATGAATCTACTAGGAAGCATCCTATTCTGTAACTGACCATAACATCCGTTGGAAAAGCAAAATGCAACAAATTGAGTGAAAAGAAGTGGCAATAAGAAATGCTGCGCACCATTTGCAGATTGACCAATGGAACGTGCAACTTGGCTCAACTTGTCTTTCACAACCTAAACCATGAAAACAAGAAATCCATTAGTTCACCAAGTGAACAGGAAAAAAGAACAAACATTGCAGTTCTACATTGTTACACATCAAGATCATAGTCCTCAGCAATTATATTACTGTCCATAGTCTATACCTCGAATTCAGAGTGCGGCAATGCTTTGTAAGGCAGTTGAAACTCAGTCATAAGCATCCTCTGAAACAGATCATGCGCAAAAGGTAACAGTTAAAGCATAAATGCAATAGTGTTTTCCTTTTGCGAATTCAGTCATAATAAATAGATTAGAAGTCACCTGTGATTCAGAAGTCTCAAGCCGAAAGCGATACCGAAAAAGTGTAGTCTCCATGGAGAGAAACCACTTTCGTAGTTCTTCCCTGGGTGGTGTATCAAATTCAAGTTTTCATTAAATTGGTCAAAAGAACCATCAGTCTTAATATAGTGCACCGAATATGAACGTATGGATGTTATAAGCTTACGTCCTGCAGTAGACTAGGCGGAGCACAAAGTGTGATATTATATCCTTGTTCAAAGTCTCTGCTGGATCCCGGTGCCTCATGTGTGTCTTCCACAACTCACTGACCTGAAATGCAAAGCAAAAGGAATAAGGAATTTCTGTTTTAAATCAAATTTTGGACATGTCAGAGTACAACTGTAAAGTCTGTAGTAAAGGTTTTCAAAAATTCTATACCATCGTTCTGTTGAGAGAACAATTCTAACTAAAAAATTATATCACAGCTGAGGCCACACATAAGGACAACACACATATGCCCCTTATGGGGCAATCTACTGCATGAACAAGTTAAGTAATCGATAAATTGGAGATTTCAAAAAGTAACACGTTAACATCCAGAAGAGCCTTAGCAATTTTCCCCATTTTCTCTAGCAAAATCTAACTCAGACCAATGTGTAAATCCTACACAATACCACAAATGCACTGTAACTCGCACCTACTTCTGCACAAAAATCAAAATTGTCGCTACAAAAAGAAATTGCTCCAAACATGGTTCCATTTCCAAATGTCCCCGCTGTAACGAGAGAGCAGCCAGGGAGAATTGAATCGAATGGCTCACCAGCTTCTCCATCTCATCCGGCTTCTTCCCCCGCGAGAGCCCATCCGAGATTCCCTTGAGAACTGCCCAGCACAACAGTGAAACGCGCCGCACTCCAACCATTAGCCCCAGATCTGAGGAAACAAAGGCAGGATCCTATTTTTCGCTAGAAAAGGGGCTCGAGGGAGGCCGCACCGCGGAGGCGGTCGATGGCGAAGAGCTCGAACTCCTCCAGCCGCACTTCTAGCTGCGGCGCCGCCCGGTAGGTCGGCAGGGCCCCCGCGCCGCCGCCGCCGCCCGCGGCGGCCGTTGCGGCGAGCTGCCGGTGGGACCGCACGAGGGAGAGTGGGAGAGGGGCCGGGGGCGGCGGGAGGGAAGGAAATTGGGGATGTTTTGGCGGGAAGAGGATCTGTTTTTCCCGCGGCGACGCCGCTGGGCCGTGAACTGCATCAGAGCCCTAGTGGGCTTGGGCCTAGGCAGCAAGGCTTTTCACAGTGATCGGGAGGGCCGTGGTGGCCCTGCTGCCATTGTGGCACTGTCGACGGCATTCCGACAGTCACTGTGCAGAGCGAGCAGGAGGCCTGGGTTTCTTCCTCCTCCATGACTCCATCCGGTCCTTCCGTCCAGGGAATGTAAAAAAAGATCCACCAAACCTAATTCCTTCCTGCTGTTCCCATCCTCCCTCCGTTTAACCGCAAGGTTATGTTGATTCGAGGCAGAACGGCTCGCAGATCACGGTTTATTACTTGATTTCTGCATGGTGGAGAGATGATCTTCGATTTCCAGGACTCGGAGAGCAAATGGCTTCAGATGCAGCTAAATGCAAATCGCCGGTGAACCGTGAACTCCGCGGAACGGAGCGTCGAGGCTACTGTACTGACAGCCCTGGTGATCCGCCGAGACCGAGCGGGCCCAGCCTTCCTCCCATCTCCAAGTGGTACCGCCGCTCTCTTCTTCCTCATGCATGCTCATCTGCTTTGCATTTCCTAAGAGCAACTCCAGCGAAGACATGCAAATTGAGACCTCCAAAACTCATTTGCAGGTCCAACTCTAAAATATAGAGCCCTCAAATTAGAGCGCAACTTCAGTAGGGGCCTCAACTCAGCCCTCTATTTTGATGTGGACCCCATTGTCATAGAGAGGGACTCAACTCCTCAAGCTCGGTTCGGCCCCATCCCCGTCATTCCGTCGCTATTGCTCACTCCCGAGGCCGAGCCGAGCTCCCCCCAGCAATTCCCAATGGCGTCGACCACCCTCTCATCCGCCTTCACCTTCCTCTCCCGCCCCCACCTCCCCGTCCCTGTCCGCCTCGCTGCCGAGGTCCTCCGTCGCCATCCCGCGCTGCCGCCACCAAGTCCCCCAAGGTCCTCGAGCTCGGGGAAGCCATCGCCGGGCTCACGCTCGAGGAGGCCCGCAGCCTCGCCGACCACCTGCAGGAGCGCCTCGGGGTCACCGCCGGGCTCACGCTCTATATTTTGCGGCCAGCACGCCCACGGCGGCTGGGACGTCGCCCAGCCGCACCATCTCCACGCGGGCGCGCCGCGTCCCCGCGACGGCCACGAGGCACGACAGCCCCGCCGCCACGGCGCTCCGGTCCAGGCCGCCCTTCTCATCGGCCGCAGGCAAAGGCTTGCTGCGACGGAGACGGGCAGGCAGGCATGCACTCGATCAGACGGGAATGATTGAGTTGGGACGAGCTGAGCAGCCAGCGAGCTCGATCGGGATCGATCGATCCAGGGCTGGGGTTAGTTGTTGCCTGCTTGTTATATATGTTGGGTGCATGTCGCTGTTGGCATCGTTAAAAGTATTGTTGCTAGCTAGCTGCAATCGACGACGATGCAGTGGTTGGGGCCGTGCTGTCAAGTCATGTGTCGTACGTATTCATTCCATGCATGGACGACGCAATGGGAAACACGCGAGATGCCCGCCATCGAGGTCCGATCCATATAGTATATACATATACATATCTCCTTGAATTACTCGCTGTCTCGCATGCAACAACCTCTCGATCTCGACCACCACCGCCGCTCTACCCGCTACACACTCACTCTCTGTCTCTGACCCTTTCTTTTTAGATAACGGAAATTATATATAATATATAGTATATATATATATATATATATAGTATATAATATGACCGGGTTATTTAGCACCATGCGTGCTAAATGTTATTTATCACCTCTGGCCCGGAGCTCCGGCGAGCTAAATTTACTCCATTTTCATGCGCTAGAGTAAATGTCCCGCGGCAGTTTACTAGGTCTTTAATGCGCATTTATGTGGTTGGGCTTCAGTTATGGCAGATGTAAAAATTGGTCTTCGTTGGCAGTAGCTGGGACAGCGTCATTCATTTGGGTCTCTCCGTAGAAGATTTTTACTGAAATCTGTAATCACGCTCATGTGAGTGAGAGGTTTTTTTTAAACGCAAATGAGAGAGGGGTTTAGCACTTGCATGTGCGCAACATGCTAGCGTGAGGCTGATTTGGGGAGAGAAGTAAATCCGTCCATGTATTTAGGAGAGGCCAGCAAAGAGAGACATGCACTATTTTAATAACGTTAGAGAAGTGATATTCAATATTAGATGGAAGTATTTTTCCTAATGTTTGGAGTAATTTTCCATCTTGGCTAGAGTATTCCAAGCGTCGGGCTTTTTTTTTCAAATGTCATAAGTATTTTCTAATTGATTAGAAGGAGTATTTTTTAGAAGAAATGAGTAGCTTTGAATTGACTAGAGTATTTTTCAGTTGTGAACAGGAGTATTTTTTCCCTAATATAGGAGTATATTTCAAAATAATTGGAGTATTTGTCAGTCAACTAGAGTAGTGTAGTTGTTACTAACTATAAATGTGTTTCATTCTTCTTATTTACTTCTCGTATTTAATATCTGTTGCATTGGTCCATGACTGATAAAAGTTCAATATATAGAAAGAGGACCTTTGCTGATTTCACGTGAATACGTGATAAATAAGTATGTTTCCAAAAAAATTACTACTTTTTCATCTGGTGCAAAAGAGTTCAAAAATCAATGTTTTGCATGTTGGGACAGTAGCAGTCTAGCAGTCTAGCTGCAGGGGATCGGAAGGGCAGCGATATGGTCAGTTTCTACATGGCAACGAACTTGGATGATTGGTTTGGTCTGTTTTGTTGCCTCCTTGTACAGGGACCTACGATATGTCACAATCGGAGGAGTAATTCTCAATGATGCAATGAGTAATAATTTACAAATGTAGGAGTGATTTTATGTTCATTTTGTTTGTCGAAATGGAGTAATTATTGAAACAAGTAGTTAGGCATGGAGTAATCTGATTCAATTTTATTTTATAAAGTCACAGGAAAGGAATAATTAGACATCGAGGCAAGTAGTAATTTTGGAGTACTTTTCTATGCATTTTGGAAGGAATGGGTAATTTTACATGCGTGGAGTAATCAAGAGTATTTTCAGTGGAGTAGAGGAGTATTTGTTTTACAAATTTTAGTAGTAATTTCAATCGAATAGAGGAGTATTTTTCAAATGTTATGAGTATTTTTTCCAACTACTGTTTTGATAAGAGATATTAAACATGCAAGGAGTATGTATGTATGTATACCAAGGGGGAGCGTACATTTTTTATTTGGAAGTGTAACACCCAAAAAATACTCAAATTAAAAATTTTGGCACTTAATTAATTTAATGCTTTCACCTATTTTATAAAGGCTAAATAATAATTTTCTAAATTTAAAATCAAATATAAGTGATAGAAACATTTATTGTTGCATTCATGCCGCTGCATTGTTTTTGTATTGCTTGTGATTCAAACGAGAATTTAAATTTATTTAAATTCAAATTTGAATCACTTTGTTTGGAGCCCTAGATTAATTGTTCAGCCCATAGTTCACTTTCCCTCCCTAAACTTTCCAAAAGTCTGTTTTAGCCCCCTGAACCTTCCCTCCATTTCAGCCCAGCCCTTTCTCTTTTCCATTTTCCTGCCCATCTTTCCTCCATTTCGGCCCGGTCCGTTTTCCCTTTTCTTTCCTCTTTTTCCCGCTCAGTTCGCCCGGCTCGGGCGCGCCGCGTCCCCGCGACGGCCACGAGGCACGACAGCCCCGCCGCCACGGCGCTCCGGTCCAGGCCGCCCTTCTCGTCGACCGGGCCTAGGGGTGGTAAAGGGCCCTTCATTTTGTATTAGAAATTTTAAGGATCGAGCCCTATCAGGACCGGGCTAAAAAAGTACTAGTTTTTAAGCTAAATCTGACTATGGCCAAATCGGATTGTGAAGGAACAAACGAGCCACGATCCATTACCACTCCTAACCAGGCCCACGAGGCGAACCAGCTCGGCGAGCAGCGGCTCGGACTCGGCTACCGCGGCCCGCGCCGCCGCCGCCGCCGCCGCATTGTTGCGAAGCAGCGACTCCTCCTCGCCGTCTCCGCCGCCGCGCCCGTGGCCGCCGCCGGCGGCAGGTCCGCGGCCGTGAACGGGGACCGCCTCCGGGCGGAGCAGATCTGAAAAAAGCGCCGCCGCTGCCTGCTCGGCGGTCGGCGGCCAGGTAGCCGACGCCTCCGTCTCTGTCGGAACCTCCGCCTAGGACGAGAGCGAGAGAGCGATGGGGAGAGAGACCGGGGGAGAGAGCTTTGGAATGGTGGGACCCACGATTTGGAGGGTGGGTTGGAGGCCCTCCAGGAACGGAGGCTTGTGGGGGAATTTGGAGGGGCCTCAAAAATACAGGCTCATTTGAAGGCACTGCTGAAGTTGTGTTTTTACTTCAAGCCTCTAAATTTTAGAGTAGAGGTCTATATAAAGGCCTTTGCTGGAGTTGCTACATTTGTAACCGCTGGACCGTGGATAAACTCCTCAGGCTCATGCGCCTGACTGGCTGCAGGTGGTCCCGTCGCTGGCGCCGTTCCTCCCGGCGTGCACGGCCCTAGTGCATATGCATGCTGCTTGCTGCTCATTGAAGTGAGTTGTCACACCCCAAAATTTTCGAATTTTGGGATGTGAACTTTTCAACATAATTAATACAATAATTTTCTCAATTTTCTAAAATTTTCCAAGATTTATGAAGTTCACAGGGAATTTAGTGTAGGAAAATATTATTCTCTAAAATAAAGAATTTAAATCAATGTAGGAGAAAATGTTTTTCCTAAATTTAGTAATTAATTTGCTCTTTTGTTGAAGTGCTCATAATTAATATAGGCCAAATAAATATTTTCCTACACTAAATTCCCTGTGAACTTCATAAATCTTGGAAAATTTTAGAAAATTGAGAAAATTATCGTGTTAATTATATTGAAAATTCACATCCCAAAATTCGAAAATTTTGGGGTGTGACAAGCTACCCCCCTTAAACTGAATCTCGTCCCGAGATTCGCAGAGACTAGGAGCAAGGAGGAGACGAAACAACAAGATTCGGAAGACATCGATTTTCTGGAGTTGGATCACCAGACTTCTTCATATAGTTGCGAAGCTTGTACTCCAAAATCTTCTTTAGCTTCGTTTCTTCGTTACGATGATCGTCTTCTGTCTTTCTTCTTGGTGTTCTCCACTCGCTTCATGAGGAAAAGATAGCAAGAAAGACAAGGAGATACAAGGAAAAAAATAGAGAGAACCCAACCAGACAATCATTACAAAGATCCAAATCAATCAAAGGCACAAGGACAGGCATTACAAACACACTCAACCAAGGTTAGACACACGAGCATAAAAGCGACTCTAAACGTTGTCAATAATGTTAAGGGAATCCTCCTATGCAAGGTTATCACTTCGGTCTTCTTCACCTTGCAAACTCGTCTTGAGTGGTGTCCAACTTCTTGGTTGTAGTGGCACTGAGGTGACGTCATCATGTACTCTGAAGTCGTTCGGCTTGAACTTCTTGTAGCAGGCAGACGGTATCTTCATTCTTCAAATGACTTGCAAATGCATCGGGACGATACAGACAATCTAAGTGTTTTAGGATAAAGGAAGAGTCGAAAGGACACTTTGAGATCAAAAGCCAAGGAACGAATCCAAAGTGACAATATTTGAAGAACAAGGAGGAGAGAAGGGGAAATAGTATCAAGGAAAGTGTGAGTAAACAAGGAGACTCACAACAGTAATAAAGGATACGCGATCAAGGGAAAGCAACAAGGAGGAGTTAAATAGACAATAGTTGAAAATTAGCAATCAATACAAGGTGGAGATAAACAATCAGAAGTCAAGGATGAGAAGTAAATTATCAAGGAGAAGATAAGACATCCAAGGATATAATGACCAAAGAGAAATTGTCAAGGAGGAAAGTGCTCAAGGATAGCACTTTTTATGAATCAAAATCTCAAGGAAAGAGGAAGCAAGGGTTATATGGTAAAATGAATCTTAATGGATGGCCAGTACTATCTAGGCTGCGTGACTGTCAGACTGACAGGAAGAAAAACAACAAATCAGCTACACGAAACACTATGCTTTCACTGGATGACCAGGCTACAAACTTATTGCTGAAGACATGTGGAGTAACTGTAGATGTGAACCAACCTAGTGAGTCAGGGCAACAGAAGCTTGGGGAGCAATTTGTGTCCGCTTTGCAGATGGAGACCGTTGGTGATCTGAAGAAGGTGTTCGGGATTGTGGCACTACCGATACCTACAGTGCTCTGATCAGTGAAGCTGGTGCTGATGATTGAGTTTCAGCGAGGAATGCTGGAGGTGGACTCTAGTTGGAGCAGGAGTCCGTGTATCTTTGTCTTGTTAAGTCTTAAGTTCGCTTTTAGGTGGAGTGTTTCCCAAGCACTTTTGTATCTTACTCT
>OAMR01000416.1:1182606-1204577 GCA_900205405.1 Echinochloa crus-galli | reverse complement strand
CTCCCTCCCTTGCTCCCTCGTCTCTTCCGAACGTCGAGCTCGGGGAAGCCGAGGCAGCTGAGGTAGTGGGACGAGAGGAGCGGGCGCGGCGGCGGCGCGGATCCCCCGACGGCGCGGAACGGGTGTCGCCTGGCCGTGCGTCAGCTAGGACGGCGGCGACGGCCATGGGCGTGCGGGAGCGGCGGCGTGGATGAGGCGGAGCAGGAGCACGTCAGTGGGAGGGCAGCGGCGACCGACGGGAGGCCGCGGCCAGTGCGGCGGCGTTTGCCAGGGAGAAGAATGGGAGAGGAGAGAGGATAAAGTGCTGATACGTGGCCCTACCGCCACGTGGTAGCCACGTCAGCGAAACCGGGGAGGGGCGTGGGCGCCGGCGCCGGCGGCCGGCGACGCGGCAGGGAGTGGCGTCGGCCACGGGCTAGCGCCGCCAAGCGAGCAAGCTGGAGCTCCGGCGCGGGACAGAGCGGTCGGTCGGACGAGCTCCGCTGTCACCGGGTTGTACTGGCGTCGTCCTAGTCCGGCGAATCGGCGCTGGATTTTGGGTGGTGACGGCCGGCGGCAGTGGAGCTCGGCACCCGCGTGGCTAGCGGGGCTCCGTCTCCGGTGCACGCCGGTGGCTGGCAGGTGCTCGTCTCCGGAGCTGAAGGAAGGCGATGTGGGGCGCGCGGTTGCCTGGGCGAGCTGGTGCTCTGCTGGCCGGAGCTCAAGCTCCGCCGCCCGCGTGGGGAGCAGCAGCGGCGGGGAGAGAAGAGAGGGAGAGAAGAAAAGAGGGAGGAGAGAGACGGGCTGATATGTGGGCCCCACCGCCACGTGGCAGCCACGTCAGCGAAACCGTCATGCAAAACCGCCCGATGGCCCAAAACGAACGGTTTTAAGAGTTCGATGGCCAAAGTTCCTGGTTTTCGAGTTCGATGGCCAAAACCAAACTTTCGCTATAGTTCGATGGCCAGAAATAGACAAGCGCGAACCACTCGTTGTACGCCCATTTCAGTTTTAGCCACAGAATCTGATCCAAAGGCAGTAAACGTCGAACGCATGTGGCTGCGGGGTCACTTCAACCACCAAGAATTCAAAAGCTACGTATTGCATTTCTCTGGAATAAACAGTATTGGATTGTATTTTGGACGATTTCTTAGAATTAAAAAGGGATAAATATAGACGTAGTGTCGCTAGAGGTGCTGAGCACCACCGGCCACAAATCAAAAGGTAGAACTCTGATGTGCAGCGCAGGGCTCGAGACGCTTCCCTTTCTGAATGAACCCACAGAGCTCCACAACGTAACGGGCCTGCATTCCGCCCTGAACACCGCAAAAGCTCGACGTGATTTGTAAAGCGCGATATGATACTGCCTGCGCTTTGCATTGACCGATCGCTCACATGGCGCCGGATCAAATTATTCAGCCGTCACCGATAAGCAGCTAGCTTTCGAAAAAAATTGAGAAACGTGAGGGCGTGCAGCGATCTGGTGCAGAAGACAGCAAAAGGCGCAGAAGCATGCGATTGCAGCAGCAGGCAACGAACATTCTCCTTCGCTGGCGCAAAGAATGGTCGGCGCGCCTTCAGGCTTCAGCCGACGCAGAGATCGCTCGTGCATGACAGGTAGGCTGTGGAGGCAATTAACGGTGGCTCGATAGTGATTGGAGCTGATTGAAGGTCCACCTGACGGAATGATGAACTGGCCAACCGTGCGTTTGCGAAAGGAGTGGATCAAGATGGCTAAAAAATTCATGAACAATCCTTGAAATCCTAACTACCCAATGGCAGTTAGAGAGGACACGATCGACACCGTTCAAGGGCCGGCCTTATTCTTCAACTTTGTCTTAGGGCCTATTTGGGAGATATATGGTGATTTTGGCTTCCCTTGTTCTGTGTAAACGAAACACTGCAGCGTCAAGTCATTTTGTAAAAAAAAATCATTTTGTAAAATGGGGGTAGAAATTGTTAGAGATTTAGGCAATATTCGGTATATTTTAATTCCAGAAATTAGCAACAAATTCATGACATAAGTGAGTGATCCAGTGATAGCAAAGCATGTGCTAGTGTTCAAGTTAAATCTCCTAATTAACAGGAACAACATGAGAAACCGAAAACAGAACTGAATCGAGTTCAGTGTGTACCCCGAGGCGGGACCAGTACCGGAGGTACCGGGTGCGCCGTTACCAGCTGGAGGAGTTGACATCCTCGACTGGCCTGCTTGAAGTAGTCGATCTGATTTGATGCAGTGACTACTTGCAGCAGTACAGTCCCTCGAACGGCCTCCTGGAAGTAGTCGTTCGCTTGGTGAAGATGGACGCCGGGAAGTAGTCGTTCAGGTTGAGGAAGTTGCCACCAGGAAGTAGACGAAGTAGTCGTACACCAACGGCGAGCAGGCGCGTACTTGTACGCTCCCCAAAAACCTTATCAGCCGCCTATCCCGAGCAGAATCTCAGGCGAACGAGTTTCGGAGGCAACTGCTCACGCAAGCAGAGTGCGCGCAAAGCTTGCGTTGGGAATGCGAGAGAGCAGCAGAACAACAGAGGGAGTGAGTGAGTGGTCTCCTGAAAGGAATACCAGAGAAGAGAGAGTTCAAGGTGTTGTTGCCCATGGAGGAGAGGCCTCCTCTTATAGGCGCTCAGGGAGGAAGGGAGGATGAACCTGGACGCGTTCAGCAGTGCAGCAATGATCATTATACCGTCAGTTACTAGTCAGCCCAACGGTTGATTTCTCTGAATAATATCAGTAACGGCTATGACTTAATGCTATGACTTAATGACTGTCATCAGTGGCAAAACGTTCATCACACAGCACATGCGGCTCGGCCACGGCCCGGCAAGGCGAGCGAGCGCGCGCGCATGGCACGCCCTTACCCCTTTACCAACTTCACAAGCGGTCCACCCATGGTCCACCCTTTAAATTAGTTAGGATTCTCGTTGACTCTCAATCCGGGATTTAACTCCCTAGCATTTATTAGTGGACCTTTAATTCTTTTGATTAATTGAGACTAAAAAGGCCCGAGGCCCAATTAATCCAACAGAAATGAACTAGAAGCCAGGTAAAACCAATTAATTGTTTCTTCTCTAAAACTACTTCACCAGCCCCTTGAATTAGCAACAGTTATGAGAGTGAAACCATCGATCCTTTGTCAATCTCCACGTCCCTTGCCGCCCTCAGAACTCAGATTACGTTGCTTTGTGCTCTACTGGGAGTTCATTGCTTTAGTTTGATTGAACACTAGACCTACTGCACAATTCCCCTGTGTAGAGCGCAAGCAAGAATTACACGTTTCCATGCGTGAAAATACCAGCGTGGAAGGATTGGTCGGAAACCCGGAATAGTATTCGTATCTGAATCCCTCTTAGCAATACTACTACACAACTCACCATGGTAGCTAAAATCCTCTATATAGTACTCTACGGTCTGTACAGAGTCAAAGCTTTTCTGCACCTATCTAGGCTAGAAGATCCGGTCATTTGATAAAATTTACATCATGGTAGCTAAATTTAATTTCTATGCTACATTTCTTTGGGACCAGAAGATTTGAGCGTATGTACTAGTCTGCTACTTGGAACCGGGCTAATGCCAATCCCATTTGATACTACCAGAAATCAGACAATCAGTGTGCACTTACAAGTACAGCTATAGTTCCAGATTAAATTTCTCAGCACGCAAATTCTGCTTACTCCGTAAGTATTTCTTTAAAAGCTCAGTTTCCAGTCCTACTTCATAATCCTTTCTTTTGCCTGATTTTAGCTCGTACTGTAGCATTATTTGTAGGCCGGCACTGCTGAAAATTAATGCTCTGTTTAGCCTTTTTCCCCCGAACACCAACTGATCACGTTCTCCCCACTAATTATGCCGGCAAGATCCCCAAATTTCTTGCCACGTACGTCTGCATCCCCACCAAAGCGCCTATAAATACCCCTCTGCTGGCCACTCCTCCAACTCACCAAACAAACACTCGAGCTAAACCAAGCTCAGCCTCACCTCCTCTCTCGAGCTACCACTCTTAGCTCAGAAGAACCGGCAGAAAAACCAAGCACTGCTGCAGCAGCAATGGCGAAGTCCTACACCTTACTGCTCGCCGCACTGGTCGTGCTCGCGCTTCTGGTGACCCCCATTGCCTGCTCCCGCAAGCTGTCCAAGCCAAACAAGCACAGGCCGAGCCATAAGCCGGTAGTCAGGGCCCGTACCAACCACACCGCCACCCCCTCCGTCTCCGACGCCTACGGCTCCGGCGGCTGGCTGTCCGCCGGCGCGACGTACTACGGCGCCCCCAACGGCGACGGCAGCGACGGTTAGTGCGGTTGCTTTTAAAGCTCTGTCTGTCGGTTAGGTAGTTAGTGTGAGTACTCTGCATTGCACCGGGTGCTGACGAGGAACATACTATGCAGGCGGCGCATGCGGCTACCAGACCGCCGTCGGGCAGCGGCCGTTCTCGTCGATGATCGCCGCCGGGAGCCCGTCGCTGTTCAAGGGAGGCAAGGGCTGCGGCGCCTGCTACGAGGTCAGTCAGCGTAACGGATCGCCTCAGAGTTCGTGTGGTCCCTCCATGGGCGCCATGGCGAAGCCCGGCATGGCCGACAGGCTCCGCGCCGCCGGGATCCTCAAGGTCCAGTACAAGAGGTATATATGCGACTGCACCTACTGAAAAAATTAAGAATTAAACGCGCGAACATTGCACGGATAAATCAACCTTGATTAATCTTGTTTACGATTTCTGTCGTCCGTCGCAGGGTGCCGTGCAAGTACAGCGGCGTGAACATCGCCTTCCGTGTGGACCAGGGCTCCAACCCGTTCTACTTCGAGGTGCTCATCGAGTTCGAGGACGGCGACGGCGACCTCAACGCCGTCGAAATCATGGAGGCTGGCTGCGGCACCTGGACCCCGATGGTGCAGAACTGGGGCGCGCTGTGGCGCTACAACTCCAACACCGGCAAGGCGCTGAAGGCGCCCTTCTCGCTCCGGCTGACCTCCGACTCCGGCAAGGTCCTCGTCGCCAACAACGTCATCCCCGCCGGCTGGAACGCCGGAGCCACGTACCGCTCCCTGGTGAACTACTCCTGATTGAACTTCAGCGGCGGTTTAATTTTCACCCCCGCTGCGCTTGGCCGGATTATTTGTGCGAAGCCAAGGAATGATTGCAGGGTGTGGTGGTTATGAAAGAATATCGAGTTTGTTTCGTGTGAAATGTGTGCCCGGTGGTGTCTGCGAGAGGCGGTGTCAGAAGAGGAGGAGGAGGAGGAGGTTAAAGAGAGCCGTGTTCTTCGCTCCCTCCACGGTCTCTGCAGTCCCCTAGTGATGTGTGTCAGGTAGTGTTGTGTCGATTTCTCTGTAGTTTCATTTGTTTCTTTTTGTTGTGCTCTGATGAGAGAAGCTTGAGCTGCAACTAAAGGTTGCAAGCCGGCAGTTGTATCAAGTTGTGTGAGTGTTTTTTGTACCACGCAATCCTTTCAGAGTAATGAATTATGCGATATCTCATCGCATCACGGTTACCCTCTTCTGAGAACTGAAACCTGCATCATAAAAACGGAGTACTAACTGCACTGAGGTGACCTTATTTTCTGAAGGACATCTGAACTGAACTCTGGTGTTTAAGGGTTGTTTGGAGCCCCCTGGACCATGTTAGACTTCAACTACTGGCTTTAAAATTTATAAACAACCGTGTAGATGTAATCCAATCCTTTGGAAATCTGACGCACCAGGTGCAATAGACTGGATGGTTAATGGTTTGTGTAGTTTTCTGCACTCTGTTTTCCCCTGAACTTGATTTTTTTTTTCTAAAAAGGTTTTCTGAAGCACCATTGTTCACGGTAGGTATCACTAGCTATAATTTAGGAGCCATGATCACTATATCTTGACCTTCACTCTACTGATTAGTTTATCCACTCTCCTGTCAATTGTCATGCTGCCTTCCTGCCGACGATGGCACATGCAGGCATGCAGCCAATTCTAAAAGAAAGCAGACAAAAGTGCCGAGGCCTGAATATTACAAAGACGTATCCTACTCAATTATTGTAGGAACTGTTCTCTAAAGGAATTTTAAAATGCTATATAGACTCTAAGTTCCTGTTCGGCTCTGCATACAGGAGCTTCCATTGTGGCCTTTATGAACTGATTAAATTATGCTCAATCAGTGTGGCATGGGAGCGACACTAATGAAAAGGGGCTATCCACGTGCGGAACAACACATTATTAGAATATTTATGGAAATAGATTTTGAAAACAAAAAAAAAACACCACAGAAGTATAAATGTTTCTATTTGAGAGCATGTTCGACTAATCTAAACTTGGTTTATTTCGGCTTGTTTTGACTTATTTCCTCTCACATAATACTGTACTATTCATCCTACCAGCCGAGCACTGTTTATTATATTAGCTGAACAGACTCTAAGTTCCTGTCCACACGAGTTCCCTTTCTCTATGCTGTTATAAACATTTATTATATTTTCTGTAACTATTCTGAATTCCGGTCCCATGTGCGAAAAAAAGTGGTTTCACAAATTCATCAAGCAAGCATTTCCATGAAGTACTCCTTTTTAACTCTTTTTCTTTAAGAGAAAAAGGGGGTGTCTTGTACAGTTGTACTCTTGTTCTTCCTGCCCGTAACAGATTATTGCAAATGTAAAGCAAGGACGTATGTTGCATATGCAGTTTTCTTTACCGCACCTCTTCATATACCAAGCACTAACGATATTCGTGCTGCTGCTATTTTGGTACCGTGGCAACCTTTTGCAAACGAACGGTGAGCCGGCCGGTGACACGAAAGACCCGTACGTCTTTTGCCGCTCAACATGGCGACTGACGTCGAAGGACGCTGCCTAGTCCCTGTCCCGATCTACGTCCGCCATGTGCTGCGCACACAGAACGAACACGACCAGGAGCGCTAGCCGCTCCAAAATGATAATACGATGATACGACAGCATCCATTATTACACAAAACTATTAACTGGAATTGAAACCTTTTGCTTCCAAGATCCTGTCAAGAGCCTCCCAATTAAGAATTAAACGCGCGAACATTGCACGGATAAATCAACCTTGATTAATCTTGTTTACAATTTCTGTCGTCCGTCGCAGGGTGCCGTGCAAGTACAGCGGCGTGAACATCGGCCTTTGCGCCGCTGGCCGTCTGCGGGCCGCCGGGAGCTCCCCCGGATCTGGGCCGCCGCTGGTTCCCCCGGATCTGGGCCGCCGCCGCCCGTCTCGGTGTCGGCCCCCTCGCTTGCCCCTGCCTGGGGCGTATGTGAGTGGGATTGGCCTTCACGGTGCTGTGGTGGTCGCTTCATTGGCCGCTCCCCCTTTGCGTCTTCATCGCCTTATTTCGTTGGGGCAGCGGCCTACCGGTGGTGGGATTGGGGTGGTGTGAATGGGATGGCGAAAGCCAATGATGGTGACGCCTCTGGACGCCATTTACCTTGCTGAAGGATCATCTTCCCCTTCTCCCACCTCACCGGTGAATTTCCGGGTGAAAGCCCAGATCATGTTTGGTCGGACAGCATTATCCCTTTGGGTGTTGTCTTGGAATTTCTACCGGTGGCGCATCTGGCGGGCCTTCTGCCTTTCGGAGGTCGCCGATCATCCTCGGGGAGGTTTCTGCGTCTGCCCTGGCTTACTTCGCCCACCTCGTCTGGGTCGTCTAGGTCGTTATTATCGTCGTCCGGCGGATGCTTTGCCGCCCTCTTCTCCTCTAACGGATGCTTTTTCGTCGTCGTTTTGGCGGATGCTTTGCCGCCATGGTCGTCTCGGGTGGGTGGTTTTCGTGCCACCGCTGCGCTTGGTCTTGGTTGGGTGGATGCTTTGCCACCCCTGCTGTGCTCTGGCGGATGCTTTGCCGCCGTAGTCGTCTTGGATGGGGTGGATGCTTTGCCACCCCTGCTATGCTTCTTCATCGGTTTCGGGCGGATGCTTTGCCGCCGTGTTCGTGCTGCCTGGTCGATGCTTTGCCACCGTTGTGACCTTGGACGCCCGTGACGAGGCTATCTGTTTGCAGACTCAGGAGTGTGGTCTTTTCCAGGTTGTGGGGTTTTGAGTGCTGGAGCCTTGGTCGCTCGCTTCTAGTTGTTCTGGTGGCCGCTTGTTTTCTGGCCTTTTTTCAGTTTTTTTCTTTGTCTTTAGTCCTTTGTGTACTTGTGTAGGTCAACCCCTATTTGGCTTGGGACAAGTAATGTCTATAAAATGCTTTCTTCTTAATGAAACTAGTCAATCAACCCGTGCACCTGCACGGCAGCACATGCTACTTATTTGAGAAGAGAAAGTAGAAATTGGTCAGAATACATAAAGCCAATGGATAAAGTATATAACATTATTTTAGAATGTCACCGTTTGAGGACCTACAATTATATTAGAAATTGTGCATATTGGTGAATACGTGTAAGAGGAAACATATATACTTCATTTAACATATGTTTTCAATATTAAAAAGATATACAAAAATGATAAACCTTTAGCAAGGCTTATAAACATATCACAACTAAACACTTATTGAAACCGGAATTTTCCTGTGCATGTCCACTTTCCTTGAGTGTTTTTTTTTTCAAAATGCACAGGGAAATTTTAATTTCCTTGTCCTTTTCAAAGAACACGGCAATAATTGAATCCACAGGAAAACTCTAAAAATGCATATGGAAATTATACATTTCCTTGTGTGAAGGACAAAGGCCGCAGGAAAAGTAACACAACACACCAGAAAATTGCATGACCCTATGGGTAAAATTGCAGGGAAACATATATGTGAGATTATAATTAACTTTCTCATCTCCCCCCTTTAGAAAAACTAACTAATAAAGAAAGTAGTACTTCAACTATTGTTGTTAGCATGTAGAAATGTAAATTTATTTTTTAACAATAGAACCCACTCATTATGTATGCATCAACAACTGCCCACATGTAAAGTATAAGGTAGACATTGTTTCCTTTTATGCCAAGACAAAACATTAGTTTAAGATAATGCTACAATATACCCTCATCATATATTGGTTAACCGTGGCCACCTTGCTGCTATCCTCATGATGCACTCTACGATGCAGCAGAAGAAGTTTTGCATTGCCTGCTCGCCATCGCTCGATCAACACGTCCTACAGCAAGCCAGCAAGCATCATCTGCCATCTGCCTTAGCTCAAGCTGATCATGATGCGGTTATTATTCCACCGCAACTCGTGAATAATACCATCCATGATATTTGACGTGGACGTACATATGGGAAGCTTGCCGATGTGCTCGGTCTGCGACTTTGCGGTACTTGCCGGACATCAGCGCAAGAAACTTCCATCTTAGCGATCTAGTGCATCCTGGCTAGTCTAATGGCTACGGGAATATATGTAGCTAGCAAATCGAACCCCCTATACCTTTGAGACTTTTGGCTTCCACAATATATACTTGAATTTAGTTAGGAGAAATACTACCGATTAATTTTGATAATGGTTGGTGTGCTAAATTTTAGAATCCCCCGTTATATTATTTTGTTAATGGCAAAAGTGGGTAATTTTGATACACATCTAGGGGGTTACTTTAGGCTATCTTTATAATGGCAATGGTGGATAATTCTTTTAAAAAATGAAATAGATCCAATGGCTATCATTATTAGTTTTAATTATAATCTACAAATCATTGGCCAGATGTTTCTGATTTTTGTGAGAATTTCTTGGATTCATCTTTTTTCCTAACGCGTCTGGTGAGAATTAACGTGGAGGCTCCAAAAGAAGCCTCCAATTAGTAATAGTAAGATACGTGCTAAGGCACGGTCGCGAAAAAAAACTATTAACTGGAGACCCCCGGCCTCCTGAGCCACCGAGCACGTGCATGTCGCTCGCTCCGCCGCTCTCACCTTCGAAAGTGAAAGCTCTGTTAGCGTAGCCCTAGCTCACATGAATCCTTGCAGAGTCGCATGCAGTTGCAGTGTTTTTTTGAAGTGTTTATTTAGCTTTAACCCCCGCTTCTTCTAGATGCTTGCAGTTGCAGTAGTACACACAGAGCTACAGATCTACCCGTGTCAATGAACTTGCATTGCCGTCCGGCGGCCGGTGGCCGGAGAGCGACCGTCTGGTTGCTTCCAAACGCCGGCGCGCGCGACATCCGCCACCGTCCGCCGGTGGCCCGGTGCGGCGCAAGCCCCGGCCGCCACTTGTCCGCTAGCTTATTTACTCGGCTCACATGGGGGCACCGCAATGGCAGGGGGCCAGAGGGAGGACAAAGACGGAGGAAGAGGATCCGATTCAAAAAGTCAGGTAGCTTCGTTCGCTTCGGCTGTTGTTACAGTTACGCGTGGAGCCGGCACGCCCGCTCGCTCTCACAGACACAGTTGCAACCGCCGGCGTTGGACCACGGGCACCGCGCCGGGATTCTGGCGTGATCGATCGGCGCGGTATCCCCGGCCGGGCTGCCGGTAAGTTAATAATTGGTGCGTGGCCGTGCGCGCGCCGTCGACGACGTGTGCGTGCGGACACACCGACGCCGACACTCGCGGGGGCGGAGTCGCCCAGTCGAGTGGGCACAAGTGTGGCTACGGGCATAGGATACTGAGATCGCCCCGGCCGGCATGTGAGGCAGCTTAATTGGAAGTTCTGTCTGCGATCGATTTGTAGTCTGCGCCACATGCCCATGCACATCTCTCTACCGCTGCCAATCTTTGTCAGGCTACGCAAATCGCTCCGACATGCGGCCGCTGTTCAGAGCACGTCCGTGGATTAAAAACCCTCGCGGTCGCCGCCGGCCGAAATCTTTCGGCAGTGTGTGAAAGCTCAGGATTAATGTAGTACCCGTACTACTCTATCTACCCGATGGTCGAAAGTCGATAGGTGATGGAATAGAAAATGCCATTATGGATAGGATAGAGATGCTGCCAAGTGACATATATGTTACGCAAGTTTTGACCGCTCGTACATACTCCTATAGCTAACGGGGCGCGCCCTGGGCCCTGGGACTCCTGGGAGTGGCGCGCGCGCGGGACATGTGCCGGTCGCTTTCGGGCCTCGCATCCGCCCGGGATCTGCCCGTCACATGCGCGGCGAGAACGAACGGACGACGACTGACACGGCGAGGGCCATGCTCTGACGGCCGCCGCGAGCATGCATGCCTCGGCTTGGTTGGTGGCCGCGCGCCCGCGCTCGCTCGATCAGTGTGACATGTACACACAAACCGAACGACGACTCGGCTTCGCAAGTCTCCTTCCTTGCGAAAGAAAATGAAGGGACAAATAAGCAAAGGACGGGGGCGCAGGCGCGCAGGCAGAACCTGCATGCGGCTCGATCAGTGGCTGTGTGTGGCCTCGCGCGCGTACCGCCATGGCAGAGTGATTAGCTCGTGGCCGTATCCGTAGCACATGGCGGATCGGGGATCCCGACGGCGACTAGGTAGCGTCCTTCGGTCGACGTCGGTCGCCATGCAGTGCAGTACTACAGGAGCAGGGTGATCTGCTTCTGGATTGAAGCATGGTGTGTCTCTTTCGTAGCACCGCGCTAGTTGACGTTTAAGGCTTTAATAATGTCCAGCTGACCCGGGGATGAAAGAAAAGCAGCATGGATCACATTGAGTTTTAGAGAATCCCATGGATCTTAGAAGCGAACAAGACAATATTAATAAATTTATTTTGCGGATAAGACGTCAATAATTCAAATGTTGTTATATACTCCCCTGTTATTCACCTATATTAAGATTCAAGCTTTACAATTTTCTACCAATAAATTTTAATTTTTACAAATTTGAAATGGCAAGATTTGTAATCAAAAGCACTATTCAATAATCATAAGTTTGTAATCATAGATATTATAATATAAATAAATAAATGATCAAAGTATAACTTAAAAGACCGTTATAAAAGCAAACAGAGAAAGTATACATAGGTTATATTTTTGGTCCCTCGCTAGATAGATTTTCGTTTGAAATATAGCTCATGTATGTATCAAAGTAACAACATCAAGCACCGGCAGCACAATCCCGTCGCAAGATGCAACGAGATGGACGTGTGTGGGAGCCGGGCGAGCACTCTAGGGCTTATCGTTGATGGAGTATGTCTATCCATGGAAGAATTTGAAAACTCCGATGCCTCGATTTTACTATATCACAAAGACTTATTTCTAGCTAGTTTAATGGGGGTAGAAAACCTGATCTATTAGTAATGAAACATATCATGATGTAGTATGATTTTACCCCCACTTGTTACAATTTTATTGCTTAAGATTCATGAACTTCGTTTGGAAACACATTAATACTTTGTATTGCATCTTATCTCAGGTACCCCGTTGTGGTTCAATGTTAACGGCACTGGATGACACCTAGGCTCCAGCACAGTTACAATTTTAGAGTAGGAAACTATAATTTTTTGGTGTAATGTAAAATAAATAAAAATAGGGATGTAGCTCAATCGTTAGAGCATCATTATGCTAAGCAAAGTAAGAGGCACAAGGTTTGATTCATTGCATCTCCGATAAAAACACCTTTTATTTTCATTTTTGTTTAACGTATTGTAGTGTTCTAAGACAATCCACCATGTTCGCTCCTCATGTAATGGCAACAACGGCAAGTGCATGTATACTCGGTAGTGATGATAGAAATTTGGAGTGGCCAAGTAAGTGTCAAATTAAACAAAAAAATAGCGATGTTTCTCAATGCGTAGCAATGTTTTTAATCGGAATGGAAGGAATCGAGCGATGTAAAATAAAATTAGAAAAATAGTGATGTTGCCATGAAATTACTTCTTTCATTTCGGTTTATCGAAATTAAAAAAAAATCTAATTTGACCCAAAGAATCATAACTAAAGCATTTAAAATAAAAATCTGAAATTGTTGATGAAGCTTTTCTAAAAAATGTAATATATCTGTTGATGCTCTACTTGAAGTTATTCATATGATATTTGTTCCTATGTCTTTGTGTTTTATTGCAGTCATGTATATTATTTACTTAAATATATAGTCATTTTGCACTATACTGGATAAGTTCTAGATAACTTCAAATAAAGCACTAATAGACAGGTTCATTTTTTAGAAAACTTTTGGTACAAGTTTCATATTTTTTATGATTTAAAAATGAATTAATTATGGTTTTATGTTTAATCATATTTTTTATTTTTCAAATTAATAATCACCTTTGGAAGCTCTCAGAGGATCATTTTTTTCTTATTTTTATGAGAATTGAATGTCCGTTTCTATCAGACTATCATATTAGTTGGTCTTTTTCATATTTATTTATCTATTATGCTTCCTTTTCGTTTCTTTTGTTTAAAGTCCGAAATTCTGTAAATACCAAACCTGCTTTCTACCATATTGAATGGGCAAAACACCTGGCTCGCTCCAAAAAAAAAGTACTGAACTTGACAATGTGATGTACTGAAACACTGTAGACTGTAGTTGAGATGAAATAGCAGTTCATTTCTCGGAAAAGATTGCGTGGTACAAAAACAATCACACAATTTCACAGCCGATACACCAGCCTGCAACATTAGTCGCAGCTCAAGCTATGCTTCTCTCCTCCACGTCACAACCGGGATGCAGAAAAGAAAAGAAAAATCACAGAGGAACAGACCGACTACACGCATCACCAGGGGGAATGCAGAGACCGTGGAGGGAGGGAAATAACACGATTCGCCTCCTCTTCTGACACCGCGCCTCTCGCAAACACCCGGACACACATTACAATGTAGAAACCACCCTGAATTTCAGTTCAATCAGGAGTAGTTCACCAGGGAGCGGTACGTGGCTCCGGCGTTCCAGCCGGCGGGGATGACGTTGTTGGCGACGAGGACCTTGCCGGAGTCGGAGGTCAGCCGGAGCGAGAAGGGCGCCTTCAGCGCCTTGCCGGTGTTGGAGTTGTAGCGCCACAGCGCGCCCCAGTTCTGCACCATCGGGGTCCAGGTGCCGCAGCCAGCCTCCATGATTTCGACGGCGTTGAGGTCGCCGTCGCCGTCCTCGAACTCGATGAGCACCTCGAAGTAGAACGGGTTGGAGCCCTGGTCCACCCGGAAGGCGATGTTCACGCCGCTGTACTTGCACGGCACCCTGCGACGGACGACAGAAATCGTAAACAAGATTAATCAAGGTTGATTTATCCGTGCAATGCTCGCGTGCTTAATTCAGAATTTTTTCAGTAGACGCAGTCGCATATATACCTCTTGTACTGGACCTTGAGGATCCCGGCGGCGCGGAGCCTGTCGGCCATGCCGGGCTTCGCCATGGCGCCCATGGAGGTGCCGCTCATGTCGAAGTGGGCGGCCTCGGCGAGGCAGACCCCGCCGGGGCACTCGTCGGTGATGACCACGATCGCCGGCTGGCCGGAGCACGCCGGGTTGCAGTCGCATTTAACCTGCGTTACCGAAGCCACATGAAGGCATTTAGTTACCACGCCAGCGCCGACCACTTTCCACCATTAATGGAGACACACTGCTCCTGCACAGGAGCTAGCCCGTGCGGTGTGTGACCACACGAACTCTGAGGCGATCCGTTACGCTGACTGACCTCGTAGCAGGCGCCGCAGCCCTTGCCTCCCTTGAACAGCGACGGGCTCCCGGCGGCGATCATCGACGAGAATGGCCGCTGCCCGACGGCGGTCTGGTAGCCGCATGCGCCGCCTGCATAGTATGTTCCTTGTCAGCGTCCGGTGCAATGCAGAGTGCTCACACTAACTGCCTAACCGTCAGACAGAGCACTAAAAGCAACCGCACTAACCGTCGCTGCCGTCGCCGTTGGGGGCGCCGTAGTACGTCGCGCCGGCGGACAGCCAGCCGCCGGAGCCGTAGGCGTCGGAGACAGAGGGGGTGGCGGTGTAGTTGGTGCGGGCCCTGACTGCCGGCTTATGGCTCGGCCTGTGCTTGTTTGGCTTGGCCAGCTTGCGGGAGCAGGCAATGGGGGTCACCAGAAACGCGAGCACGACCAGTGCGCCGAACAGTAAGGTGTGAGACTTCGCCATTGCTACTGCTGCTGCTTCTGAGCTAAGCACTTGTAGCTCGGAGGAGGCTGTGTGAGCTAGAGATGAGCCTAGCTCGAGTGTTTGCTTTGTGAGTTGCAGGAGTGGCCACGAGCCCACGAGTGGGGTATTTATAGGCAGTCCGTTGAGAATGGAGACGTACGTGGCAAAAGAAGTTGGGGATCCTGTCGGACGAATTATTGGGGAGAACGTGACGAGTTGGTGTTAGCGGAGAGGCTAAACTCACCACTAGTATTAATCTGCATACTTCTGTGCCTACCGAATAATGCTGTAATAAGATACTCAAGCAAGTACAGTTGGACAATATGCCATTTGAAAATGTAGGATTGGAAAACACATGTTGGGAAATATAAATCTGAAGGCATGTGCTTACTTGTTAGCGAACCTTCTTCTAGTACTACTGAGTTACATACTGGTATGGCTTGGTTCTACCCGTACGTATAGAATACAAAAGCTCATCGTATATACAGGGATTTTAGCTACCATTGTGTCGCAATGCTGAGAAGGATTCAAAATTTCAAATGCAATTTGGTCCTAACTATATATCTCTTGAATTTAGTCGCAATGCCCTGTTCGGTTGGCTGGTGGCCGGTGGCTGGTGCTGGTTTTTACTGAGAGAAAAACATTGCTGGTTGGTTAGTGGCTGGTGCTGGTTTTTACTGAGAGAAAAATACTGTTGGCTGGCCACTGATAATCCTAACGAACAGGGCACACAAATCATGAGCTAGTCCAATTACAAAATTTGCTCGTATCATAGAAATGGCAGGTGAAGTGTTAAATCACAATAAAACAACGAACCAGCCGCAGTTGGTCAGACTTCAGAGCGTGATTTGAGGAGCAATTTGACGAAATGTGATCGCCTGATTATTGCTAAATGCTAATTAACACCACGCTGAAGCTGGCCCCAAGTCCCCAACCCTTGAATGATGGAGCTGGATTCACGCTCTCCAGCACCCAGGATTTGCACAAACAGATGAAATCTCTCGAGGCACTCATCACCCGTTAGTTAGTTACTAGTTAGGATCACATTGGTTAATATTGAATCGTAGGCCTCTTGGTCCCAATTCGATCCTTCGTCAAATGCACGGTTGGCTGGCTCATGATTCTGTCGTCCTACTTCAATCAGAAAACTCCCTTTACCACCGAAGCTCTCCTGTCAGGCTGTCACGCACGAGCTAGCGATGCGTCGGCCGAAACGAACCGACCATTCTTCTTCCAGCAAGAAGAGAATGTTTGTAGCTTTCTGCGTCTGCAAGCTCAGCACCTAGGTGCACTCCGCCGACGTAATCAGCGAACAGGAGCTGAACAGTCTGATCTTGCACCATGTGATGGCCGGTCATTGCGAACGAGCAACCTTTGTCGCGGAAAAAGTTAATGCAAAGTATCAACTATCAAATGATACTACCAAGCACACGCTTTGCAATTGTACAGATCTTTTGCAAGCCTCTGCTGTGCCGTAGAGCTGTACAGTTCAGAAAGCGAAGTGTTCCTCGAGCCCTGCACTGCAGTGTATATCAAGCTTCTGCTTTTGATTGGTGGCTGGTAGTGCTGAGCAACTCTCTGGCTGTGCGATATCTTCTATTGTTTTAAGGAATCGCAAGAGTATAATCGGATACTCTAATGATCGATATCTTTGAAATTCTTAGTAGTAGTTGAAGTGACCCTACAGTGCACATGAGTGGTGACGCCCTGTAGTTGTATCTGCCTTTAGATCAGATTCGGTTGGTGAAATGGGACTACAGCAATCAGTGTATATGCTTTGTAATGTTTCAGACCTGGTAAGTTTGGAGTAGAAAGAATTTTGATTTAACTCGACTCATTCTAGCATAAAAAATTTTAGGTGACTGACTGTGGGCCATTACATATCATGTTATTCCATATTATTAGCACTCCTTTGAAAATAAAAACATTTTCTTGCAAAAAAAAAAACTCCCAAGATTTTGATGGCCTCCTGCAAAAGTCTGCTTCCAGTGAGGGATTAATTTAGAGCTGAGTAAATGAGTTAGCTTCTTCTCCTATCATGCAGCTTTTCTTGTAAGCGAGGTTAGAATTATTGCATACCCAAGATCAAAACTTATGCTTTGTTTCATAAACAGTGAGCATGAGACCTTCGGTTATAAAATTTAAAACAAAGGAAGAATTGTGGTTTCCATGTTACCCAAGACGTAAATTAAGCTTCTATTTGTCTGATACTAGTAGCGGAACATGAAACCTTTTTTTTATCGGGCTGAACATGAACCCTGAAAATGAGCAAGGTGATGGCACTATGGCAGCATACTTCTGAGGTAAAAGACTGGATCGGCCGTTAGCTGGTCGTTGGGATGGGGCCCATGTTAAGGTTTGGCCCTCGTGGGGACGAGCCGACGAGGGCGTTGTCAGTTGGTGCTCGATCCGAGACGTTCATCCAGCCATGTAGGGGCTTGCAGTTGCTAGGGCGCGATTGGTTTCCTCCGCACGGAGCCTGGCTCGCACTAGACAACCAGGCTGCCATCAGCCAGGCCCAGCGCATCCAACACCGGGTAGTTTGGTTGCTTGATCTATCCGGCCAGGCCATGGAGAGCATGTGATTGGTTGCATGAACATCGGACCACAACAAGTCATTTTGGCCATGCATGTGCGCCTGCTGCGCCCGCGTGAGCCAGGCTGCGCAGAAACGAAGGATTTGCTCGTATCTCCAGAACCAGGCCGAGCGGAGCTTTTTGCACGGCGCGGGCCAGGCCCAGAGGCAATACAGGCAACCAATCGTGAGGATGCTGCATCTCCGGAGCCTGGATGGGGCTAGATACAGCCATCCAATGGCGCCTGCGCTACTGGCACATGGACTGTTTCTCTTCTGACGTATCTTGAACTGGCATACGGGGTGTGTAGTGTAGGCACCATTTTAGTTAGAAAGCACGTCTCGTACCTGATTTTGTTGCACTACTAGTTGGTTTTAATTCTATTTTCGACCCCAAAATTGTCTGTTCCAATTTATCTCTTCATGCGTTTTTTGTTGTTATTCTAATTGAGAAACTTTATAATGATTGAGATTAATTAGAGTCATCCGTTTCGAGAAATCGAACGATGGAAACAAAGAAAGTACCTAAAGGTATCTAAATAGAGGTACCTAAAGGTACCAAATTCGTAGGACCATGTACTAAAAATGGTGGAACCCACTATTAATTTAATATTTTTTTAAAAAACTAGTTGCAATGCCCGCGCGGCACGCGCGTGCTAAACTTTCTTCTACGTATGTGTCTCAATTCTGAAGCACACCTGCGCTACTGGCACATGGACTGTTTCTCTTCTGACGTATCTTGAACTGGCATACGGGGTGTGTAGTGTAGGCACCATTTTAGTTAGAAAGCACGTCTCGTACCTGATTTTGTTGCACTACTAGTTGGTTTTAATTCTATTTTCGACCCCAAAATTGTCTGTTCCAATTTATCTCTTCATGCGTTTTTTGTTGTTATTCTAATTGAGAAACTTTATAATGATTGAGATTAATTAGAGTCATCCGTTTCGAGAAATCGAACGATGGAAACAAAGAAAGTACCTAAAGGTATCTAAATAGAGGTACCTAAAGGTACCAAATTCGTAGGACCATGTACTAAAAATGGTGGAACCCACTATTAATTTAATATTTTTTTAAAAAACTAGTTGCAATGCCCGCGCGGCACGCGCGTGCTAAACTTTCTTCTACGTATGTGTCTCAATTCTGAAACACGTACGTTTATTGATGACATTTAAGTACTAAAATAGTGTCACTTTAGTGGGACATGGTAAACCGTACGAAGTGCTTTTAAAAATACTTTATATTCGCTCTTTCATGTATATAGAGAGATAGTTGGCATTTATTTATATGGAGAAAGCTCTCCAATTTATTGTCTATTAGCGATGCGGGGTAATTGTGTATAGACGTGGGTACAAATGTGGGTATATTTAGGTGGGCCCTTTTTTAGGTGAAAAAGGTTTTAGGTTTCGAGGGGGAAAACACTTGGGTTCCTCCCCTTTAATTGGTTTTAGTCTAATTCGTCGTCCTAGTTTATTGACAGGTGGGTCCTCTGTGGGGGGTATAGATGGGGGTGGGCCTTTTATTGGTGAGAAAAGTTTCAATTCTAATTCTCTTTATAGTATAGATAGATTCAATTCTAATTCTCTTTATAGTATAGATAAAAAGGCATAAGGTTAACTTCTCGTGGCGAAAATGTGTTTTTTTTCACCGTCTTTGCTTCTCCTCCACCGGTTCTTGGTCTTTGATTCCCCCCATAGATTTTTGCCTTTGAATCTTTCCACAGATAGTTCCTAATTAAGCAAGATTATCACAATGTTCTTTTTATTTAATTTAATCTTTTACTCAAAATACCAGGTACTTTCTGGTACCTCTGGGTACCTCTCAATTATTGTAAAACAGCTCATGTTAATTATATGTTAATTATGTACACGTTGGCATATTTTTATATATATATATAATAAATTCGCTTAAAAGAAATTTCATAGAATAAAGTTAAAGAGACAATTTCTAGTCAGCCGAGCTGGCAATCAACTGATTCTCGTGGATTGGCCTTCGTGCAACACTTGTGGTAGCAACTGTCAAGAGTGCGAACATGCTCATCCGTCCTCCACTCCTCCGGCGTCCCACCCGCGTTGACACAGGCGCCGTGGATCGAGGAACAGTGCCCCCGGCGAACTTGGCACCGGCGCCGGGCACGGAGCACAACGTGGTAGCTTCCCACCGACAGCGTCAGATATCTGCTGCAAAAAAATGGCAGCCGAAATCGGGGCCGAAAGTTCCGTCCTCAGGCCAGTCACAATGGATGTTTCAGGACACAATTACATAGAGTGACGCATCGTCAAAAAGTATTTGAAACTAGGATGAAACACCTCCCTCTTTCATCAATTGTTGTTTTTTAGTCACATGCAAGACACAAGCTGTCTTGGTAACTGTGTAGATAGAGTTTCATCACTATGAAACTCATTTCACTTCTCTCTTCATTAATACAGTGACACATCATCAAAAATACTGATATGACAGTCAATTTATTGTCCATAAAACTCCCACCGAAACTGGCCTCACGGTTCCACGCCTTGCCGCCGTACTCACGACTCACGAGTCACTAGCAATTGTCCTTAAAATTCTTTTTCTCGCAGCGTCGTCTTGGCGTCTTGCCACGGGGTTTGGAGGCTTGGAGCCTTGTCCAGTTGTTCGCGGTGGACAAAAACCTCACGTCCGTTTGACTTTCTGCTGGTGGGTGTGCCTTGCCTTCCCCAATAATGGTCCAATACTGTCAGGAAATATTTTTTTTTGCGAGTAAGTCACGAAATATTGAAATGTGTATACAAGCGTCGTGTATACAACACGGTTCCCTGCCGCCGCTTTCATCTGTCGAAATTCTGTCATGAAATCATCGGGTATTGTTGTATTGAACATGCAAGTTGATATCGTTTCTGAATCCCGATCCCTGGTTTCACGCGGCGGAGCCAGCACTGGGGCGGCTGGGGCTAAAGCCCCCCCTAGTGCTGTAATCCCTATTAAACCCCACTTGAGCCCCTCCTCCATTTTTGAGAAGAAATTAAGAAAGAAGAAGGGGAGGAAGAGAAGAGCCCCTCTAGAGGAAGAGAAGAGCCGCTCCTATCTCTTGGGGCTGGCTTCGCCGCTACTGGTTTGCATTGGTTTTTTGCGTGCGTAAGGAAAAAAAAAGAAAACTATTGATGTCGTTATTGAGAGTACAACATTTTTGACTGGAACTGAGATGAAAAATGTGAAAGGCATTGCTGCATGGACAAGAAGAAAAAAACATACTCTAGACACGGTTTGTTTAAGCTTAATAATATTTATAATCCAATCGGGAGTCTGAATTTCTTCCGGCATTGCTGCATGGACAAGTCGAGATAATTCGGGAGAATCTTAAAACAGCACAGTCACGCCAGAAGAGTTATGCTGATCCTAAGAGAAGAGAAGTGGTATTCAAGGAATGAGATTATGCTTATCTCAGAGTATCACCTATCAGAGGCCTACGAAGGTTTAATGTCAGAGGAAAATTGTCACCACGTTTCATCGGACCTTTTAAAATATTGGAAAGAAAAGGAGAAGTGGCATATAGGTTGGAATTGCCAGATCGATTATCAGGAGTACATGATGTGTTTCATGTGTCACAGCTAAAGAAGTGTTCAAGCGAGATTAGAATGGAGCACTTGCCATTGGAAGATCTAGAAGTGAAGGATGATTTGACTTATAAGGAGTATCCCATTAAAATCCTGGACAGGTCACAAAGGGTCACACGAAGCAAGGTTGTGAAAATGTGCAAAGTACAATGGAGTCATCACTCAGAGGATGAAGCTACCTGGGAAAGAGAAGAAGAACTTATGGAAGAATTCCCTCAGCTGTTCTCTGAATCTTCCTGAATCTCGGGACGAGATTCTCTTTAAGGGGGTAGGATTTGTAACACCTTAAAATTCCATCACAAATAAATTGTAGCAACATGACTAAATTTAATTTTCTAAAGGACTTAATTAAAATTTTCAAATAAATTTGAGCAGATGTGTATAAGAGACAGGCTAGGAGGGCTCTCTCCGCTCCCCGCTCGCGCCGTCGTGCGCCGGCGTCGCCGCGCCCGACCGCCACCGCCCTCTGGCAGCCGTCCACCGCGCGATCAACGGCTCAGATTTGAGTCTGACCCAAGTCAAAACCAGTCAGTACCGGTCAGCGCCGGCACTTTTGCTAAAGAGTCCCTGGTTTTTCAGTATTCAACCCCGCAGTCCTGTTCAGTTCAAAACTAATTAGATTTGGGTCCTAAAATTTATAGAAAACCCCCTGAGCTTCTCTGTTTTAGTTCCCGAAGCCCAGCCCCTATGTTTTTGCGCGTTAGCCCTCGGGTTTTAACGCGTAATTATGTTTTAGTCCCTGGTTTCTTTCAGTTAAGCCCCTGTAAACTTAGTTTCTTTGCCAGCAAGTCCCTAAACCTTGTTTTAGCCATATCTTTTCCATTCTAGCTCCGTTTTTAGCGTTCTTGGTGTCCTCGCGTTCGTCTTTTCGAGCTTGTTAGTTTTAGGTGCTTGTTTTAGTCTGTTAGTAAATACACATCTAGATGTGTATAAGAGACAG
>OAMR01000416.1:1167908-1182522 GCA_900205405.1 Echinochloa crus-galli | reverse complement strand
CTTTTACGCGTTAGCCCTCGGGTTTAATGCGTATTTGCGTTCTAGTCCTTGTTTTCTTTCAGTTCAGCCCCTGGAAACTCAGTTTCTTTGCCAGCATGTCCCTACACCTTGTTTAAGCCATATCTTTTCTGTCTTAGCTCCGTTTTTAGCGTTCTTGGTGTCCTCGCGTTCGTCTTTTCGAGCTTGTTAGTTTTAGATGCTTGTTTTAGTCTGTTAAACTTGTTTGATGTACTGTTTTTCTTATTGTTGTATGCTTTATCGTTTGATCGTAGATCTCGTGCCAGTTGCAACTGAGCCGCCCGTTGAAGCAAATCAAGGACAATATGTTGAAGAAGAAGAAGAAGATCTTTTTGTAGAGCAAGGCAAGTGGCCCTCCCCGCATACTCTATTTGTCCCATATAATTGCATGATAACTAAAATTTACTATTATTGCATTAATTTGATGGGAACATCTTTTTAAGGATTTACCTAGTCTTTTATCCATGACTTCCTTGTATCAACCCCGTTTTAAATAATGTTTTGGGTTAGATATGCTTAGCGTTGCTATACTTTGGGATTGGTTAAAAAAAATGAATCTTTATAAAATGATGATTATATCATGGTAACCTCGTTGGTAAAATGTTTGTTAATACAAGAGAACTATGGTTTAATCGGAACATGGAGAACCACCCAAGAAAACAGTGCAACCATAGTGTCAATGGGCTCTGACCTTAGCCAATTAATTAGGGGTGTGATTGTACTGATGGCCTTATCCGGAAGGAGCAGAGGGGGTTTGGGGTTGCAGGGGTACAGCCCGGTCCTCTTGGGGTAGCAGCCTTTGCTAAGGTGCTGACCATTAGGGAGGGTTGTGGTCCGCCCTAGCTGTAACTCTTGCGGGTTGTTGGACTTTTGCATACCTTTGTAAAGGCTTCGTAGTGGGTCCCTAGCCACTCACCTCGGAAGTGTTTAAGGGCCTTGCAAACCCGGGCAACATGGGGAACACGAGCTATGGTGAAAGTGTACAACCTCTGCAGAGTGTAAAACTGATCGATCAGCCGTGCTCACGGTCAAGAGCGGCTTGGACCCTCACATGATAATTGAACTTAAAGATGGAATTTAAATTGTGGTTTTACTCATGGTTTTTGGAATGAGATGTTTCTAAATGCTTAAGTGGGTTGGTATAAACTTACATCTAGCTAATAGGAAATTGCTAATAAAACTTGACCAACTTTAAAAAGCTCACTGCTGTGAACCATAGCCCATCCTTGTGGCCTTGCATTTCCCCCCGCTTGCTGAGTACCTAGTTAGGTGTACTCACACTTGCTGCTGCTAATTCAGAGGAGAACAATGGGGAAGAATTCTACAGCGACTACGACGAGTTCTGAGGCTTGCGTTTCCCCCAGTCAAGACGCCTGTGGAAGGATGGAGACGCTTCTCCTAGTTATCGTTGTTTTCGTTAAAGACCTTCGTGTCTCCTGAGAGTGTAATAAGAATATTGTAATAAATCTCTTGTACGTTTGAATATTGTGCTATGATATTACACTCTTGTCTATCATATGTGTGTAAACATGATCCTGGCGCACATATGAAATGCACTTGGAAATTCAGGTGTGACAAAGTGGTATCAGAGTAGTTTTGACTGTAGGACGCAGCCTTAAGTTAGAACTGGTCGGAAATTAAGGATTCATGATCTAGAAAGCCATGTCATCTTTCAAAATCTCCTTATTTAAGCATAAAAATCTAATTTATTTTTGTTCTTTGTTAAAATTTCATCATTTTGATTTTTCTCTATACTGAGTTCAGCTTCTGCCTTATTCAGATGGTCAGGGAATATCAGACTGCACGCATGCGCACTGGAGGCCTTCGCCCAGCTGGACCATTTGTTCTACAGCACCAGGCAGAGGCACCAGCTCAGGAAGCTCCAGTGGAAGTACAGCCTGAGGTCCAGCAGAGCCACAGGTCAGAGCCGGAGGTACAGCCGGAGGTAGAAGCTGAAGAAGACCCAGAGGAGCCACCCCAGCTGTTCGATGGCGCCCCTCTGGAGGTCGATGCTGATGGAAACATAGTGATTCCACCAGCCGCTCCTGACGCCAATGCTGCTGGAGGAGACCCAGATGATTCTGGGGATGACAGCAGCGATGATGAGCATAGTGATGGGAGCAATTCTGGCATGGATGCCGATGATAAAACTGATGATGGCAACAATGAGGAAGAAGACCCAGAAGAAGACCCCGAGGAAGTCCCAGAAGAGGAGCCTCGCCCTCGTGGACCTGAATATCATGAGCACTACACGGTGGACGAGGGTGGACAGTTCTGCGTTCTGCTGGAGGAGTTGTTGGTGCACCTGGGATTTTCTATGAAGCCAAACTATGTGGTTGAGCACTACAAGGAGCCTGGACTGGAGGACTACTTCATCGCTGAGGTGCACATCCGTGTACCTTTGCCTGGGACTGCTACAGGCTGGAGAGTTCGCACGACGCATCACAACACTGTTCCTTTCTCCACTGAGGATGCTGCCGTCAGTGATGCTGCTAGGAGGGCTCTCTGGTCTTACAGCTACCGCTTCCGTGAGACACTACACCACTACGACTTCCGTCACGTGCCTAGCCGTCAGGCTGGTACTGAGGACACAGAGGTACCTACTGCTCAGACCGGGGATGATCGTGTTGATATCCTGGCTCGAGTCACTACTGCACTCAACACAGACTTGGAGCGCGCAACTTCTGAGGTCGAGAGTCTGCATGAGAAGCTCCAGGATGCTCACGCCAAGATTGCTCGCTTGGAGGCACAGCTCGCAGGACAGGTGCCCCCTGAGGAGATGATGCCGCACTGCACCACCTCGTCTCCTTGGGATGCGCGCCACGATTTCTGGCCACGATTTCCTCTGCAGTTTCTATAATAAACAATCCAGTATCGCTATCCCTCATCAAGTCTTTCGCCTACCTCGAGCTCTTCTTTCCCAAGCACAGTAGTCCTCAAGAAAACCCCAATGGCGAACGGAAGGCGACCGGCTGTTGACGAGCCCGAAGGAAGCCGCGCCGGCGCTCGCCGCAGGTGATTAGCTGCTTGCCTTTCTCCGTTCTTCTCAAGATTCTTCTCTCTTTCTTGACGAATCTCTTTGTTCTTTCAGGGTAATCCAATGGATTGCCGGCGCTGGTGCGCCAGTTGCAGCTCCAGCCGCTGCTCCTGCGGCGTCCAACTCCTCGAGTTCGTCCAATCGATCTCTCGAATCGGACGACTACCGCTACACGGACGGCGATGCTCGCCGATTCAAGGCGGAGCGCGACGACACTCACCGCGAGTTGGAGGTCATCTCCAAGCAAGCCGGGATCGCAGATCTCGAATGGCAGCACGAGCGCAAGCAACTGCTCGAAGTCATTGATGGTGAGTCCTGCAATCTGCTCAATCTCAACCTTGTCCCCTAACTGATATTATTCTGCTGCCCCTTTTGTAAACTTGCAGCGCGTGATGCCGAACTCGATCGGCTAAAGGCGCTGGCGAATGAGCTGGCGAACAAGGTGAATGCTCCTGGGGACACACCAGAAGCTCGCCTCGGCGCGGTGGCGGGCAGCATCGATGAGGTGGCCTCGCACGGCATCCGTCTGGGCACTGCCGCAGGCCTAGTCGCCATGTCGACGCACACCAATACCGACTACTCCAGGCTACCGACCGGCTTCGCTAATGGTAACCCGGAGGAGATCGATGACATCGAGGCTTCCATAGATCGCCTTGATGCTCATGGCGCCGCCATTGCCGATTCCATTCATCCTCAGTCCGTTTTGAACAAGCTATTCCATTAGTTTGTACTAGGGATTTATGGAATTTCGGCAATAAAACTTATCTTTTGTGATCTTGCATGAACATCTGATGTAGTATATTTTTGTGCTAAGGGCAATACATTCAGTACTGGCCATTTTCCTTTTCTGTCAACATTTGTTCTGAAGGCGATTTCTTCCCGAAAATCGGCTGTTCGGCAAATTAATATATCAATCACCGATCGATTTCAACACTGGGATAATACCTTTTCAAATATCTTCCATTTATAGCAGAAGCAAATTCTTCTCCCAATAATGTCTTCAAAATATATGCATTTCCAGGCACGCATCTAACCACTCTGAAAGGACCTTCCCAATTTGGAGACCACTTGCCGAATGCTGCATATTTGGTTCCAATCGGCAATATCGCTTTCCAGACTAAATCACCTTCTGTAAATTGCTTAACTTTCACCTTCTTATTGTAATACTTAGCAACTCGCATTTTATTCTTCTCAATATTCTCCAAGGCCCTGAGACGAATCACATGCAAATCTTCTAATTCGTCCATCATTAAATCTTTATAATCTTTAGAACTTAAATCCTTTTGCAACTTTATTCTCCTTGAGTCTAATTGTATTTCCCATGGCAAGATAGCATGATGCCCATACACCAACTCATAGGGAGACGTCTGTGTAGCCCCATGTGGAGCCATTCGGTAAGCCCACAAAGCCTCACTGAGTACCGAATGCCACTTTCTCGGCTTCTGATCAATCTTCTTCTGTATAATTTTAATCATAATCTTGTTAGAAGCCTCTGCCTGACCATTAGCTTGGGCATAATAAGGAGAAGAATTTAACAATCTGATGCCCATACTTTCAGCAAAATCTCTGAATTCTGAAGATGTAAATTGAGTCCCTTGATCAGTGGTGATTGTCTGAGGAATCCCAAATCTGTAAATGATGTGTTCTTTAACAAATTCAACCATATTCTCCGACGTCACCTTCTTTAATGGAATTGCCTCAACCCACTTGGTAAAATAATCGGTTGCCAAAAGCACAAACTTATGCCCCTTGCTAGATGGAGGATTTATTTGGCCAATCAAATCTATTCCCCATCCTCTGAATGGCCATGGCTTGACAATGGGATTCAAAGCCGATGCCGGAACTCTCTGAATGTTTCCAAATTTCTGACAGTCTTGACATCCTTTATAATATTCAAAACAATCTTCCAACATTGTCGGCCAGTAATATCCAGTTCTTCTAATAACCCACTTCATTCGGTAGGCCGATTGATGTGCTCCACACAACCCATCATGTACTTCACTCATCAGCCTTTTTGCTTCTTCACGATTTAAGCAATGTAATAGCACTCCATCCAGGGATTTATAATACAAATTATCATCAAGAAGAACAAACTTTAAAGCTTTATACCTGAGCTTTCTAGAAACCTTTCGGGACGGATTCTCCAGATAATCGGCAATCTCTTTTCTCCAATCATCTTCTGCCAGATTACTCCCGAATGCATATACATCACTAGCAAAAACTTCTCGAAGCTCTTTATAACCTGATGCACTTTGGGCCAATCTATTTGCCTCTCCATTATCCCCTCTAGGAATGTGTTGTAGAATTACTGACCGAAAGCTCTTCAATATTTCTTTGCATTCTTCATAGTAATTCCTCAAGGTATCACTTTTGCACTCATATTCACCATTCAATTGCTTTATGACCAATTCTGAATCTCCAAAAATTTCAACCGCAATGGCCTTTGCTTCTTTCAAATATTGGAGCCCTTTGAGCAATGCCTCATACTCAGCTTGATTGTTAGTAACAGCAGATTGAATAGGAACAGCAAACTCAAATGTTTCTCCTTTGGGTGAAATTAATAAGATACCTGCTCCACCACCTTTGTTGCATGAAGATCCATCGAAGAATAACACCCAAGGAACAATGTTAAGCAAATTTATCGATGTATCATGATGTTCAGTAATGAAATCGGCAATAATCTGTCCCTTAACAGCCTTTGCCGATTCAAATCTTAATTCAAACTCAGACAAAGCTAAAATCCATTTGCCAATCCTTCCGTTCAAAATCGGCATAGACAACATGTGTTTTATCACATCAAACCTTGAATACACAATGCATTCGGCATGTAGTAAGTAGTGCCGAAATTTTGTACAGGAGTAGTAAACACATAAGCAAAGCTTCTCTATAGCCGAATACCTTGTCTCTGGATCTAGTAACTTTCGGCTAAGGTATGCAACTACTCTTTCCTTCCCTTCAAATTCTTGAATGAGGGCCGATCCAATAGTTTGGGCATCGGCCGCCACGTACAACTTGAAAGGCTTGTTCAATTGTGGAGGCACCAATACTGGTGGCTTCTTCATGTACTCTTTTATTTCATTAAAAGCCTTTTGTTGTTCGTCACCCCATACAAACTTTTGATCCTTCTTTATTTTCAATAGTGAGGAAAAGGGCAACACCTTTTGTGACAAGTTTGATATGAATCTTCTCACAAAATTTATCTTGCCAAGCAGTGATTGTAGCTCTTTAAGATTAGTTGGAGGAACAATTTCATCAATTGCCTTCATGCTTTTCTTACCAACTCCTATTCCTCCTTCATGTATCAAAAATCCCAGAAACTCTCCAGCCGAAACTCCAAAAGCACACTTGTTCGGGTTCATCTTAAGCCCATGCTTCCTGGTGCATTCTAGAGTTTTCCTTATGTCGGCCAAATGAGACTCATGATCCAGTGACTTGATCACTACATCATCAATATATATTTCCACAATCTTGCCGATCAACTCATGAAAAATATAATTCATAGCCCTTTGATAAGTTGCACCGGCTCATCCTAAAGACTCTGCACTCATTAATGGAATGAGAATTTCTGTCATGAAACCCACAGTACCTTTTGTCTTTGACTCCATCAGGCCGAAGCATGGAATGCCCCTCTGGCAATTTGATTCGGCCTTCTTTTACCAGGAACTCAAACAATTTATCTGCCTTAGTTACATCAAAATCATATGTTCCTTTCATCTGTTTGATCCATCTTTGAGTCATTGTAACTGGTTCCTTACTCCACACTATTTCTGCTGCAGCCACTTCTTCATCATTTTCGTATTCATCTTCTTGATCTACCCTTTCGAGGAACTGGTTGTAGATACTGGCTATATCATTGTGCTTAGCAAATCTAGCATCTTTCTTAAGGCCATATGCTTGATTGCTCATCAATGCTAATCTCTGTGACAGCTGGCCAAGATCATCAAATTCCATCCCGAATAGCTTCTTCCGAATGGTAGGCAGCATACCAGCCACAGCCATTCCGGCCAACTGATCATCAGGTATGTTCAAGGAAAAGCACATGCCTTTAGTCTCTCTAAATTTCCTGAGAAATTCTGTAGGTGTTTCATTATTCCTTTGCCTCAAGCTGGTTAGATCAACCAACTTCTTTTCTGTGCTACCGGTATAGTAATGAGCATGGAATTTCTGCTCTAGATCTTTCCACGTGCAAATTGACTGAGCAGGCAAAGAAGCAAACCATGTAAAAGCTGGAGCAGTCCTTGTATTCCTTTAACAATGTTACCAACTTTTCTTTGAAAACCGAACTCAAGTTAGCACTGATAAATGTCGGCCTTGGCTTGTCACCATCTCCAATGTCCACTTCTTCTAATTTATCGGCAGACACAAATCCACGTCCTAATTTTCCATCAGTTCCATCAATTGGATTTTCCATCAAAAATTACTATGAGAGCCGACTGCTTCGATCGGCTGTTGATCACTGCTGGCTGGTGCCACAGGACCTTCTCCCCAGTCTTTGCCTGAGAAACAATCTATGCCTTGATATTCCCAGAAAGCTGGTTCCATATTTGCTACGCTTATTGAGTCATCTGCTTGGACAATCTCCACGACAGCATCTTGTAACAGCACTCCATCCAGGGATTTATAATACAAATTATCATCAAGAAGAACAAACTTTAAAGCTTTATACCTGAGCTTTCTAGAAACCTTTCGGGACGGATTCTCCAGATAATCGGCAATCTCTTTTCTCCAATCATCTTCTGCCAGGTTACTCCCTAGCCGAATCCCATCCAGTCAAAGCCGAATACGACTCGATAAGAATCCCAAACGACATGAGAACCGATCGGCTGGAAAATCCTTTCCACCTTCCGAACTCTTCGGAATACGTGCCACGATCTTTGGCCATGATTTTCTCTGCGGGTTCTATAAATAAACACCCAGGCAGCCCACAGTTTCTTCATCAAGTTCTTCGCCTTCCAAGTTCTTGCCGGCCCAAGCCATTCTTTTCCCCATCCACAGTATTTCCGAGGAACTTCCAATGGCCGACAACAACAGGAGGCGCCCGGCCGCCGATGAGGCCGAAGGGAGTCGCGGTGGTGCTCGCCGGAGGTAAAGATTGTCTGCTTGCTTCTCTCTGTTCTTCTCGAGATTTGCCCTCTCCTTGACGAATCTCTTTGTTTTTTCAGGGTAATCCAATGGATTGTCGGCGCTGGTGCGCCAGTTGCGGCTCCAGCCGCTGCTCCTGCGGCGTCCAACTCCTCGAGTTCGTCCAATCGATCTCTCGAATCGGACGACTACCGCTATACGGACGGCGATGCTCGCCGATTCAAAGCGGAGCGTGACGACACTCGCCGCGAGTTGGAGGTCATCTCCAAGCAAGCCGGGATCGCAGATCTTGAATGGCAGCACGAGCGCAAGCAACTGCTCGAAGTTATCGACGGTGAGTCCCGAAATCTGCTCATCTTCAATCCTGTTTTTCCAAATGATATTAATCTGTTATCCCTTTGTAATCTTGCAGCACGTGATGCTGAGCTCGATTGGCTGAAGGATCTGGTGGAAGAGCTGGCGGACAAGGTGAACGCCCAAGGGGACACACCCGAGGCACGCCTTGGTGCGGTGGCAGGCCGTGTCGACGAGGGGGCCTCCCATGGCGTTCGCCTGGGCGTCGCTACGGGTCTCGTCGCCATGTCGACGCACACCGGCCGCGACTACTCCGAACTCCCGGCCGGCTTCACTGACGGCAACCCAGAGGATATCGATGACATTGACGCCTCCATCGAGCGCCTCGAGGGCCATGGCGCTGTCGTCGCCGATTCAATCCATCCCCAGTCTGTCTTGAACAGGCTGTTTGATTAGTTTGTACTAGGGATGGTTGAATGTAAAAAGTAGCTTCCGCAACAATCGAAATTCTTTCCGTCACGTTTGGACTTTTGCGGAAGCATCGATGATTTTGAACACCTTGGTTGCCGATTCAGTTCATCCCCAGTCTGTCTTGAACAAGTTGTCTCAGTAGTTTGTACTAGGATTACTGAATTTCGGCAATAAAGCTTATCTTTTGTGATTCCTCTGTGATATCTTCACTGAATTGATGATGTATATTGTTAGCACTAAGGGCAATACAATCTAGTATTGGCTATTTTTCCTCTGTTGGAAATTTTTGTTCTAAAGGCGGTTTCTTCCCGAATGCCGGCTATTTCCATTATTTCTAACAATTTGTGTCTCAATCAACGATCAATCTCAATGCTAGGATAATATTTCTTCAAATATCTTCCGTTTATAGCAGCAGTGAATTCTTCTCCTAACAAGGTTTTCAAAATGTATGCATTTCCAGGTACACATTTAACCACTCTAAAAGGGCCTTCCCAATTTGGGGACCACTTACAGAATGCACTGTATTTAGTACCAATCGGCAACAAAGCTTTCCAAACTAAATCCCCTTCTGCAAATTGCTTGACCTTCACTTTTTTGTTGTAATATTTAGCAATTCGCATCTTATTTTTCTCAATATTTTCCAATGCTTTGAGACGAATCATATGCAAATCTTCCAATTCGTCCATCATTAAGTCACTGTAATCTTTAGAACTTAAATCTTTCTACAACTGTATTGGGAAAATATTTGCTGGGAAGTGTTTATCATATGCTTCATCAAACCACTCGCCTGATGCATACCAATAAGAACATTTCTTGTGTTAATGGTCCCTGGTGGTTTGTTCAGATGTGGCTGCAGCTGTATATGCATCAAATTGTTTCAGTTGATATCAACAGCCTGTCTTTTCCTTCAATCAACTATAAGGAAGGGGAACCCCAAAGCTCTAAAGGCTGTCAAACCTATGGAGAATCTGCCTCTAATGTATCTGTAAATAAGAACAGACAGGCCAATCTAGATCCAATTATTACCAGGCCATCTTTTGCCAAGAGAAAAACTCCTTCTTTGCCTGCTCCTTCAGCTCCTAAGAAGAAAAGAACAACCAACAGAAAACTCATTCAGGTTATAGTCTCTTCCCTTAAATACAATGCTTCTTTTGTCATGCTCATCCCTTTTTCATGATTTCAGGTTCGGACACAGCAGACAGTGGCCACTACAGATTCTGCCGATGTTCCATCAACTGGTAAAAAATCTTACTATCTCATTCATTCCTTTCATCGGCATTTATACTCTTTTCAGTTGCAGAACAAATTTCTGTGGATCAAGTCCTGGAAAGCCCCTCCTCTCAGTATGATCCAACTCCAACTTCACCTCTTCCTCAATTAGGAGCTGCTTCTTCACCAAGGGGTTCCCCAATTCCTTCTCAGCATGATATGCAGGGCCCTTCTACCTTCAGGCTTGTCCTTTCGACGCCATATTGATTTCATCTTAGGCCTTGCTTGCTTTAATTCTTGATTCCTCAAACGTTGTACTCTTCTCTTTTGGCTTTTCTTCAAGCCAGGTGGACACCATTGTCCTTCTTGCCAGACATAAGCATGATCTTCTTCTTCTTCATGATCAACCCACCTGTAATCAGCATGCCTCTTTCTTGGTTGATCATTAAAACGCCGATCATCACTAGGATGCATCCTGCCAATTCTTTCATGGACAGATCGGCGATTGACAGTTTCCTGCCTATATTCATCATGCCTATCATTGCATTCAGGACAATTATTCCATGTGGGAAGCTTCAAACCTTCGTTCCAACAGTGTCTGAAGAATGCACACCCCCAATGCGCACGTTCCTGCTCTCGAGCATACTCTTCTTGTTCCTCCCTATATCTTTCTTCCTCGTATCTCCTCTTCTCCTCTTCACGTCTATGCCTTTGGTAACGCTCCTTTTCTTGCTGACGTTGCCATTGTATCAAAAATCCCAGAAACTCTCCAGCCGAAACTCCAAAAGCACACTTGTTCGGGTTCATTTTAAGCCCATGCTTCCTGGTGCATTCTAGAGTTTTCCTTATGTCAGCCAAATGAATTCCTCAAGCCTAGGGAGATTGTCACAGACTCCACTGAGACAAGAAGGATTTTTGACTACAGATGCTGCACATCCATTTATAGACCTGAACCTTTTGTGCCAATAACATCTGCTCATCCTTCTTTTACTGTCTGGTGGCAAGAATTCCATGATCACATCTTCAACATGCCAATTCATCCCTTCTGCCTTGAGTTGATGCCTGACTCCTAACAGAGGAACCTTCTTGAACCACGCTTAAATCCACCGCATGATACTAAGCACGGTAACAAGACTACTTGCATCATAATCTAAATCCACCGCATGATACTAGACATGATACAAGGTTGCCGGTACTTACGGAGGTCGACGGATCGATGATTCCCCTCGAAGAACTCGACGACACGACTAAAGGACTCGAAAAGGTGGCGCGGGGCCGGTTTGTTGTACGATTGTTCTCCCTCTAATACAATCACCATGGGTTCATATTTATACCCTGGTCTTGACACGATTCCTAATCGACTACGGTTACAAAACGTTTATTTCCAAAGAAATACGTCGAAATGCCGTATTCATCTTGCATTTTTTACCAAATCGGCTTCTTTCCTTGTATTCACTCCACGTCATCACGCGTCCCGAATGTTTTCCATAGAGTAAATCCCTTGCCGAATTGGTGACGAATTCCCGACCGCAGAATGCCTTTGCCGAATCGTTCTCGAAGATAAGTTTTCTTTGACTGAACGATGTTTATCTTTTCATCAATTCCGGCCCACATGTCAGCCTCTTCCTGGTGTCATTTTTGGTGTCAACAGCTAGCTCGCGGTCGACAGAGACGCAAGCACATCACCACTATCAAATTGGGGGATCGAACTGCGGTGTTGCATGATGACAAAGAGCGCCTGCTCCATGATTATTTTGAAGGGCTGTTTGGTCAGGCGGTGCACAGCGAGTATGCTGTTGATCTGCGCGCCTTGGGCCTGTCGGAGCATGATCTCGCTGGCCTGGACGCACCAATTGGTCATTGTTTCTCCCAGAGCCTTGTACAATAAGCAAGAAAAATGCTCTCTTTCTTCATCTGAGCTCATGTCTGACTGTCCAGGCAGCAAGACTCTTGGCAGTTCTGTCTTTAGAAAAGGTGCACCACTCCTGTTTTTGCCGAAAGACAGCAAGCACTTTTTAGTGAACTGCTCTACAGCAGCTTTCACCATCTGTTGTTGCTCTTCAGTCAGTTCTTCAAGAGTGGCATCCAACAATTCTTTTAATTCAGGCATTTTCACAGCTTGAGTGTCCCACCGAGCGTGCCAAAAAGTGTGTTGACGCAAAATCTGCAGTTCACGCCAAGCACACAGCAAGCCGAATCAGCTGGCTTCACACTTGGCTCGAGCGTTCGGTTCCTGGAAGCGTGCCAGTCAATTTTTCTGAAAGGAGCCCGAAGGAAGCCGCGCCGGCGCTCGCCGCAGGTGATTAGCTGCTTGCCTTTCTCCGTTCTTCTCAAGATTCTGCTCTCTTTCTTGACGAATCTCTTTGTTCTTTCAGGGTAATCCAATGGATTGCCGGCGCCGGTGCGCCAGTTGCAGCTCCAGCCGCTGCTCCTGCGGCGTCCAACTCCTCCCGTTCGTCCAATCGATCTCTCGAATCGGACGACTACCGCTACACGGACGGCGATGCTCACCGATTCAAGGCGGAGCGCGACGACACTCGCCGCGAGTTGGAGGTCATCTCCAAACAAGCCGGGATTGCTGACCTTGAATGGCAGCACGAGCGCAAGCAACTGCTCGAAGTCATTGATGGTGAGTCCTGCAATCTGCTCAATCTCAACCTTGTCCCCTAACTGATATTATTCTGCTGCCCCTTTTGTAAACTTGCAGCGCGTGATGCCGAACTCGATCGGCTAAAGGCGCTGGCGAATGAGCTGGCGAACAAGGTGAATGCTCCTGGGGACACACCAGAAGCTCGCCTCGTTTATTTCATCAAAAGCCTTCTGTTGTTCGTCACCCCATACAAACTTTTGATCCTTTTTTATTTTCAATAGCGAGGAAAAGGGTAACATACTCCTCTGATCCTCTAGATGCTGATGACTGGCTGAAGGTTGTGAGTAGAAAGCTGGAAATGGCTCAGTGCACCGATCGTGAGATGGTGCTATATGCGGCAGGTCGTCTTGAAGGTCCCGCAGCTGACTGGTGGGATGCTTACACTGCTGCTCATGCTAACCCACAAACCATCACTTGGCAAGAATTCAGGGATAGCTTCAGAGCTCATCACATTCCCTCTGGGATTATGAAGCTTAAGCAGAAGGAGTTTCTCTCACTGAAGCAAGGCAATATGTCCGTCAGCGAGTATGTGGACAAATTCACCCAGTTATCTCGCTATGCACCTGATGAGGTCAACACTGATGCCAAGAGGCAGGACAGGTTTCTGGAAGGTCTCATTGGGCCACTTAACTATCAGTTGCAGAGCCACATCTTTCCAAGCTTTCAGATTCTTCTAAACAAAGCTATAGGTTTGGAAAGCAAGCGCAAGGAGATTGGTGAACACAAACGCAAGTTCCAGTCTCAAGGACAGTCCAGCAGCAACACTCGCCCCCGCTATAACTCTCCTCAAGGTTCTCACTTCCGCTCTGGTGGACAGAGTGGAGGTTATCCACAGAATATGCAGCTGCAGCGTTCATTCCAGCAGCCTCAACGCTTCAATCAGCAATCACCACGCACTCCGAATCCTCAGCAGAACCGGTCAAGCAACAACTCAGCTACTCCCCGCCCAAGCAATGCCACAGGCGCTCCTATAAGGAACAATGCTCCAGTGCAGCCCAATGGTTGTTTCAAATGTGGAGAGTTAGGACATTATGCCAATAATTGTCCTCAGCGTGGGATGAACACTCCACAGAAGAACAATGGACAGAGACCCGAGCAGGCTTCGTCTCAGAATCGTCCTGGAAATTCTAATGCACAGGGCAATAGGGCTCAGCGGAATTATGTCCGTGGAAAGGTGAATCATGTGACTGCTGAACAAGCTCAAGAAGCTTCAGAAGTTGTGCTTGGTACGTTCCTTGTTAATTCTATACCTACAACAGTTTTATTTGATTCTAGAGCAACTCATTCATTTATAACTGAACAATTTGTGGCAAAGCATGATTTATCTATGAGAGCTATGAAAAAGCCATTGTTAGTTAGTTCTCCGGGCGGAGAAATGCAAGCCAGTTTAATGTGCCCACAAATAACTCTTAAGATTATGGGAGTAGATTTCCCAGCTGACCTAGTAGTCCTGAAATCTTGGGGAATAGATGTAATTCTGGGAATGGATTGGTTACACAAGTGGGATGGATCTATTCAGGGTTTAGGGTTTAGGGTTTAGGGTTTAGGAGACAGAATTGAATATGTGGCAACTCCCTCACCGACAGTTGGCGGAACAGTAAATTCTATGAAAGGCAAGACTCTAGAAGATATCAAAGTAGTGAATGAATATCCGGATGTATTCCCAGATGACTTACCAGGTATGCCACCTGACCGAGATATTGAATTCAGTATTGAACTTTTACCTGGTACTGCTCCTATATCTAAGAGGCCATATAGAATGGATGTTAAAGACTTGACTGAACTTAAGAAACAAATAGAAGAGTTATTAAGTAAAGGATTTATCTGTCCTAGTTCGTCGGTTGATGCTGATT
>OAMR01000416.1:1103058-1158319 GCA_900205405.1 Echinochloa crus-galli | reverse complement strand
TAGCAAGGATTGTCCGTGCTATGACTTGCCTCAAATCCGGTATATACACTTTAGTCTTTGGGTCTTGATGCCTTGCATCTTCCCCCCGCTTGCTGAGTACCTAGTTAGGTGTACTCACGCTTGCTATTGCTGATTCAGAAGAAGGAAATGGAGAAGAATACTACAGCGACTACGACGAGTTCTGAGGCTTGCGCTCTCCCCCAGTCAAGGTGCCTGTGGAAGTCGAAGACGAAGATGCTTCGTGTAGCTATCGTTTGTTCTTCGATAAAGACCTTCGTGTCTCCCGAGAGTGTAATATGAATACTATAATAAATCTCTTGTAATTTAGAACATTGTGTTTCGATATTACACTCTCTTGTCTATCATATGTGTGTAAACATGATCCTGGCGCACATATGAAATGCACTTGGAATTTCAGGTGTGACATCGTTCGAGCTCGTTAGCTAAACGAGCCAACTCGGCTCGGCTCATTAAGGAAACGAGCAAAAATCCTGACTCGGCTCGGCTCATTAAACTCGCGAGCTAGAGTTAAATTTAAAATTACAAATTACCATAATAATTTATATAATTAAAAATTATAGTATTTATATGATCTTAATACCTTCAAAATCTACTTGATCATCCTATAATAATAGAATATAATTATAACATGAACTACGCATATAGCAAGCTGTTGCCGAAATCCACCGATTCATCATAGTCTCAGTCACTTCTATACAATGAGACCGTATTACCACTTTGTTACGAACATGCGCTATAGCTTTTGTTGCTGATCTAAAGAAAAATCAATAGGACGACTAGATGTGGCAACAAATTTACCATGGGGGTGTTTAGTTCCTAGAAAAAGGTAAAAGGTGAAGTGAAAAAGTCACATCAGACATTGTAGCACTTTTCGTTTGTTTGTGGTAAACATTGTCCTACCATGACCTAACTAGGCTTAAAAGATTCGTCTCGTCGTGTACATCAAAACCATGTAACTAGTTCTTTTATTTACCCACGTTTAGTACTCCATGCATAAGGAGAGAGATTTGGTGTGATAGATGAATAGTGAAATTTGGAGACAGAATTTTTAGAAATTTAATGATGTGACCGGGAACTAAACAGGGCCCATGTTCATCCCTGATAACAACTCCAGTGGCATCTTCCAATCAAAACTTTTTTTTTTGAAAAACTGAACTCTAGTACTATATTACTTGTTAGAATGTCACTCGGTATGTTATATCTAAGCTGGGTCCAAACCACCGCCACGGAAGCATATTTTTTTTTCTTTAAGCGAAGCCTAGCCTTCACACGGGCCGGATATGAGAGAGAGGTGAACGTAGATACTAGCGGGCCGGCTCAACAGGCTGAAAGAAAAACCCAACAAAATTGTGTACGGGTAAGAATAATCGGGCTTCTGCATTCCAGGCCCATCTCCAACGCGGACCGAATCCCATGGGACAAAACAATCTCACCCTCTCCTCATTTCTCACCTCCTACGGACCCAAACCCAAGAGCTTGAGCATGACCGTGCTGGGCCTGAAACGTCAGGAAGTTGGCCGGCGCGTGCACGTACTCCGGCGCCACCGCGAGCGCGAACCGCCGAAGGATCAGCGCCAGCGTGGCCTTCGCCTCCAGCATCGCGAAGTCCTGGCCCTGCCCGATGCACGATAGCGGGCCGAGCGAGAAGGACAGCAGATCGAGCGTTTGGGTGCGCGGCGGCCCTGCCGACGCCGTCCAGGAACCGGAGCGGGCTGAACTCATTGGCGTCGTCCCGGCCCCACACCTCGTCGGCTCCTCGTCGCGGTGCAGCATCGCGAACGGTATCGACAGGACAGTGCCATTGCCCCTTGGGCACCTTCACGCCGATGAGGTCCTCGTCCGCCGTCGTCCGCCATACTGTCTCACTCAGCGCGTCTTGTACATCACCATCGTCTCCTGCAAATTAACCACGGGGGGCCATCGGTTCATCGTCACGGCCTCACGGGTTTCGTAGACGATCTTGTAGTTATTATCACACATTACCGAGGTCCGAGGAGGAATCCACATGGCCTAGGTGAGGAGTTGCGAGGTCGTGTCGTGCCCCGCGAAGAAGAACACGTCTTGCACTCGTCGATGATCTCCACCATGCTCAGTAGTCAGTACCATCTGGCCGCCGTCGCCGGCGTTGGCCTCGAGCATGAGGCCCCAGCAGGTCGTTTGCCGTACCCCCTGGCCTCCTTGGCGGCAGCTAGCAAGGCGTTAGGCGCTCGTCGACGATGGCGATGAGCATGCTCCGTACCGTGCGCTCGAGCTGCCACCAGCGCACGTTATTTTCAGTGGCCACGTGCTCCAGGCCCTGGGCTGGGCTGGGCACGGACTTTGTTGGCGGAGGCGACCGCGATGAGCTGCAGCAACCGCTTCCCTAGGAACACCTCCTTCCCCCGCCGGTAGCTGCTGCCGAGTGCCGAACGTCGTGTGCGACATCACGTCGGCGGTGAGCTCCGTGAACTAGTGCCCCACCTCCACCGTCACCTCCCCGCTTGCCGCCGCCGCCGCAGCGGCTCGCGCCTCCCACGCCAGGGTCACCTCCCCTCGCACGCTTCCATCGCGCCGGTCATCATCTTGAGCTTGTCCATGGCGAACGCCGGGTGCACGACGCCGCGGTGGCGCGCCCAGCCCTCACCCTCGGTGAAGACGAGGCCCGTGCCCACCATCGCCATGACGGCGGGGGGTCCGGGTCAGGCTTGGCGTACAGCTCCGCCTTGTCGGAGAGGATCCGCTTCGCCATGTCGTGGTTGCCCACGGACCGCACCGGCGTCGAGCGGGACCACCACAGGAACACCTTGCCGTAGAGCCGTAAAGGGACGTCCACGCCCGCAAGTGCGGCCTCACGTGGGGGATGGTGTCATCGGCGCTCCGGTCCAGCGTCTTGCTGCTCGTCGCCGCCCGCATCGCCTTGACCTCCCCGTTGTTGCCCGCGAGTCCGCGACGAACCAGCACGGCGGCCCGCGAGCGCCCGCGCCACGGCGTGACGGCCGCCACACCAGAGGTGCACCAGCGCCGCCCACAGCCACGGGATTAGCACCACGGCGAGCGCAACGGCAACCACACCCACGCCAGTACGCCACTGGCCCATTTGGACAACCTGAGAGGGAACGAACTTTTTTCTTTGCGAGGATAGTGTGACCAAATTTGATGCACCCAGCCACCCAACAATGCTGCTCTGATTTCACCCGTGTCAGCATGGGTGTATGTGCTGCGGGTGCACACCATTGGAGCATTCGACCCAACCAAGTTTATGGTTTATTTTGCAGCAAAGCTAGTTTTACATTAGGATAAATTTTAAACCATCACCAACTTCATCTATTTCATCTATAATAAACAGATATACACATATGCATTATTCTATAGCGTACACTCATACATAATCAAACACATAATTGAAATGTTTCACTAAAAACAATACTTCAAATCATGTTGTCCATATAAACTTGGTTTATAATGAATGTTGTGCAGTAATTAATAAAAAAATCAATATGTTTATTTTATGTTTCTTATATGTCCATTAAAAAATCACACGCAAATGGAAAATTTATATGTATCACAAATAATTACTAGCCTTACGATAAATACCTGGCCTTGTGTACTTGAAATTGGGGAACAGTGATGGATTCAGACATGCTTAGGTAATCTGAGGCAAATATGGGTTCCAGAGCCTTCAGAGGCGGTGCTTAGAAGCACCAAAACTTACTGAGATGGTTATAGAACATGGAGGGATACCATGTCTTTCGACTGTTGAGTTTCTGTGCAAGAAATATTCTTTCAGCCATGTGCACCCCTCACCACGTGTGACAGAAGATGAGCGTACCGAGGGGCATGCACACCACTCAGTGTCTGTGACGCGGGTTGAGCGTACTGAGTGTTTTGCTGGTACTGAGTTACTTAGTCTTAGCAACCTGAAAAGGCTAATATTTTACAAAGACACGTCCGCAACAAAGTTGATGAGCTGATGCTGTGAATATATGTACACATGAATCAAAGAAACAAAAAGCTTCTCGGTCAAACAAGAGAACGACTAATGGCTACAAGTCATGCTTTGACTAAAACAAAAAAAAAAGGAAAAGTCCAACGACATCCTCATCCCTTCCATCCTGATCTGAACCGAAGCAAGGAAATAAGACAAAAGAGATTAAACAATCCAAAGAAATCGCTCCCAGCTAACCGGATCGAGTCAAATAAAAATAGATCCTCGTATCTTGTGCCTTGCCACAAAATAGAAGCGATGAACTTGGACGCTAGATGAGCTGAGGAAGCGGGAGCAGAGGCTGTTGCGCCGCCGCTGCCGGATCTTGGAGCCTCGGTGCAAGGACTGGCGGGCTGCGGACTGGCGGGTGGTGGCCATGCGGCGTGGGCGTGGCACAGGCGACCAGGCGCAGACGCGTAGGCGGCGGCAAGGTGCAGGAGTGCACGTCTGCGGGCGACCAGGCGCGGGGTGTGGAGTGAGGGCTGAAGGGAGCTGGGGAGTGAGTTTATATACCTAGGGTTAGGGGTAGGCGGGTGGGTGGCTGGGCCTGGGCGGGAGTATTGGGATTGGCTAATGTATTGGGCCTCTTTGAGTATTTCGGTTACATCGGTTATCCGAGGGTAGGAACCGAAAAAACCGAAATTAATTCGGTTACCTAGAATCAGGGACCAAACGTGTGACCCAATATTTCGGTTTCGGTTAATTCGGTTCGGTCTTCATTTCATTCGGTTCGGTCATCGATTAATTATGTCCGGGGTGAGATAGAGGCGCAGCGAGCGTCGCCGGCCACGGATGCTCCTGCGGCCGGATCAAAGCTCAGAGGGGCAAGGGCCGGTGTTGGGGGCACCCATGCCGGCTGTGCACGGAGGCGCAGTGGCTGCCACCAGCCGTAGATGCTCCTGCGCCCGGATCAGAGCTTGGAGCGGCAAGGACCGGGTAGAGAGCGCGCATTCTGACCCTATGCTAGCCGTGGACGGAGGCCCAATGGCCGTCGCTAGCCGCAAATGCTTATGCAGGTGGATCAGAGCTCAGAGCGGTGGAGGAAGAGGAAGGGGCAGGGGGCGCCGCCCGGGAGAGAACTGCGGAGGAGGGGCGCTTTTGTAGATAGGACAAATAAGATTGAAGACTCCCAATAAATATGATCGTTGTATTATCCTCAAATCAAACTTATACGCTGTTATTTAGATGTCACCACTTCAACCACGTATGACCTTTGACTATGCTTGTCACTATCCTAATCGATACCACTATTCGTACGTCCCGTTGCAACGTACAGACATATTTTCTAGTAGATAATAGCATTATTATCTGTGTGCGGGCGTGCAGCGCCGAGCGAGAAGGACAGCAGATCGAGCGTTTGGGTGCGCGGCGGCCCTGCCGACGCCGTCCAGGAACCGGAGCGGGCTGAACTCATTGGCGTCGTCCCGGCCCCACACCTCGTCGGCTCCTCGTCGCGGTGCAGCATCGCGAACGGTATCGACAGGACAGTGCCATTGCCCCTTGGGCACCTTCACGCCGATGAGGTCCTCGTCCGCCGTCGTCCGCCATACTGTCTCACTCAGCGCGTCTTGTACATCACCATCGTCTCCTGCAAATTAACCACGGGGGGCCATCGGTTCATCGTCACGGCCTCACGGGTTTCGTAGACGATCTTGTAGTTATTATCACACATTACCGAGGTCCGAGGAGGAATCCACATGGCCTAGGTGAGGAGTTGCGAGGTCGTGTCGTGCCCCGCGAAGAAGAACACGTCTTGCACTCGTCGATGATCTCCACCATGCTCAGTAGTCAGTACCATCTGGCCGCCGTCGCCGGCGTTGGCCTCGAGCATGAGGCCCCAGCAGGTCGTTTGCCGTACCCCCTGGCCTCCTTGGCGGCAGCTAGCAAGGCGTTAGGCGCTCGTCGACGATGGCGATGAGCATGCTCCGTACCGTGCGCTCGAGCTGCCACCAGCGCACGTTATTTTCAGTGGCCACGTGCTCCAGGCCCTGGGCTGGGCTGGGCACGGACTTTGTTGGCGGAGGCGACCGCGATGAGCTGCAGCAACCGCTTCCCTAGGAACACCTCCTTCCCCCGCCGGTAGCTGCTGCCGAGTGCCGAACGTCGTGTGCGACATCACGTCGGCGGTGAGCTCCGTGAACTAGTGCCCCACCTCCACCGTCACCTCCCCGCTTGCCGCCGCCGCCGCAGCGGCTCGCGCCTCCCACGCCAGGGTCACCTCCCCTCGCACGCTTCCATCGCGCCGGTCATCATCTTGAGCTTGTCCATGGCGAACGCCGGGTGCACGACGCCGCGGTGGCGCGCCCAGCCCTCACCCTCGGTGAAGACGAGGCCCGTGCCCACCATCGCCATGACGGCGGGGGGTCCGGGTCAGGCTTGGCGTACAGCTCCGCCTTGTCGGAGAGGATCCGCTTCGCCATGTCGTGGTTGCCCACGGACCGCACCGGCGTCGAGCGGGACCACCACAGGAACACCTTGCCGTAGAGCCGTAAAGGGACGTCCACGCCCGCAAGTGCGGCCTCACGTGGGGGATGGTGTCATCGGCGCTCCGGTCCAGCGTCTTGCTGCTCGTCGCCGCCCGCATCGCCTTGACCTCCCCGTTGTTGCCCGCGAGTCCGCGACGAACCAGCACGGCGGCCCGCGAGCGCCCGCGCCACGGCGTGACGGCCGCCACACCAGAGGTGCACCAGCGCCGCCCACAGCCACGGGATTAGCACCACGGCGAGCGCAACGGCAACCACACCCACGCCAGTACGCCACTGGCCCATTTGGACAACCTGAGAGGGAACGAACTTTTTTCTTTGCGAGGATAGTGTGACCAAATTTGATGCACCCAGCCACCCAACAATGCTGCTCTGATTTCACCCGTGTCAGCATGGGTGTATGTGCTGCGGGTGCACACCATTGGAGCATTCGACCCAACCAAAATATAAAGCAAATTCTGCAGTACGTCGTAATTTTACAATAAAAAACCCCGTCGCTTCCCACTTCCCCACCCCCTTCTCCTCGAAATCGAAAGCGACTCTACATCGGCGCCATGATTCGATTCCTTCTCGCTCGATCTGAAGCTAGGGGCGCACTAGGCGGTTGTGGTTTGTGGATAGAGACTCGGTGTTCAGTTAGACCGAACCGATCGGTTCATAGAGAATGTGAAGACCGAATGTCACAGAAGGTGCAAAATCAAGAATATATGTACACATGAATCAAAGAAACAAAAAGCTTCTCGGTCAAACAAGAGAACGACTAATGGCTACAAGTCATGCTTTGACTAAAACAAAAAAAAAAGGAAAAGTCCAACGACATCCTCATCCCTTCCATCCTGATCTGAACCGAAGCAAGGAAATAAGACAAAAGAGATTAAACAATCCAAAGAAATCGCTCCCAGCTAACCGGATCGAGTCAAATAAAAATAGATCCTCGTATCTTGTGCCTTGCCACAAAATAGAAGCGATGAACTTGGACGCTAGATGAGCTGAGGAAGCGGGAGCAGAGGCTGTTGCGCCGCCGCTGCCGGATCTTGGAGCCTCGGTGCAAGGACTGGCGGGCTGCGGACTGGCGGGTGGTGGCCATGCGGCGTGGGCGTGGCACAGGCGACCAGGCGCAGACGCGTAGGCGGCGGCAAGGTGCAGGAGTGCACGTCTGCGGGCGACCAGGCGCGGGGTGTGGAGTGAGGGCTGAAGGGAGCTGGGGAGTGAGTTTATATACCTAGGGTTAGGGGTAGGCGGGTGGGTGGCTGGGCCTGGGCGGGAGTATTGGGATTGGCTAATGTATTGGGCCTCTTTGAGTATTTCGGTTACATCGGTTATCCGAGGGTAGGAACCGAAAAAACCGAAATTAATTCGGTTACCTAGAATCAGGGACCAAACGTGTGACCCAATATTTCGGTTTCGGTTAATTCGGTTCGGTCTTCATTTCATTCGGTTCGGTCATCGATTAATTATGTCCGGGGTGAGATAGAGGCGCAGCGAGCGTCGCCGGCCACGGATGCTCCTGCGGCCGGATCAAAGCTCAGAGGGGCAAGGGCCGGTGTTGGGGGCACCCATGCCGGCTGTGCACGGAGGCGCAGTGGCTGCCACCAGCCGTAGATGCTCCTGCGCCCGGATCAGAGCTTGGAGCGGCAAGGACCGGGTAGAGAGCGCGCATTCTGACCCTATGCTAGCCGTGGACGGAGGCCCAATGGCCGTCGCTAGCCGCAAATGCTTATGCAGGTGGATCAGAGCTCAGAGCGGTGGAGGAAGAGGAAGGGGCAGGGGGCGCCGCCCGGGAGAGAACTGCGGAGGAGGGGCGCTTTTGTAGATAGGACAAATAAGATTGAAGACTCCCAATAAATATGATCGTTGTATTATCCTCAAATCAAACTTATACGCTGTTATTTAGATGTCACCACTTCAACCACGTATGACCTTTGACTATGCTTGTCACTATCCTAATCGATACCACTATTCGTACGTCCCGTTGCAACGTACAGACATATTTTCTAGTAGATAATAGCATTATTATCTGTGTGCGGGCGTGCAGCCACAATATTGCTTCAACCATTTGGTTGGTGCAACTCTTTTTTAAATGGTGCAAACATTGAAAAAAGTGATAAAAACATGAATGCACTTTGAACTCTTGATTTCCTTTTTACAAATTCGAACATATCCATAGTTAATTCGGAGTATATGTACTTTGTCATAAAAGTCGGGATGGTGTTTATAGCGATGTACACGCGGATGTAGTCATGAGGGTGTTTCTCACGACCAAAGTCAGAGTCAAAACAAAGCCCTTTCTTGAGTCAGGCCACTTTGCCTTTTTTTTCGAATATGCTCATGCCCAATCCAACCATGTGCGAGGGCGGTGGGGAGAGGGGGGGGGGCTACTATTGGGGTTTGGTGAAATGATGTAGCACGTATAGAGAGAGCATTTCATAGGCGCGAGGACTTCTTCATAATTATTATACCTGCCAAGGGTTTGAGGGGTTCATGAGAAGAGGAGTCTCACCATCTATTTTGATTCTAATGTATGTAGTCCTATTAAGTTGATATCAAATGGATGTTCTAGTTAGTATGACTTAGCTAAAAATAGAATAACAATTATATACAATCCTTTCATGTGAAATTTATCTGAATTCTAAATTGTTACCAACATCTATGATTAGGATAAATTTTAAACCATCACCAACTTCATCTATTTCATCTATAATAAACAGATATACACATATGCATTATTCTATAGCGTACACTCATACATAATCAAACACATAATTGAAATGTTTCACTAAAAACAATACTTCAAATCATGTTGTCCATATAAACTTGGTTTATAATGAATGTTGTGCAGTAATTAATAAAAAAATCAATATGTTTATTTTATGTTTCTTATATGTCCATTAAAAAATCACACGCAAATGGAAAATTTATATGTATCACAAATAATTACTAGCCTTACGATAAATACCTGGCCTTGTGTACTTGAAATTGGGGAACAGTGATGGATTCAGACATGCTTAGGTAATCTGAGGCAAATATGGGTTCCAGAGCCTTCAGAGGCGGTGCTTAGAAGCACCAAAACTTACTGAGATGGTTATAGAACATGGAGGGATACCATGTCTTTCGACTGTTGAGTTTCTGTGCAAGAAATATTCTTTCAGCCATGTGCACCCCTCACCACGTGTGACAGAAGATGAGCGTACCGAGGGGCATGCACACCACTCAGTGTCTGTGACGCGGGTTGAGCGTACTGAGTGTTTTGCTGGTACTGAGTTACTTAGTCTTAGCAACCTGAAAAGGCTAATATTTTACAAAGACACGTCCGCAACAAAGTTGATGAGCTGATGCAGCCCAAGGAAAGGATTTATTTGTGGTTCCTGTGATGTGAGGGTTGAAATTCAACTTGTTTGTCACTGTGTGATGTGATGTTATGATTGTTCCATGGATTAGAGGTTTGACAGTGTCGTCTTGTTCAGTTCATTTCTCCCTCCCTTGCTTCAAGTTAGCCTGGAAGAAGATACATGTGTAACTACCGGAAAGTAAAGTGATGTTGGTTGCATAATTGCAGATCGTTTCATGTTTTGTTCTTTTTCCATTGTTTTTAACGGAATGGATCATATTGTAAGACTTATGTTGAGCTTTTTTTAACGAATTTGTCTTTTCCTATTCTCCATATGCAAATGCATTGGAGCACCATTCTCATGTACTATGCTGCACTTTCGAAGCAATTTCCGTCATATTAATGTCATTGTTCTTTGTTGAAGTATGTCAATATGAATCAAACAGCATTTGTTGACACCTATATATTCTGATGTTGGAGGGCCCCTTAAAATTTTTTCCTTGTGAATGAACTTGTCTTCTCTTATCTTGCCTATGCAAATGCATTGGAGTAGTGTTGTTATGTGACTATGATGCACCTTTATGATGCATCAACATAATTTGTCTTCAGTGTTCTTTGCTGAAGACAAATTATGTTGATGTCAGTGTTCTTTGCTGAAGGAATGATATTATGAATCAAAGGAGCTTTGTTAGCATTTGCAGTGTATATTGCTATAGACCTAGAGTGGAGACCTTTGAAATACTCTCCTGTTCGCATACTTGTCCTTTACTATACCCCACTCGCAAATGCTTTGGAGCACTGCTGTCATTTAGGGTTTAGGGTTTAGTGTTTAGGGTGTTTGAAGCGTCCCCTCGAGAGAGAGAACTAAATGTGATACAAATACCAGTCCCAGGATGCTGGTTCACATTATTACAACAGATGGTTCAGTACAAAAACAGCATTACGGGAGACGGTGGCATTGCAGGGCCACGACAAACAGAACTAAAGCTAAGCTCCAGAGAAAACTTCTGATCTCGCCCACATTGGTTGGTTGTGCAACGCATGCGGCTTCCAGCGGGTGGCCCTAACACACAGGCAAAGGTTGGGTGCAGAACGAACCCTCCTACTCGACGTCCTCAGGGACAAAGTCTTGTCCACCTCTGTTAACAAATTAAGCAAGGGTGAGTACTTACGTACTCAGCAAGCACAAACACATCCACGGAAGGTAGATAATAGGGTATGCAAGGAATGAATCAAGGACAGGTTTATGGTTTATTTTGCAGCAAAGCTAGTTTTACACATGCAAGGGTTTATTTTATAAAGGGTTTTCTCAACAGTTTTAGTAGTAACATTGTATAACTGATCATTTTCTCACAAACACCAAATTACTGCTACCAGACTCCCCATCTGTCGTAGCCCAAAACCAAAATCTTTACTCAATACCAACATTTCCACAAAAACAGGGGACTAGTGAAGTGACCAAGCCATAACTCGCCCAATGCCGTGGACACGGCTATCCGAGATACGTACTCGTGAGACTCACTGCCATGTCGAAAACATCGAAAAATTTGCCATCGACGGACTGGGCTTCGTTTCAATACCATCTCGTACTTGGCCTTTGCTAAAGTGCACGGGAACTAGAATGCTATTTCAGGGACCGGGGGGTCAGCAACCTACCAGCGAGGTTCTACCCAGGGGCATAACTCACATAGCTCGTATCCCCAGCTCCATGGCCCACTGTTGCTCACCAGCACACCACATAACCGACAGATCAACTAGTGGTGTTTATGCTAGGCCGTTGCCACATACAACGGTCGAGTGGTTGTACGGTAAAGTGGGTTAGGCAAGACGACACATCAACATCATCCAAAGCAGTGACAGGATAGACAACTCCCACCATGCTCAGTCACACGGACTCGAGCTCACCTCGGTGTTTCACACAGGAAGCACCGTCTGTCTCATCCCATCAATACTTATTTTCTCAACAGAAACCATTTTCCCATTTTAAACACACACGCGGTTGCTTTCATAATCTTAAAATATTTTTGAAATGGAGTGTAATAATAAACTAGTCCTAAGCATTTCTAGCAGTGACTAACATTTAAACAGAGCACAATCATGTTCAAACATTAATCTAGGTTGTCAAGGAATCAGGCATAACAATCAAGGTATGGCTATCCAACCAGGTTTAGTAGTAAAACATGCAGGTTTTATAAAACAGGCTATAGGTTGTGTTTATAAAAAGAGCTCCTATCATCCCTGCAATGACACTTGAGAAATTTGACCTCAGCAGTTATAGGACCATCACTATAGACAAGTCAAAACTCTCCCCACAAATTCAGATGGAAAAAGAAAATCTCTCCTCAGATGCAGCTTTTGCTATTGTTCCCTATAGGCCCTCCTTGCATGCCATCATGATCAAGGTTTGGGCAGAAGCACAACCCACCAGAGACATGTTGCTGTCAGAGTCTGCACAAGAGGTTATGGAGATATAACTCTCCCATGATACCCAGAAAGTCGAAGCTGTTAAAAAGAAGTTTGTCAGTCTCCCGTCTGTCACATCTGTTGCTAACCCTTTCACCCGACTGGATGAATGCTCTGTACGTAGAAGAAGCAGGCTAAATCAAGCTAAAGATGGCTTCCAGCATTATCAATTGGAAGACAACCCCAGAAAGAAGCAGAGAGTGTGGGCAGAAATACCCATCAGGAAGAAGGATGGGCCAAAGCTTCTCTCAAACCCACCAAAGCCAAGTGATGGTGTTGTCCCTGCACTAATTCCACTGGATATCCTATAGGGATGGGGTATAGATTGTAATGTCTCTCCTGAGGAGTTGACAGAGGAGGCTCTGTCCAAGGGCCAAGACAAGCTGAAGAAGTTCCAATGATTTATACACCCAAGTGTGTTCTAGAAGGTGGAGTCAGTCTGGCTGGCCACAATAGCTTTTGCCTGAACTATTTCTATTTTAATGATAATGTTGTATCCCAAGTGAACCTTATTTCCATGTCTGTCATGAACCATGTCTGGTTTAAAACAAGCTACCTGTTGTGGTGGCGATGCATCCCTCTGTGGTGCCCACTCTATTTAAATCCTTGGTGTTTGTTTTATTACTGTCATCAATGTTGTTGCCTCATTTGGTGGCTCTTTTGGCTGGGCTTCTCAAGTGTTTTGTGGTGGAGTGCTGTTGGGTTACTGCTATCCTTTTCAGCTAATCCTGCCACCATGAAGACTTTGTTTCACGCTATGCGTAGATTGAACTACTTGATGAATGCTATGTGGTGGAATGCTGTTAGATTGTTAGTGCTCCATATCTTTTGTTTTTTTCCCTCTGTACTAGCTAGAAAGGTACTTTATGCCCTCAACAGCACTTACAATGAATAGATCTTGGAACATATTATGTTGGAATGTTAGAGGCATAAACAGTGAAGGGAAGTGGGATGCTCTGAGAGATAAAATTGAGGAAAGTGCTTGCTCGGTAATCTGTCTGCAGGAAACCAAAAGAGAGTGTTTTGATACCAGCTATATCAGGAAATTTGCCCTAAAGAGATTTGACAAATTTGATTATATTGCTTCCTGTGGTGCTTCTGGAGGTATCTTGGAAATATGGAACATCAACTTGTTTGAGGGGATTACTCTAGAAAAACAAAGTTTTGCTATCACAATGATGTTCACAGCTACTTGCAATAAGAGTGTGTGGAAAATGACTGGAGTTTATGGACCATGCCAGGATCCAGCAAGGTCACAATTCATACATTGGTTCAGGGAACAACAAGTCCAGCCGTCAGAAGCTGGATATTTTTAGGAGATTTCAACTTCTACAGATCACTGGAAGATCAAAATAGACCTAGAGGTAACCTAAATGATGTCCATTGGGAGGGGTTTAGCCGGAAACCAGGGTTGGGTTTTGGTCCTCTGGGAGCTCGGTGATAAAAGATTTTGAAAACGAAATTTTTAGCGGGTGATTTCTGTGATGATTTACTTAGAGAAAACACGGGCGTTACAGTTCCACAGCGTTGGCACCATGATCTGGTCGGGGCCAATCAAGCAGTCCAAGCAGTGGCGGGTTTGAATGAGGAACACGTATAGCAAGCTGAGGAGCTGTTACAGGCGCCAATACAGAATGGTATGCAATGTGTACAAGGATGGCCAGAGTGGCCTCCGGAGGATAATATGGCTGAAAATGATCCGCAGGAGCAAGTGTTTCCACAACACCCAGATAACCCTCAGGACACCATCTCCTTTGATTCTTCAGGTTCCACTACACAATATCTCAGGGCCCATGGGCCAGATGTTACACTAAATGTGGAAGATGTCTTACAAGGGAAGATGCAGTCTCACTCTCACTCTACATCTACCAGCTCTCAATCATCCATTGTTAGTGATGCCCAAAGCCAAATGCCACTGAATCTCTAAATTATGGAATTGCGTGCTTTCAATAATCTCACAAGGGATATCATCAGAGCTCCTATCATCCCTGCAATGACACTTGAGAAATTTGACCTCAGCAGTTATAGGACCATCACTATAGACAAGTCAAAACTCTCCCCACAAATTCAGATGGAAAAAGAAAATCTCTCCTCAGATGCAGCTTTTGCTATTGTTCCCTATAGGCCCTCCTTGCATGCCATCATGATCAAGGTTTGGGCAGAAGCACAACCCACCAGAGACATGTTGCTGTCAGAGTCTGCACAAGAGGTTATGGAGATATAACTCTCCCATGATACCCAGAAAGTCGAAGCTGTTAAAAAGAAGTTTGTCAGTCTCCCGTCTGTCACATCTGTTGCTAACCCTTTCACCCGACTGGATGAATGCTCTGTACGTAGAAGAAGCAGGCTAAATCAAGCTAAAGATGGCTTCCAGCATTATCAATTGGAAGACAACCCCAGAAAGAAGCAGAGAGTGTGGGCAGAAATACCCATCAGGAAGAAGGATGGGCCAAAGCTTCTCTCAAACCCACCAAAGCCAAGTGATGGTGTTGTCCCTGCACTAATTCCACTGGATATCCTATAGGGATGGGGTATAGATTGTAATGTCTCTCCTGAGGAGTTGACAGAGGAGGCTCTGTCCAAGGGCCAAGACAAGCTGAAGAAGTTCCAATGATTTATACACCCAAGTGTGTTCTAGAAGGTGGAGTCAGTCTGGCTGGCCACAATAGCTTTTGCCTGAACTATTTCTATTTTAATGATAATGTTGTATCCCAAGTGAACCTTATTTCCATGTCTGTCATGAACCATGTCTGGTTTAAAACAAGCTACCTGTTGTGGTGGCGATGCATCCCTCTGTGGTGCCCACTCTATTTAAATCCTTGGTGTTTGTTTTATTACTGTCATCAATGTTGTTGCCTCATTTGGTGGCTCTTTTGGCTGGGCTTCTCAAGTGTTTTGTGGTGGAGTGCTGTTGGGTTACTGCTATCCTTTTCAGCTAATCCTGCCACCATGAAGACTTTGTTTCACGCTATGCGTAGATTGAACTACTTGATGAATGCTATGTGGTGGAATGCTGTTAGATTGTTAGTGCTCCATATCTTTTGTTTTTTTCCCTCTGTACTAGCTAGAAAGGTACTTTATGCCCTCAACAGCACTTACAATGAATAGATCTTGGAACATATTATGTTGGAATGTTAGAGGCATAAACAGTGAAGGGAAGTGGGATGCTCTGAGAGATAAAATTGAGGAAAGTGCTTGCTCGGTAATCTGTCTGCAGGAAACCAAAAGAGAGTGTTTTGATACCAGCTATATCAGGAAATTTGCCCTAAAGAGATTTGACAAATTTGATTATATTGCTTCCTGTGGTGCTTCTGGAGGTATCTTGGAAATATGGAACATCAACTTGTTTGAGGGGATTACTCTAGAAAAACAAAGTTTTGCTATCACAATGATGTTCACAGCTACTTGCAATAAGAGTGTGTGGAAAATGACTGGAGTTTATGGACCATGCCAGGATCCAGCAAGGTCACAATTCATACATTGGTTCAGGGAACAACAAGTCCAGCCGTCAGAAGCTGGATATTTTTAGGAGATTTCAACTTCTACAGATCACTGGAAGATCAAAATAGACCTAGAGGTAACCTAAATGATGTCCATTGGGAGGGGTTTAGCCGGAAACCAGGGTTGGGTTTTGGTCCTCTGGGAGCTCGGTGATAAAAGATTTTGAAAACGAAATTTTTAGCGGGTGATTTCTGTGATGATTTACTTAGAGAAAACACGGGCGTTACAGTTCCACAGCGTTGGCACCATGATCTGGTCGGGGCCAATCAAGCAGTCCAAGCAGTGGCGGGTTTGAATGAGGAACACGTATAGCAAGCTGAGGAGCTGTTACAGGCGCCAATACAGAATGGTATGCAATGTGTACAAGGATGGCCAGAGTGGCCTCCGGAGGATAATATGGCTGAAAATGATCCGCAGGAGCAAGTGTTTCCACAACACCCAGATAACCCTCAGGACACCATCTCCTTTGATTCTTCAGGTTCCACTACACAATATCTCAGGGCCCATGGGCCAGATGTTACACTAAATGTGGAAGATGTCTTACAAGGGAAGATGCAGTCTCACTCTCACTCTACATCTACCAGCTCTCAATCATCCATTGTTAGTGATGCCCAAAGCCAAATGCCACTGAATCTCTAAATTATGGAATTGCGTGCTTTCAATAATCTCACAAGGGATATCATCAGAGCTCCTATCATCCCTGCAATGACACTTGAGAAATTTGACCTCAGCAGTTATAGGACCATCACTATAGACAAGTCAAAACTCTCCCCACAAATTCAGATGGAAAAAGAAAATCTCTCCTCAGATGCAGCTTTTGCTATTGTTCCCTATAGGCCCTCCTTGCATGCCATCATGATCAAGGTTTGGGCAGAAGCACAACCCACCAGAGACATGTTGCTGTCAGAGTCTGCACAAGAGGTTATGGAGATATAACTCTCCCATGATACCCAGAAAGTCGAAGCTGTTAAAAAGAAGTTTGTCAGTCTCCCGTCTGTCACATCTGTTGCTAACCCTTTCACCCGACTGGATGAATGCTCTGTACGTAGAAGAAGCAGGCTAAATCAAGCTAAAGATGGCTTCCAGCATTATCAATTGGAAGACAACCCCAGAAAGAAGCAGAGAGTGTGGGCAGAAATACCCATCAGGAAGAAGGATGGGCCAAAGCTTCTCTCAAACCCACCAAAGCCAAGTGATGGTGTTGTCCCTGCACTAATTCCACTGGATATCCTATAGGGATGGGGTATAGATTGTAATGTCTCTCCTGAGGAGTTGACAGAGGAGGCTCTGTCCAAGGGCCAAGACAAGCTGAAGAAGTTCCAATGATTTATACACCCAAGTGTGTTCTAGAAGGTGGAGTCAGTCTGGCTGGCCACAATAGCTTTTGCCTGAACTATTTCTATTTTAATGATAATGTTGTATCCCAAGTGAACCTTATTTCCATGTCTGTCATGAACCATGTCTGGTTTAAAACAAGCTACCTGTTGTGGTGGCGATGCATCCCTCTGTGGTGCCCACTCTATTTAAATCCTTGGTGTTTGTTTTATTACTGTCATCAATGTTGTTGCCTCATTTGGTGGCTCTTTTGGCTGGGCTTCTCAAGTGTTTTGTGGTGGAGTGCTGTTGGGTTACTGCTATCCTTTTCAGCTAATCCTGCCACCATGAAGACTTTGTTTCACGCTATGCGTAGATTGAACTACTTGATGAATGCTATGTGGTGGAATGCTGTTAGATTGTTAGTGCTCCATATCTTTTGTTTTTTTCCCTCTGTACTAGCTAGAAAGGTACTTTATGCCCTCAACAGCACTTACAATGAATAGATCTTGGAACATATTATGTTGGAATGTTAGAGGCATAAACAGTGAAGGGAAGTGGGATGCTCTGAGAGATAAAATTGAGGAAAGTGCTTGCTCGGTAATCTGTCTGCAGGAAACCAAAAGAGAGTGTTTTGATACCAGCTATATCAGGAAATTTGCCCTAAAGAGATTTGACAAATTTGATTATATTGCTTCCTGTGGTGCTTCTGGAGGTATCTTGGAAATATGGAACATCAACTTGTTTGAGGGGATTACTCTAGAAAAACAAAGTTTTGCTATCACAATGATGTTCACAGCTACTTGCAATAAGAGTGTGTGGAAAATGACTGGAGTTTATGGACCATGCCAGGATCCAGCAAGGTCACAATTCATACATTGGTTCAGGGAACAACAAGTCCAGCCGTCAGAAGCTGGATATTTTTAGGAGATTTCAACTTCTACAGATCACTGGAAGATCAAAATAGACCTAGAGGTAACCTAAATGATGTCCATTGGGAGGGGTTTAGCCGGAAACCAGGGTTGGGTTTTGGTCCTCTGGGAGCTCGGTGATAAAAGATTTTGAAAACGAAATTTTTAGCGGGTGATTTCTGTGATGATTTACTTAGAGAAAACACGGGCGTTACAGTTCCACAGCGTTGGCACCATGATCTGGTCGGGGCCAATCAAGCAGTCCAAGCAGTGGCGGGTTTGAATGAGGAACACGTATAGCAAGCTGAGGAGCTGTTACAGGCGCCAATACAGAATGGTATGCAATGTGTACAAGGATGGCCAGAGTGGCCTCCGGAGGATAATATGGCTGAAAATGATCCGCAGGAGCAAGTGTTTCCACAACACCCAGATAACCCTCAGGACACCATCTCCTTTGATTCTTCAGGTTCCACTACACAATATCTCAGGGCCCATGGGCCAGATGTTACACTAAATGTGGAAGATGTCTTACAAGGGAAGATGCAGTCTCACTCTCACTCTACATCTACCAGCTCTCAATCATCCATTGTTAGTGATGCCCAAAGCCAAATGCCACTGAATCTCTAAATTATGGAATTGCGTGCTTTCAATAATCTCACAAGGGATATCATCAGAGCTCCTATCATCCCTGCAATGACACTTGAGAAATTTGACCTCAGCAGTTATAGGACCATCACTATAGACAAGTCAAAACTCTCCCCACAAATTCAGATGGAAAAAGAAAATCTCTCCTCAGATGCAGCTTTTGCTATTGTTCCCTATAGGCCCTCCTTGCATGCCATCATGATCAAGGTTTGGGCAGAAGCACAACCCACCAGAGACATGTTGCTGTCAGAGTCTGCACAAGAGGTTATGGAGATATAACTCTCCCATGATACCCAGAAAGTCGAAGCTGTTAAAAAGAAGTTTGTCAGTCTCCCGTCTGTCACATCTGTTGCTAACCCTTTCACCCGACTGGATGAATGCTCTGTACGTAGAAGAAGCAGGCTAAATCAAGCTAAAGATGGCTTCCAGCATTATCAATTGGAAGACAACCCCAGAAAGAAGCAGAGAGTGTGGGCAGAAATACCCATCAGGAAGAAGGATGGGCCAAAGCTTCTCTCAAACCCACCAAAGCCAAGTGATGGTGTTGTCCCTGCACTAATTCCACTGGATATCCTATAGGGATGGGGTATAGATTGTAATGTCTCTCCTGAGGAGTTGACAGAGGAGGCTCTGTCCAAGGGCCAAGACAAGCTGAAGAAGTTCCAATGATTTATACACCCAAGTGTGTTCTAGAAGGTGGAGTCAGTCTGGCTGGCCACAATAGCTTTTGCCTGAACTATTTCTATTTTAATGATAATGTTGTATCCCAAGTGAACCTTATTTCCATGTCTGTCATGAACCATGTCTGGTTTAAAACAAGCTACCTGTTGTGGTGGCGATGCATCCCTCTGTGGTGCCCACTCTATTTAAATCCTTGGTGTTTGTTTTATTACTGTCATCAATGTTGTTGCCTCATTTGGTGGCTCTTTTGGCTGGGCTTCTCAAGTGTTTTGTGGTGGAGTGCTGTTGGGTTACTGCTATCCTTTTCAGCTAATCCTGCCACCATGAAGACTTTGTTTCACGCTATGCGTAGATTGAACTACTTGATGAATGCTATGTGGTGGAATGCTGTTAGATTGTTAGTGCTCCATATCTTTTGTTTTTTTCCCTCTGTACTAGCTAGAAAGGTACTTTATGCCCTCAACAGCACTTACAATGAATAGATCTTGGAACATATTATGTTGGAATGTTAGAGGCATAAACAGTGAAGGGAAGTGGGATGCTCTGAGAGATAAAATTGAGGAAAGTGCTTGCTCGGTAATCTGTCTGCAGGAAACCAAAAGAGAGTGTTTTGATACCAGCTATATCAGGAAATTTGCCCTAAAGAGATTTGACAAATTTGATTATATTGCTTCCTGTGGTGCTTCTGGAGGTATCTTGGAAATATGGAACATCAACTTGTTTGAGGGGATTACTCTAGAAAAACAAAGTTTTGCTATCACAATGATGTTCACAGCTACTTGCAATAAGAGTGTGTGGAAAATGACTGGAGTTTATGGACCATGCCAGGATCCAGCAAGGTCACAATTCATACATTGGTTCAGGGAACAACAAGTCCAGCCGTCAGAAGCTGGATATTTTTAGGAGATTTCAACTTCTACAGATCACTGGAAGATCAAAATAGACCTAGAGGTAACCTAAATGATGTCCATTGGGAGGGGTTTAGCCGGAAACCAGGGTTGGGTTTTGGTCCTCTGGGAGCTCGGTGATAAAAGATTTTGAAAACGAAATTTTTAGCGGGTGATTTCTGTGATGATTTACTTAGAGAAAACACGGGCGTTACAGTTCCACAGCGTTGGCACCATGATCTGGTCGGGGCCAATCAAGCAGTCCAAGCAGTGGCGGGTTTGAATGAGGAACACGTATAGCAAGCTGAGGAGCTGTTACAGGCGCCAATACAGAATGGTATGCAATGTGTACAAGGATGGCCAGAGTGGCCTCCGGAGGATAATATGGCTGAAAATGATCCGCAGGAGCAAGTGTTTCCACAACACCCAGATAACCCTCAGGACACCATCTCCTTTGATTCTTCAGGTTCCACTACACAATATCTCAGGGCCCATGGGCCAGATGTTACACTAAATGTGGAAGATGTCTTACAAGGGAAGATGCAGTCTCACTCTCACTCTACATCTACCAGCTCTCAATCATCCATTGTTAGTGATGCCCAAAGCCAAATGCCACTGAATCTCTAAATTATGGAATTGCGTGCTTTCAATAATCTCACAAGGGATATCATCAGAGCTCCTATCATCCCTGCAATGACACTTGAGAAATTTGACCTCAGCAGTTATAGGACCATCACTATAGACAAGTCAAAACTCTCCCCACAAATTCAGATGGAAAAAGAAAATCTCTCCTCAGATGCAGCTTTTGCTATTGTTCCCTATAGGCCCTCCTTGCATGCCATCATGATCAAGGTTTGGGCAGAAGCACAACCCACCAGAGACATGTTGCTGTCAGAGTCTGCACAAGAGGTTATGGAGATATAACTCTCCCATGATACCCAGAAAGTCGAAGCTGTTAAAAAGAAGTTTGTCAGTCTCCCGTCTGTCACATCTGTTGCTAACCCTTTCACCCGACTGGATGAATGCTCTGTACGTAGAAGAAGCAGGCTAAATCAAGCTAAAGATGGCTTCCAGCATTATCAATTGGAAGACAACCCCAGAAAGAAGCAGAGAGTGTGGGCAGAAATACCCATCAGGAAGAAGGATGGGCCAAAGCTTCTCTCAAACCCACCAAAGCCAAGTGATGGTGTTGTCCCTGCACTAATTCCACTGGATATCCTATAGGGATGGGGTATAGATTGTAATGTCTCTCCTGAGGAGTTGACAGAGGAGGCTCTGTCCAAGGGCCAAGACAAGCTGAAGAAGTTCCAATGATTTATACACCCAAGTGTGTTCTAGAAGGTGGAGTCAGTCTGGCTGGCCACAATAGCTTTTGCCTGAACTATTTCTATTTTAATGATAATGTTGTATCCCAAGTGAACCTTATTTCCATGTCTGTCATGAACCATGTCTGGTTTAAAACAAGCTACCTGTTGTGGTGGCGATGCATCCCTCTGTGGTGCCCACTCTATTTAAATCCTTGGTGTTTGTTTTATTACTGTCATCAATGTTGTTGCCTCATTTGGTGGCTCTTTTGGCTGGGCTTCTCAAGTGTTTTGTGGTGGAGTGCTGTTGGGTTACTGCTATCCTTTTCAGCTAATCCTGCCACCATGAAGACTTTGTTTCACGCTATGCGTAGATTGAACTACTTGATGAATGCTATGTGGTGGAATGCTGTTAGATTGTTAGTGCTCCATATCTTTTGTTTTTTTCCCTCTGTACTAGCTAGAAAGGTACTTTATGCCCTCAACAGCACTTACAATGAATAGATCTTGGAACATATTATGTTGGAATGTTAGAGGCATAAACAGTGAAGGGAAGTGGGATGCTCTGAGAGATAAAATTGAGGAAAGTGCTTGCTCGGTAATCTGTCTGCAGGAAACCAAAAGAGAGTGTTTTGATACCAGCTATATCAGGAAATTTGCCCTAAAGAGATTTGACAAATTTGATTATATTGCTTCCTGTGGTGCTTCTGGAGGTATCTTGGAAATATGGAACATCAACTTGTTTGAGGGGATTACTCTAGAAAAACAAAGTTTTGCTATCACAATGATGTTCACAGCTACTTGCAATAAGAGTGTGTGGAAAATGACTGGAGTTTATGGACCATGCCAGGATCCAGCAAGGTCACAATTCATACATTGGTTCAGGGAACAACAAGTCCAGCCGTCAGAAGCTGGATATTTTTAGGAGATTTCAACTTCTACAGATCACTGGAAGATCAAAATAGACCTAGAGGTAACCTAAATGATGTCCATTGGGAGGGGTTTAGCCGGAAACCAGGGTTGGGTTTTGGTCCTCTGGGAGCTCGGTGATAAAAGATTTTGAAAACGAAATTTTTAGCGGGTGATTTCTGTGATGATTTACTTAGAGAAAACACGGGCGTTACAGTTCCACAGCGTTGGCACCATGATCTGGTCGGGGCCAATCAAGCAGTCCAAGCAGTGGCGGGTTTGAATGAGGAACACGTATAGCAAGCTGAGGAGCTGTTACAGGCGCCAATACAGAATGGTATGCAATGTGTACAAGGATGGCCAGAGTGGCCTCCGGAGGATAATATGGCTGAAAATGATCCGCAGGAGCAAGTGTTTCCACAACACCCAGATAACCCTCAGGACACCATCTCCTTTGATTCTTCAGGTTCCACTACACAATATCTCAGGGCCCATGGGCCAGATGTTACACTAAATGTGGAAGATGTCTTACAAGGGAAGATGCAGTCTCACTCTCACTCTACATCTACCAGCTCTCAATCATCCATTGTTAGTGATGCCCAAAGCCAAATGCCACTGAATCTCTAAATTATGGAATTGCGTGCTTTCAATAATCTCACAAGGGATATCATCAGAGCTCCTATCATCCCTGCAATGACACTTGAGAAATTTGACCTCAGCAGTTATAGGACCATCACTATAGACAAGTCAAAACTCTCCCCACAAATTCAGATGGAAAAAGAAAATCTCTCCTCAGATGCAGCTTTTGCTATTGTTCCCTATAGGCCCTCCTTGCATGCCATCATGATCAAGGTTTGGGCAGAAGCACAACCCACCAGAGACATGTTGCTGTCAGAGTCTGCACAAGAGGTTATGGAGATATAACTCTCCCATGATACCCAGAAAGTCGAAGCTGTTAAAAAGAAGTTTGTCAGTCTCCCGTCTGTCACATCTGTTGCTAACCCTTTCACCCGACTGGATGAATGCTCTGTACGTAGAAGAAGCAGGCTAAATCAAGCTAAAGATGGCTTCCAGCATTATCAATTGGAAGACAACCCCAGAAAGAAGCAGAGAGTGTGGGCAGAAATACCCATCAGGAAGAAGGATGGGCCAAAGCTTCTCTCAAACCCACCAAAGCCAAGTGATGGTGTTGTCCCTGCACTAATTCCACTGGATATCCTATAGGGATGGGGTATAGATTGTAATGTCTCTCCTGAGGAGTTGACAGAGGAGGCTCTGTCCAAGGGCCAAGACAAGCTGAAGAAGTTCCAATGATTTATACACCCAAGTGTGTTCTAGAAGGTGGAGTCAGTCTGGCTGGCCACAATAGCTTTTGCCTGAACTATTTCTATTTTAATGATAATGTTGTATCCCAAGTGAACCTTATTTCCATGTCTGTCATGAACCATGTCTGGTTTAAAACAAGCTACCTGTTGTGGTGGCGATGCATCCCTCTGTGGTGCCCACTCTATTTAAATCCTTGGTGTTTGTTTTATTACTGTCATCAATGTTGTTGCCTCATTTGGTGGCTCTTTTGGCTGGGCTTCTCAAGTGTTTTGTGGTGGAGTGCTGTTGGGTTACTGCTATCCTTTTCAGCTAATCCTGCCACCATGAAGACTTTGTTTCACGCTATGCGTAGATTGAACTACTTGATGAATGCTATGTGGTGGAATGCTGTTAGATTGTTAGTGCTCCATATCTTTTGTTTTTTTCCCTCTGTACTAGCTAGAAAGGTACTTTATGCCCTCAACAGCACTTACAATGAATAGATCTTGGAACATATTATGTTGGAATGTTAGAGGCATAAACAGTGAAGGGAAGTGGGATGCTCTGAGAGATAAAATTGAGGAAAGTGCTTGCTCGGTAATCTGTCTGCAGGAAACCAAAAGAGAGTGTTTTGATACCAGCTATATCAGGAAATTTGCCCTAAAGAGATTTGACAAATTTGATTATATTGCTTCCTGTGGTGCTTCTGGAGGTATCTTGGAAATATGGAACATCAACTTGTTTGAGGGGATTACTCTAGAAAAACAAAGTTTTGCTATCACAATGATGTTCACAGCTACTTGCAATAAGAGTGTGTGGAAAATGACTGGAGTTTATGGACCATGCCAGGATCCAGCAAGGTCACAATTCATACATTGGTTCAGGGAACAACAAGTCCAGCCGTCAGAAGCTGGATATTTTTAGGAGATTTCAACTTCTACAGATCACTGGAAGATCAAAATAGACCTAGAGGTAACCTAAATGATGTCCATTGGGAGGGGTTTAGCCGGAAACCAGGGTTGGGTTTTGGTCCTCTGGGAGCTCGGTGATAAAAGATTTTGAAAACGAAATTTTTAGCGGGTGATTTCTGTGATGATTTACTTAGAGAAAACACGGGCGTTACAGTTCCACAGCGTTGGCACCATGATCTGGTCGGGGCCAATCAAGCAGTCCAAGCAGTGGCGGGTTTGAATGAGGAACACGTATAGCAAGCTGAGGAGCTGTTACAGGCGCCAATACAGAATGGTATGCAATGTGTACAAGGATGGCCAGAGTGGCCTCCGGAGGATAATATGGCTGAAAATGATCCGCAGGAGCAAGTGTTTCCACAACACCCAGATAACCCTCAGGACACCATCTCCTTTGATTCTTCAGGTTCCACTACACAATATCTCAGGGCCCATGGGCCAGATGTTACACTAAATGTGGAAGATGTCTTACAAGGGAAGATGCAGTCTCACTCTCACTCTACATCTACCAGCTCTCAATCATCCATTGTTAGTGATGCCCAAAGCCAAATGCCACTGAATCTCTAAATTATGGAATTGCGTGCTTTCAATAATCTCACAAGGGATATCATCAGAGCTCCTATCATCCCTGCAATGACACTTGAGAAATTTGACCTCAGCAGTTATAGGACCATCACTATAGACAAGTCAAAACTCTCCCCACAAATTCAGATGGAAAAAGAAAATCTCTCCTCAGATGCAGCTTTTGCTATTGTTCCCTATAGGCCCTCCTTGCATGCCATCATGATCAAGGTTTGGGCAGAAGCACAACCCACCAGAGACATGTTGCTGTCAGAGTCTGCACAAGAGGTTATGGAGATATAACTCTCCCATGATACCCAGAAAGTCGAAGCTGTTAAAAAGAAGTTTGTCAGTCTCCCGTCTGTCACATCTGTTGCTAACCCTTTCACCCGACTGGATGAATGCTCTGTACGTAGAAGAAGCAGGCTAAATCAAGCTAAAGATGGCTTCCAGCATTATCAATTGGAAGACAACCCCAGAAAGAAGCAGAGAGTGTGGGCAGAAATACCCATCAGGAAGAAGGATGGGCCAAAGCTTCTCTCAAACCCACCAAAGCCAAGTGATGGTGTTGTCCCTGCACTAATTCCACTGGATATCCTATAGGGATGGGGTATAGATTGTAATGTCTCTCCTGAGGAGTTGACAGAGGAGGCTCTGTCCAAGGGCCAAGACAAGCTGAAGAAGTTCCAATGATTTATACACCCAAGTGTGTTCTAGAAGGTGGAGTCAGTCTGGCTGGCCACAATAGCTTTTGCCTGAACTATTTCTATTTTAATGATAATGTTGTATCCCAAGTGAACCTTATTTCCATGTCTGTCATGAACCATGTCTGGTTTAAAACAAGCTACCTGTTGTGGTGGCGATGCATCCCTCTGTGGTGCCCACTCTATTTAAATCCTTGGTGTTTGTTTTATTACTGTCATCAATGTTGTTGCCTCATTTGGTGGCTCTTTTGGCTGGGCTTCTCAAGTGTTTTGTGGTGGAGTGCTGTTGGGTTACTGCTATCCTTTTCAGCTAATCCTGCCACCATGAAGACTTTGTTTCACGCTATGCGTAGATTGAACTACTTGATGAATGCTATGTGGTGGAATGCTGTTAGATTGTTAGTGCTCCATATCTTTTGTTTTTTTCCCTCTGTACTAGCTAGAAAGGTACTTTATGCCCTCAACAGCACTTACAATGAATAGATCTTGGAACATATTATGTTGGAATGTTAGAGGCATAAACAGTGAAGGGAAGTGGGATGCTCTGAGAGATAAAATTGAGGAAAGTGCTTGCTCGGTAATCTGTCTGCAGGAAACCAAAAGAGAGTGTTTTGATACCAGCTATATCAGGAAATTTGCCCTAAAGAGATTTGACAAATTTGATTATATTGCTTCCTGTGGTGCTTCTGGAGGTATCTTGGAAATATGGAACATCAACTTGTTTGAGGGGATTACTCTAGAAAAACAAAGTTTTGCTATCACAATGATGTTCACAGCTACTTGCAATAAGAGTGTGTGGAAAATGACTGGAGTTTATGGACCATGCCAGGATCCAGCAAGGTCACAATTCATACATTGGTTCAGGGAACAACAAGTCCAGCCGTCAGAAGCTGGATATTTTTAGGAGATTTCAACTTCTACAGATCACTGGAAGATCAAAATAGACCTAGAGGTAACCTAAATGATGTCCATTGGGAGGGGTTTAGCCGGAAACCAGGGTTGGGTTTTGGTCCTCTGGGAGCTCGGTGATAAAAGATTTTGAAAACGAAATTTTTAGCGGGTGATTTCTGTGATGATTTACTTAGAGAAAACACGGGCGTTACAGTTCCACAGCGTTGGCACCATGATCTGGTCGGGGCCAATCAAGCAGTCCAAGCAGTGGCGGGTTTGAATGAGGAACACGTATAGCAAGCTGAGGAGCTGTTACAGGCGCCAATACAGAATGGTATGCAATGTGTACAAGGATGGCCAGAGTGGCCTCCGGAGGATAATATGGCTGAAAATGATCCGCAGGAGCAAGTGTTTCCACAACACCCAGATAACCCTCAGGACACCATCTCCTTTGATTCTTCAGGTTCCACTACACAATATCTCAGGGCCCATGGGCCAGATGTTACACTAAATGTGGAAGATGTCTTACAAGGGAAGATGCAGTCTCACTCTCACTCTACATCTACCAGCTCTCAATCATCCATTGTTAGTGATGCCCAAAGCCAAATGCCACTGAATCTCTAAATTATGGAATTGCGTGCTTTCAATAATCTCACAAGGGATATCATCAGAGCTCCTATCATCCCTGCAATGACACTTGAGAAATTTGACCTCAGCAGTTATAGGACCATCACTATAGACAAGTCAAAACTCTCCCCACAAATTCAGATGGAAAAAGAAAATCTCTCCTCAGATGCAGCTTTTGCTATTGTTCCCTATAGGCCCTCCTTGCATGCCATCATGATCAAGGTTTGGGCAGAAGCACAACCCACCAGAGACATGTTGCTGTCAGAGTCTGCACAAGAGGTTATGGAGATATAACTCTCCCATGATACCCAGAAAGTCGAAGCTGTTAAAAAGAAGTTTGTCAGTCTCCCGTCTGTCACATCTGTTGCTAACCCTTTCACCCGACTGGATGAATGCTCTGTACGTAGAAGAAGCAGGCTAAATCAAGCTAAAGATGGCTTCCAGCATTATCAATTGGAAGACAACCCCAGAAAGAAGCAGAGAGTGTGGGCAGAAATACCCATCAGGAAGAAGGATGGGCCAAAGCTTCTCTCAAACCCACCAAAGCCAAGTGATGGTGTTGTCCCTGCACTAATTCCACTGGATATCCTATAGGGATGGGGTATAGATTGTAATGTCTCTCCTGAGGAGTTGACAGAGGAGGCTCTGTCCAAGGGCCAAGACAAGCTGAAGAAGTTCCAATGATTTATACACCCAAGTGTGTTCTAGAAGGTGGAGTCAGTCTGGCTGGCCACAATAGCTTTTGCCTGAACTATTTCTATTTTAATGATAATGTTGTATCCCAAGTGAACCTTATTTCCATGTCTGTCATGAACCATGTCTGGTTTAAAACAAGCTACCTGTTGTGGTGGCGATGCATCCCTCTGTGGTGCCCACTCTATTTAAATCCTTGGTGTTTGTTTTATTACTGTCATCAATGTTGTTGCCTCATTTGGTGGCTCTTTTGGCTGGGCTTCTCAAGTGTTTTGTGGTGGAGTGCTGTTGGGTTACTGCTATCCTTTTCAGCTAATCCTGCCACCATGAAGACTTTGTTTCACGCTATGCGTAGATTGAACTACTTGATGAATGCTATGTGGTGGAATGCTGTTAGATTGTTAGTGCTCCATATCTTTTGTTTTTTTCCCTCTGTACTAGCTAGAAAGGTACTTTATGCCCTCAACAGCACTTACAATGAATAGATCTTGGAACATATTATGTTGGAATGTTAGAGGCATAAACAGTGAAGGGAAGTGGGATGCTCTGAGAGATAAAATTGAGGAAAGTGCTTGCTCGGTAATCTGTCTGCAGGAAACCAAAAGAGAGTGTTTTGATACCAGCTATATCAGGAAATTTGCCCTAAAGAGATTTGACAAATTTGATTATATTGCTTCCTGTGGTGCTTCTGGAGGTATCTTGGAAATATGGAACATCAACTTGTTTGAGGGGATTACTCTAGAAAAACAAAGTTTTGCTATCACAATGATGTTCACAGCTACTTGCAATAAGAGTGTGTGGAAAATGACTGGAGTTTATGGACCATGCCAGGATCCAGCAAGGTCACAATTCATACATTGGTTCAGGGAACAACAAGTCCAGCCGTCAGAAGCTGGATATTTTTAGGAGATTTCAACTTCTACAGATCACTGGAAGATCAAAATAGACCTAGAGGTAACCTAAATGATGTCCATTGGGAGGGGTTTAGCCGGAAACCAGGGTTGGGTTTTGGTCCTCTGGGAGCTCGGTGATAAAAGATTTTGAAAACGAAATTTTTAGCGGGTGATTTCTGTGATGATTTACTTAGAGAAAACACGGGCGTTACAGTTCCACAGCGTTGGCACCATGATCTGGTCGGGGCCAATCAAGCAGTCCAAGCAGTGGCGGGTTTGAATGAGGAACACGTATAGCAAGCTGAGGAGCTGTTACAGGCGCCAATACAGAATGGTATGCAATGTGTACAAGGATGGCCAGAGTGGCCTCCGGAGGATAATATGGCTGAAAATGATCCGCAGGAGCAAGTGTTTCCACAACACCCAGATAACCCTCAGGACACCATCTCCTTTGATTCTTCAGGTTCCACTACACAATATCTCAGGGCCCATGGGCCAGATGTTACACTAAATGTGGAAGATGTCTTACAAGGGAAGATGCAGTCTCACTCTCACTCTACATCTACCAGCTCTCAATCATCCATTGTTAGTGATGCCCAAAGCCAAATGCCACTGAATCTCTAAATTATGGAATTGCGTGCTTTCAATAATCTCACAAGGGATATCATCAGAGCTCCTATCATCCCTGCAATGACACTTGAGAAATTTGACCTCAGCAGTTATAGGACCATCACTATAGACAAGTCAAAACTCTCCCCACAAATTCAGATGGAAAAAGAAAATCTCTCCTCAGATGCAGCTTTTGCTATTGTTCCCTATAGGCCCTCCTTGCATGCCATCATGATCAAGGTTTGGGCAGAAGCACAACCCACCAGAGACATGTTGCTGTCAGAGTCTGCACAAGAGGTTATGGAGATATAACTCTCCCATGATACCCAGAAAGTCGAAGCTGTTAAAAAGAAGTTTGTCAGTCTCCCGTCTGTCACATCTGTTGCTAACCCTTTCACCCGACTGGATGAATGCTCTGTACGTAGAAGAAGCAGGCTAAATCAAGCTAAAGATGGCTTCCAGCATTATCAATTGGAAGACAACCCCAGAAAGAAGCAGAGAGTGTGGGCAGAAATACCCATCAGGAAGAAGGATGGGCCAAAGCTTCTCTCAAACCCACCAAAGCCAAGTGATGGTGTTGTCCCTGCACTAATTCCACTGGATATCCTATAGGGATGGGGTATAGATTGTAATGTCTCTCCTGAGGAGTTGACAGAGGAGGCTCTGTCCAAGGGCCAAGACAAGCTGAAGAAGTTCCAATGATTTATACACCCAAGTGTGTTCTAGAAGGTGGAGTCAGTCTGGCTGGCCACAATAGCTTTTGCCTGAACTATTTCTATTTTAATGATAATGTTGTATCCCAAGTGAACCTTATTTCCATGTCTGTCATGAACCATGTCTGGTTTAAAACAAGCTACCTGTTGTGGTGGCGATGCATCCCTCTGTGGTGCCCACTCTATTTAAATCCTTGGTGTTTGTTTTATTACTGTCATCAATGTTGTTGCCTCATTTGGTGGCTCTTTTGGCTGGGCTTCTCAAGTGTTTTGTGGTGGAGTGCTGTTGGGTTACTGCTATCCTTTTCAGCTAATCCTGCCACCATGAAGACTTTGTTTCACGCTATGCGTAGATTGAACTACTTGATGAATGCTATGTGGTGGAATGCTGTTAGATTGTTAGTGCTCCATATCTTTTGTTTTTTTCCCTCTGTACTAGCTAGAAAGGTACTTTATGCCCTCAACAGCACTTACAATGAATAGATCTTGGAACATATTATGTTGGAATGTTAGAGGCATAAACAGTGAAGGGAAGTGGGATGCTCTGAGAGATAAAATTGAGGAAAGTGCTTGCTCGGTAATCTGTCTGCAGGAAACCAAAAGAGAGTGTTTTGATACCAGCTATATCAGGAAATTTGCCCTAAAGAGATTTGACAAATTTGATTATATTGCTTCCTGTGGTGCTTCTGGAGGTATCTTGGAAATATGGAACATCAACTTGTTTGAGGGGATTACTCTAGAAAAACAAAGTTTTGCTATCACAATGATGTTCACAGCTACTTGCAATAAGAGTGTGTGGAAAATGACTGGAGTTTATGGACCATGCCAGGATCCAGCAAGGTCACAATTCATACATTGGTTCAGGGAACAACAAGTCCAGCCGTCAGAAGCTGGATATTTTTAGGAGATTTCAACTTCTACAGATCACTGGAAGATCAAAATAGACCTAGAGGTAACCTAAATGATGTCCATTGGGAGGGGTTTAGCCGGAAACCAGGGTTGGGTTTTGGTCCTCTGGGAGCTCGGTGATAAAAGATTTTGAAAACGAAATTTTTAGCGGGTGATTTCTGTGATGATTTACTTAGAGAAAACACGGGCGTTACAGTGTTCCATTGTGTTGATATCACTTTTCTTGGCTGAAGGCATTACATTATGAATCAAAAGACCTCTGTTAACACCTGCAGTGTCTGGTGCTGGAGCGGAGTACCCAGATTTTGTCGCAAATCTAAAAATGCACATGATAGAATACATTGTGAAAGTGAAAAACTAGGTAAGATTTGGGTGAACCACAAATATCTGAAAAATTTACAATCTAAGTGAAAAAAATAAATACTTGTTTTGATTAACATCCAAAAATTCTATAGAGGCACCAATTAGTAAACGGTGTGTTTCGCACTAAAAAATTGGAAAAATGAATATTCTCTGTTTGTTTTCACGTGGTAACATGAGATGAAATTTTCTTGTATATTTGACGTTGCTTCAAATTTTACAATCCCCAATCTTTTCTTGTCTTGCCATGTGGATAATGATGTTTGTTTCTTGCCTAATGACCTTGAGTCCTTGAGGTTGTAGGGTGGTACATTAATTTAGCACTAGTTATATTTGTAGTCCTTTTTTTTGTTGGGTTTGCTTGCCATAAGTGGTCATCTCGACGAATGGTTGTCTTTCCCATCTTTACGCCACCCCCCCCCCCCCCCTTTCCCCCCCCCCCCCCCCCCCCACACACACACACACAATCCAGCTACAATCTAGTGCATTACACTGCCATTGTACTCCGTCCAAGATGTGTGTCTTAACTATTGTTTTTATTCTTTGTACATGTTATGGCCATGCAGCTCAAACCATTATGTACCATTCAATTTGGGATAGTGTCCCAATTAATTGTCCAAGATATTTTAGTTGCTCATTCATATAGATTGTGCTAAGCATCTCCAATAGACTCTGTATCGTATTAGCTAAATATGGAGATTATAGCATCTTTGTAAAAATAGAAAGCCATCTAATTCAATAGGGTAATACAACAGATTCAGTAAAGATGGCTAGTGAGGTAGGCTAGCTAAAAATAGCTAGTGAATGAGGTGGTATGGAGAGCCACTAAATTTGGAGAGTCATTTATAGAGTCTGTTAGAAACGTTTTTTTCTCTAACAATAGCTAAATTTAACTTTAGAAAATAATTTGGCTAGTCTCTTGGAGATACTCTAATAACTAAGAATATTTATTACATCTGAACATGATTGACAGGTAGATTGAAATTGGAATAATATGCATTTTTTAGTTGCAGAACATGCCTACAATTTATGATTGGAAAATTAGAACCCACAAAAGCCCTCGCAAAGAAAAGGCCCACAAAGCCCATAACAGAAAATAAAATAAATGAGCCAAATAATTATCTAAGTGATGTTTGGAATTCTTTTTTGTTTTACGTTGTGTCTTTATCCGATTTATAAAATCTCTCTTTACCCTAAGCTACTCAATCAACCAAATCTCCTTTTAATAAATTTTCAACAAAAAAAGCACATAGCTTTTATTTTACTACCACCGTTGAGATGAAGCATCGGCGTAATGCATCACACAACATCAGGACTGGAGGCAAAGATGGGGAAATGGCTGCGCGGGCGGGGAATTTCTTCTTATGAAACGCGGCGGGTTCGGCGGCCAACCAGCATTTCTTCTTATGAAACGCGGCGGGTTCGGCGGCCAACCAGCATTTCTTCTTATGAAACGAACCCGCACCAGCATGGACACGATAGTAAAAAAATTTCTTCTTATGAAACGCGGCGGGTTCGGCGGCCAACCAGCATGGACACGATAGTAAATTTCTTCTTATGAGAAGAAACGCGGCGGGTTCGGCGGCCAACCAGCATGGACACGATAGTAAAAAAAATTTAACCCTTCGATCGTCTATTTACGGCTCTTGTGCGGTTTCGTTTTTGACCGCGTCCCTCCACTTCATACGTGTGTTTGTTCGAAGCCTCGCGAAGCGCTGTTTGGCCTAAAAAAACTCCCTTCACCCTCCTTCAGGAACCATCGATTCGCCGCCGGCCGCCGCCATGTCTCCCCGCCAACCATCGCAGCCCTTCTCGATCGCGTTCTTTGTCGTGCACGCCACTCTACCTCTCGCTTCCTCGAATCTCTCCCGGCCCCCTCCCTTCCTCACTCTTCTTCGCCTCCCCCGGCCGGTGCCGCCCCTCCCCCGCCTCCCTGGCCCGCCGGCGCCTCCCTCCATCCCTCCCTGCCCTCCGCCTCCTCCTCCCGCCGCCGCCTCGCTGCCTCCCACCGCCGACCTCTTCGTCTTCCTACTCGCCGAGGATGCGCTGCTCGGCCGGTCAACAGCCCCCAGGAGGGCAGAGGCGCGGCCCGGCCGGCGCGCCAGCGCAAGGGCGGCGGCGGACATGAGGCCCGGCGAGCCGGTGACCATGACCACCACCGCCGTATCCTCGCTCAGTCCCTGCCGCTCAAGCCTTCCGCGTCGGTGGTGCTGTCCTCGACGTCGTCCTCGCCGTGCGCGTCGCCGCCGTTCATGTCCCCGCTCTCGACGCACTCCCTCGGCGCCACCCCCATCCCGTCCTCGCCGCAGAAACTGCTGCTGCGGGCCAGCAGGCCGTCGTCCCTCTGCGGCGAGGCCGCCTGCCTGCGTCGGCCGCAGAGGACCTGCAGGCCGGCCACCTCCGCTCGCGCCTGACCGGCCGCGTGGTCGCGCGCATGCCGTTGGCGCTCGCCCGGCCGCGGTGTTCGAGCGCTGGCCGCCCCTACTCGCCTGGCCGCCGTGCTCGCATTCCGGCTGCGAAGCTCGCGCTGGCGTCGGCGCGCCGCGCCGGTTCCGGCGCTCGCGCAGCGCGGAAGCGGCTCCAACGGACATCGCGCGTGCGCCGCCCCTCCACCCCCTTCGCGCCGCAGATGGCCGCCGTCCGGGAGGCCGACCCCGTCTTCGCGAGCCATCTCCTCAGCTTCCCGCGGCGACGCTGCTGCTGCCGTCGGTCGGTCGCCGGCCCCCTTCTAGAGCACGGCCGCCAGCCCACTGCCACGTCCGCCCGCTGGACCCGCGGCTCCCGCTCGGCCGCCGCCCCGGCGTCCCCGCCCGACTGCACTCCCGTCGAGCTGCTGCTCCCGCCGCACCTTGCATCGCCTAAATTTCTCCGTCCCCTCGCTCATCATTGCTATTGCCGTCCCCTGCACCTTTCTGCAACACAGGATAGGGGTCGTCGTGCCGTAGCCTCTCTACCTCCAAGTCCCAACCACATCCAACCCCTCTCTGTCGTTGCAGCCAGCGTCGGCGACCGTGACGTAAAGCATAAGGGGCCAGAGGAGGAAGGAGCCGGCAGCAGCTCCAGCGAGGGAAGTCCCGGTACCCAAGGAGGCGAGGCCCCTCAACCATGATTGATGGAGATGTTGCGAGCGACCTCAGCGCATGCTTGATGTCTTCACCTTGTGCTCTCGTGCGCTTTCTCCTAGCTGCCGTGCTGAGACGTCCACAGCAGGGTAAGAACACATATTCCAATCCCAATCCCTTCCCCATTGCTATGTATTCACATTATTTGTTAAGTTATTTAATTTTGGTGGATTATTAAGGACCAACAAAGGTGCCACCGATTTTTCTGCTTCTCCTTGATTTCGATTTCTTTGTTCCAAATTTATGTTCATTGGTGGTGATTATGGAAGAAATTAAGCCTCTTAACATGATCCTAGCTTTGCATTGTATATTTATGCTCAGGATGCTATTCTGTGCATGTATTACCTCAACCATCGATGTGTTAATTTTCTTCTGCATTTTATCCAAATGCCTAGCTGCATGCTAGGAATTGTAGGATTTCTTGGTTGTGGTCAGTATCTTTGCTTTATCAAATATATATATATGCTGCTGAAAATTACATTTGTGAAGTTCTCTTCCAGAAATTATCACATCAACGAAAATGGGTGCTAAAAGATAGTAGGATTTGATATGCACACACAACATGACTTGCAAAACAGATTTACCTATCTGTGGAAACAAGCTTTTCAAAGTTTGTAGGAACTACCAAATGGACTACTTTTCAGCTCAAAGGGATTATTTTTCTTATTGCAATCTTTTATGCATTGTCGTAGGCCCAGTGCTGAATCATTGTCGTAGGCCCAGTGCTGAATCACATCTCTAGCTTTGTTGGTTTAGTTGTTCATCTTCCTGCAACTAAGCACTGCTACGAAGGTAACTCGCCCTTTAAGTTGCACGCTGCCAGCAGCCAGTGGTAATTATACACATCTTTAATTGGCAGCATTCGTTCATTGTTATTTTGTTACAATTTGCATCATGATATCTACTTACAGTGTTTCCTCTCCTTTTTCAATATGCCGCTGCATCTTATTGGACGGGATAACATGATTGAGTATGCTGCTGCATCTTTCCCCATGGACTGCTATTACAAAGAGAAGAGTTCTGAAGAAATTCAGTTTCATGTTTTAGGTATGAAGCTAAGTGAACCGTAATGTGCTGACAAACAAATAAAACTGATTAGATAACTCCATTTTCAGATATTGCCTTACAAGGAGGCAGGAAAACTACAGATGCTCGATCTCATACCAAATTGATAAAACTTTTTATAAGATTTCGCTGATTTAGTTTTACAAGTGTCACAAGGTTTGGAAAAGATAGCTACAATCAATTTCATGTTCTTTTTAATTTTGCTGAAGAGCTAATGAGAGTGCCACCGCATCCATTTTGTTGATTCAGGCGATGGGAGAGCTCAAGGTTATATCCTACCACAGATAACAAGGTGTTATGGCAAAAAATACACCCTCATAGTTTGTGATCAAATTAATCCCAATACAGATAGAAAGCATGTTTCTTTGTCTAATTCAAATGTCTCAGGGACTGTGCCATTGCTCCTTCCATCAAAAGAATGGCGCATACCAGGTGAGATATGGTATTTGCACTTTCAATAACAGTAAGAATAACCACATTTCTATTACGCCATCTGATTATGCAGGCATCTTAAATTAGGGGCTACCAATATACAGCCATAGCTGATACCTCCAATGTATCATGTATAAGCATTGTCCATATGTGGTTTCTGATACAGCAATATGCAATGGCAGGCAAGTCTATTACAATCGGTCCAAAATGCACAAAGTCATGACTATATAATTGACATCTTCTACGTGCATACATCTGATTTATGAGATTATATACTGCTTCTTGTAAAAGATATTTGTTAAGCGTATCATTTACAGTTAGAGGAATAAGAAAGTCTGATGAGAGAAGCACTTTTGATTTCCTTGTGCAAGGGCTTGATAGACAAGAGGGACAATATAATGTTGCTGTCTAATCCACTTTGGAGTCCAGTGGCTGCTAGGCCAAGCAGTCAAGCACCCTAGCCATGGGCAGCGCCGGTGGCCCCATACACACAAGCCCCTACGTCGAACCAGCAAGAATTTCAAATGCCCATATGCACACAACCTGCTATGTTCACCCAACCGAAACTACATATGCTCAATGGGTAGCACATCCATCTGCTAGAATCGATTTTGATGTTGTCTCGGGTGAAGTGGATCCAGGTACCCACACACTTTAAACCTTAGATTTTTCATTATGAAACTTCATAATATAGATCTTTTAATTCTTTGTTTCTACTCTATATCTGGTTTTCCAAATGACAACTCTTTGAAGGTCCAGATGTAGTAATAGAGGTCTTCAAAGAATAGGTAAGAGGTAAGAGGAAAACAGCTATTCAAAATGCATATTTCCTTTTAATATTACTGCCAGCTTACGATCTATATTACAACAGCGGAGAAAGAGCTAGAAGCAATGCAAAACAGACATGTCAGTAACATCACTACTCACTCTAAATACAGCTCCGAAAGTGTTGATAGTTTTCATAGCTACAGCTACCCAGGTACGAATAGCTACTCTTCCTAAACGCAATCTTCTCCTAGCAAACAGTTTCCCATTCACTCACTGCATGACATTATCATAAATTCTTCATCTTTTAGATTCTGATCATGAACCAAAAAGAATAGAAATAGAAATGCTAACCTTCCAAGCAGACCATGCATCTATATCTTTCTACCATGCTCTTTTGTCTCTTTATATACAGCCTGCTTGACCATTAAACAGCAGCAGCCATTAGTGTTTCTCAAACAACAACCACCACTACTAAACAGCTGGAATTACGCCTCCACCAATAGAATATGCCACATCCTAAGTTATCTGTTCGTGCATCAATTTAATTGCTGTACAACTCTGTGTTAGTATATAATAGACGCCTGATTACACTTCGTTACCATGAAACTCTATCTTATTGTATAATATTCAACTAAACTTTGTTACTGTTGTACTTTCGAATTGGCTGAAGTTAATATCAGGAGTGAGCAAGAATTAAATTTCTTTTGTCTACTTTCTGTTCTCTAGAAGATGATAGTACTACTACTACTACCATTGCATGGTGCCTATGAATTTTGTTAGAATGCTAAAGCACAATTGCAATTTTTTTAATGTTCAGAGCTAAGCTCAAACAACTTCTATCTTTGCATATTTGGTTTATACTCTAGCATGCTTGTCATGTCTTTGTAAGACCACTTAGGCAAGGTTAGACAGTTCTGCATTCACTTTAGTATCCCTTCCTTTTGTCTTAGAGGTTCAGTGTTCTTGTTTCTTCTCCGTATTTTCTCCTTGGATTCTGGCCTTGTTCTTGCCTTCCCATCCTCTAGGCTCTTTTTTATTGATTTTCCATGTTCTTTGCGTTCTTAGATATGTGGTCTTGTGCTTTCTTCTTCTCTTTTTTGTATAAACTAATCTGCAGGATAGCCTGTTTCTGATTTTTTGGGTCCTTGAAACCTTTTTTTCTCTTACCTGTTAAGGTTCAGCACTAATTACAGATGTTGTTTTCCTGCTTTTGAAGGCTTCGATTGAGATAGGTATTCACGTTTCATGTTGTTGCTTCTTCGGTCACCAACACTTTCCTGCTATTCTTCCTCTTGTGAGATTTCGGTGAGTCCATATCAACTGTATTGTGTCTAATTATTGTTTGAGTGCTGCATTATTGCATCTCACATATCTGAATCCCTATGCCATGGTTTAGTTTCCTGTACATAAAGTAATCAAACTAAGAACTACATTGTCTTAGGTTCAGTGCTATGCTTTGACAGTGTCATTGTCAATTTGTCATGTCCAAACTGCTAGGCTGGCAGTGATTTGGTAAGATTTTTGCGCTTTATTTTGCTAGGGCCTCCAATATTTCAGTGTTCTTATGCAGCTCCTCGCACCCAGTTCTAACCTTACTGAATGTACATTCCCCTAATATTCTTTTTTGGATTGCCACTTTATTGTTTGTAGGGTTCTATAAAAAAATCTTACATTATATTGTTTCCTTGCACGCCTAGGTGCTTTGGCTTCCTTGCTAGGTTCATGAAATTTCTTCTTTCACTATGTGCAATGTGTATATTTCTATTGTAGTTCAAACCTTTCCTTAAAGGTTCTACTTTCATTGTGCATTAGTTGATTTAACCTGCTAAATGATTATGTGAAATGAAGCTCTGTTTGTTTTTCCATGCTTTTTCTCTCAAACAAAAGTTTTCTTTTAACTCAATAATCATTTTCTCATTTTTGCTGGCCTGTGTGACCTTGAAGTTAATAGTTATATTCATGAAAAATTCTTTTTACTGAAAATTAATAGTCATGCTGACTTTCTTCTTTCACAGTTTCAAGCAGAGTCAAATCGGATGCCTTTAACTATGAGCCTGCAAGCATTGTGATGTATTGCTCATGCATGCTGTCATCTACTTCCTGCTGCTTATGCTCTTTCTTGATCGTCATCATGGAGCCTCACCTCTACTTCTGATGATGTGAGTGTGTCTTTCTTTTCTCTTTCAGATGCTTCTACATTTCAATTTTCTTTTGTTGTATAGTTTTGGTGCTTTATTTTGTAACTTGGATCAGAGGATTCTTGTATGTATGTTCACAAATAATTACTGGTGTCATTGCTTCTTTGCTGAGCTCGGTATACATTGAATTATTTATATATCTGAATTGTTTTTCCCGAAATTATATTTTGATTACAGCGTCTTCTGCTCAGCCCTAAGGGCAGCAGCCATCATCGAACTGCCAGCGAAAGCAGTCTTTCAGTAGCTCAACAGAACTTGAATGTTCAATAAGTGAAGATTGCATGCTGGACAAGAACTCAGGAAGTGGTTATTTCGAGCATTCTGCTAGGGCTACACAGCATCACTCGAAGAAGCATGATAAAGCCAGATAAGCCAATTGACTTGCTTAGGAAAGTGGCTGGCAATGATAATTGTGCTGACTGTGGTGCCTCAGAGCCTGATTGGGCATCCCTGAACCTTGGAGTTCCTTTATGCATAGAGTGTTGTTGGGTGCACGGAAATATGGGTCTGCATATATCTAAGGTAAACGAGCAGTATTGTGTGCAATTAGTAATATGTTCCATGATGTTCAAATTATCTTTTCCCAATCATTATTGAGCTCAGTTACTTCAATTGGATGCCAAATACAAATTTTGCGCATCTTCCTTTATTTTCTATTTAGGAAAAGAACCAAAGCATTAGTCATATTTGAGAGAGTATTGGTCTCTGTATTATAAGGTCACACTTTTGGAATACTTAGTCCTAACTCCTGAGTTACTTTAGCTAACTACTTTTGAAATTAACACTCAGTGCTATATATATATTTAGAATGCTAACCTGTAATCTGCATCCATGAATGCCTTTTTACGACTAGCTACCTGGTTATGTGATACTTTTTAAATTTTGTTATCACAAAACTGGATTTATGAGATTTCAAACATCGTACCAGTTGCAAAAGTTTTGCCTTGCAATTTTTTTTTCGTTCCTGCAAAATCTGCCATTCTAATTGTAGTTAAATGATTTCTATATTTTTCATCTGTATAGTCCTAAGTTTGAGGAGCTTACTCAATATGTATATATGGTTAAAAAAGGAAGTTCTTACCACTGATGCTATTTGCATTACCCTAAAAGCACAATGTACAATTCTGTAGATAAGCGCTGCTGTGCTCATAAGAAGTATATTACTTTTTTTTGTCATATCATCCTTCCATGATGGATAATCTTTATCAATCTATGAGCAGGATTAAGGTTGCTTCAACAGGGCATCTGCATTTTTTTATTATTCAGCAGGATGGTTAAATCTTCACCAAACAGGAAGGTTTCAACCAGCTTCACGTGGAATCCCGTCCAAATATGATATAATAATTACACTGCCAGGGTCAGGAGTATTAAAGCTTTATATTAGTAACTGAGGTCATAGTATAATTGGAGGCAAATGTAGAACTGACCTAGTTAAAGGCAGATTTTTTTTTAAAAAAAGAGACAGCGTAGTATATGGGCACCATACCTGAACAATGGAAGCACTGGACAGGTAACACTTATTATACTCTTCATAGATTTCCATTTTTTGCAATAGATGGATTTATGTTTTTTTCCAATTGTCCAACCACTCCATTTGTGTAATTCTTCTTAGAGTTATGGAGTTCAGGTGTGTTAGGTTTTGATATTTCCCCTTTATTTGTCGTGCTTTGTAGGAACATGTATTGAAATGCATCCTCCAATTTCCTCTATGGCCAGAGACAAATGGTATGCTCTATGCTGATGAAATGCAACATGTTTCATCTTGGTTACTTTCTATGCTTAGTATACTATGCAGATCATTTGTTCTTAGATGACTAATAATATAGACTCTGCTATAATACAAATGTCCTGTAGAATGTGTGAACCTGAAAGCGTGAAATTAATGTATAAATTCAGAATAACAGGTCTACCCATTGTTTTGTCATTCATGTTAGACTTCCAAATAGTGTGTTCCATCATTCCCCCAATTGTATAACTGGTTTACCCATTGTTTTGCAAAAAAAAAATGAAGCAACTAAGAATGTGATGAACTAAGATCCCCAATTGAAATGTAATTCTTTTTTGTTTATATGATTATGGCATACATTTGTATATAGTTCATAGACTACATTCGTTGACAGACCAAACTGGTATTACTATTCAACTGCATAAATCATTTGGAGGTAAACAAAACCCACCAAATTCAATTGCATATATCATTTATACTAAAAACTCTCAAAAGGGCGCTCGTGATTATTGCTGCATTACAATCGGTACATCTTACTTCCTGCTCTTGATCTTTTTTGTTTGCTTTTTTTTGAAAACTACATCATGCTATGTTTTGTTCAGTAATAGTCATTCTTCAAAAATGGTAATGCAAGATTGATGAATGCCCTCTTTTATCTTATTACCTTGCAGGGAACCAACATGAAGGCCAAGGGTTCCAGCTTTGGTAACACACTGGCAGATAAGAGATGGACAAGTTTATAGTAGATTATGTCATAAATTCAGCATATGTAATCACATTCTCGTATGCCGCGCGCCGGGGCGCGCGCCAATCACTAGTGATGGATATAATGGAGTGGAGCAGCAGCATAGAGAGAGCTCGTACGTCTTCGATCATGGCGCACGTCAACGTTCTGCAACATACCAAGTCGTACCAAACCCGAAACACGTGACCCGTACGCCGCGTAGAGGAACCGGCCAGTAGCGAGAGGGACGATGGTCGGATGGCCGGCCGATGGGTGTAGTGTAGTGTGGCAGATTTGGCCTAGCTGCAAGCGCCGGCCGGGCGCATGGACGCACGGATGGCCGTGGCCACGGCGACGCAGCGGGGCAGGTGCGCTTCGGCCCTGGCGCATGCAGAAGCGGCCGGCGGGCCTCGGGACGCACACGTGGAGCTCGGCATGGGAGCCCGCGGCCGCCACGTCCGTTCCGCTGCTGCTCTTGCTCACGCGCGCTAGCTGGGACGGCCGGCTCGTCGCCATCGACACGCCGCGTGCACGAGTGTGTCGCGAACAGGAACAGTACGTGCTCCCCGCCGCTTCTGTTAAAGGATGGAGCGGATGGTTAGTATTTTAATGTAATGATACGCGCACGGACAAAAAGAGATGAACACACACTGACACACAAACAACTTCACTTCCAACCATTTTATTCATACCCAACTTGACACGAACACGAGCACACTAACTGCACACCACTCCGGCGATGATTAGTATTACACCACCGCGCGGATTTGCACACATGCATATATATATGACACGCACACAAACACTACTGGCATTTTAAGCGCGCACAGCTTGAATCATAAACCAAGCTAGCTAGCGCCACGCCGTCACGGGTTCATCATCCTAACCGGCGGGCGCGCGCGCATCTACACCCATATTATTTTATTCCGACACCCGACGTCGCTACTAGTTAAAGTTCACGACCGAGCGGTACGTGGCGCCGGGCGTCCACCCGGCGGGGATGACGTTGTTGGCGACGAGCGTCTTGCCGGAGCCGGAGGTGATGCGGATGGAGAAGGGCGCCTGCAGGGCGGCGCCGGAGTTGTAGCGCCACACCGCGCCCCACGACTGCTGCATCGGCGCCCACGCCGCGCCGCCGCCGCTCTGCATGACCTCCACGGACTGCAGCTCGCCGTCGCCGGACTCGTACTCGATCAGCACGGCGAGGTAGTTCGGGTTCGAGCCGGCGTCGACCTTGAACGTGATGTCCATCCCCTGCCAGTTGCACGGCACCCTGCATGCGAATGCACAAAAAGACAAGCACGGTCATGGACGGCGCAACAGGACGAGCGCACGAGGAAGAGTACGACGCTCTAGTGTGTCACCACGGCCAGGCTACATACATACGCAGGAATGTTTGTATTGTACGTGCACCCTACCTATGCGTCACAGTCACGTTGTGTTTTGTACGTATACTTGTACGCGCGTAAAGGCAAGCTCTAGCAATCCAACAGAATTGCCGAAAGCGATCACATATACTTGTGTGCGCCACGAACACAATGCAAGCACACTAGCGAAGTGCACGGCACGCGCATGGACTACGTGCAGGTAGCTAGCTTACCGGGTGTACTGGATGTTGAGGCGGCCGGCGCTGCGGAGCTGGTCGGCCTGGCCGGGCTGGGCCATGGCGCCGAACGCCGTGCCGCTCAGGTCGAAGTGCACGGGCTCCTCAAGGCACACGCCGCCGGGGCACTCGTCGGTGAGGACCACGGTGACCGGGCTGCCGGAGCACGCGGCGTTCCCAGTGCATTTCACCTGCAGAATTTATCATCGCCCCAACGGCCGCGGTAGGGTCATTATTCATAGAGTGAGTAGCAGTACAGTGGTAATACACGAGTGGTGACAGAGTATTTTTCTTGTTTGAAACGGGCAAAACGGCAAGTGATCGACATGAAACTGAAAGATTCGATTTTGGGTGAGGTGGACGAATCGAACCTGGTAGCAGGAGCCGCAGCCCTTGCCGTCCTGGAAGATGGACGGGCTGCCGGCAGCGATCATCGACGAGAATGGCGGCAGGTCGACGCCGTTCTGGTACCCGCACGCGCCGCCTACACACAAGTCGACGCAGGCAATCAGGCATTATGTTATTTTGGAATTCTTTGTGCACGTCACAGCAGCAGTACCGGAGTTTCTATATACGCGTACCGTCGCTGCCGGCGCCGTTGGGCGCGCCGTACCACGTTGCGCCGGCGTCGGCGGACCAGCCGGAGAGCTTGCGGTGGAGCTCGACGGCGGCGCCGGGGCGGAGGAGGCAGGCGAGGGCCACGAAGGCCAGGAAGCGAGACAGGAACCGGGTCGAAATGGAAGCCATGGATGGGCACAGGACAAGCGGAGTGGCGCGGTGCAGTGCAGTGGTGTGTTGTGCACTTGTGCTACCGGCGTCTGGCGGTGGTGTGTGCTCCCAAGTGTGCCCATGGCGTCCTTTTTATAGCCGGCCAGCAGATGGATGGATCGGTAGGTGGCAGGTGCACGGCAGGGGGGCGGAGGTAGATGGCTAGTCACTAAATTACTTCATTGACTGTCGTCGGCTTGCGGTGTACTGTATTGGCCGCAGATTTGCAGGGTCAAAACTCAAATCCATCTGAATGATCTGAAAATCGGAGGGGAGGAAAATTTGGAAGAAAACCCCATTTGGGGATTCTACTTCTACCGCCATGTCTCTCTCATTACTCCTCTTGTCGGAGTGTGCCATGCCCGGCACGCCACATCTCGCAAGTCGCAACGCAACGGATCCGAGGAACAACATGCAGCGGTAGATCCAGGCCGCTAGTTCTAGGATTAGTATTAGGCCGGCCCGTTGATTGCGTTCTATAATCGCGTGTTTCCGCCGCAAATCATTCGATCTGGATATGATCCTGCGTTTTCCGTGGCGATCCTGGGTCGATTCAGGCGATCCGAAGCCATTCTTGGCCTCGAGCCAGATCTGGTGACTGACTGGTGATCAAGTGATAAACCGGTGGGATTACGATCGTCAAGAGGACGGGACGGCAGTTTCCGTTATTTCGGTTTGAGAGAGACGACCCTAGGGGGGCTACTACTAGGAAGGCTAGCTAGTCGTTGCCCATCCCGAGACGGCTCCACGCCCCGTCCATTTCATCCCCCCACAAATCCCGATCGACCCGGGCGCCGTGACGGTGTGGTGTCACGAGATGAAAAGTTTTCAACTCTCGCAGCGCCGTGAATCCCTCGGATGGGCGAGCGGACGGCACGGGCGCCGGCGACGCGGTGGTCCTCGCGTTCAGAGAACCGCCGCGGCGGCACACTGGGGCCGTGATTCTGGGCCGCTTTGCCGGCTGGGCTCCTCGCCGGATCCTCCGCGTGGTCCTGGTCATCAGCTGCATGTTAGCGCTCGTGCGCGCGAGGCGCGGTGCGGCGGGCTTTCAGATGACGCGCCGCAAGTCACCCGCAGGGGCACGCCGGCTCGCACGGGTCTGGTACGGTGGTGTCGTTCTCGTGGCAAATGAGTTGCGGCAACGTATGGGCCTAAGAATGCGGTGAAGGGCAAAGTGGGCCTCCATTTATGTGATCAACTTAAATCCGTTAACTGGGCTCCGTCGCAAGAGAAAAAGGCCCGGACATCCATGGAGGCACTAGCCAATTGGTCGACTTTTCCTTGAAAGATCAAAGATCCATGTAGGCCGTAGGTCTGCTGATTTCGAATATGCAAACCGCGGCACGCCGATGCGACATTTGTAACTGTGTACATGGGAACTGGGCTTGTAGTCCAATGGTGGGATGGTCCAGTGGGACGCTATCCATCAGGTTTAAATTCTGGTGCTCGCATCTTTTTCCGGCGTTAGGTGGTAAGCGGCGTTCCCATCGATAACGAGGCGTCGATGATGATTTTGGGAATCTCCAGATCTGTCGGTGCTTTGCTCAGTCCTTCAGAGATGCTCATAGGGATATGATTTGCGTACGTGTATTCATATAAATGAGTGTACGTGCGTGGGTGTGTGAGGTCTGCTTTGTACCGTGTAATTAAAAAAAATTGCAATTCTGTGTCTTCGGGCGAGTCAGCATGCTTTTATTCATAACTGAGACGGATACACACCATGCTGGCCATGCCTAGGCACCCATGCCTCCAAATAATTGTGCGGATTTTTACATGTACATCTCATAGCATTTTTCTCCATGCTGAGAAGTTAAAAGTTGACGACGGCGCGGTACGTGCCGCCGGGGGTCCAACCGGCCGGGATGACCTTGTCGGCGACGAGCGTCCTGCCGGAGCCGGAGGTGAGGCGGATCGAGAAGGGCGCCTGCAGCGCGGCTCCCGTGTTGTACTTCCAGGTCGCGCCCCACACCTCCTGCATCGGCGCCCACGCGCCGCCGCCGCTCTGCATGAGCTCCACCAAGCTCAGGTCGCCGTCCCCGGCCTCGTACTCGATCAGCACGGCCAGGTAGTACGGGTTCGAGCCGGCGTCCACCTTGAACGCGATGTACATGCCGTGCCAGTCGCACGGCACCCTGCGATGCATACAGATACAGAGGCCCGGATTATTATTAAAAAAAATGTTTCTACGTGCACCCTGCATGCATGCATCGCCGCGTAATGCACGGGACAGAAGTGTGCAAAGAACTGTACTACGTACAATATATACTCCACTTTGTCAAGTGCGTGGGAGATATATGATCTCAAAAAAAAAAGTGCGTGGGAGATATATATAGCTCACCGAGTGTACTGCACCCTGAGGCGGCCGGCGTTGCGGAGAAGGTCGGCCTGGCCGGGCTTGGCCATGGCGCCGAACGCCGTGCCGCTCAGGTCGAAGTGCACGGGCTCCTGCTGGCACGTGCCGTCGGGGCACTCGTCGGCATGGGCGGAACCAGCGCCCGGCAAGCCTGGGCAATTGCCCGAGCTCCCCGGCGGCCAGCTTCACACCGGACAGAGCGAGGAAGCTTGCATGTCTATGTGTGTTTGAGTTTCTTTTTTCTGATACTTGTGTGTTTGAGTTAAGCACTGTACACAATAGAAGAGAGAGCAGGACCGATTAATAGAAGTAAGGCTGGACAAAAACTCGTGGCTCGTTAGCTCGCTCGACTCGACTCGTTAGTGGCTCGGCTCGGCTCGGCTCGTTTTAAATTGTTCACGAGCTGAGCATTTTAGCTCGTTATGTTAACGAGCCAGCTCGCGAGCGGCTCACGAGCTATAACGAGCCAGCCAGAGTGTATAACTCATCATATATTTTATTTGTGTGATATCCTGGATACTTGCTATGTTCAACTTAATTCATAAACTAAAGGATGGAGATATGGTACTTAAATGGATTGGTCATCGATGATCTTGTTACGTATTCATGAATATGTTAATGGTGAATGGAGGTAGTCATGAATATATTACGTAATTATAATAATTTATGCTGTTATAATATCATATTGTGAAATACTATTGTTTCTATCTGAGTTTTTTAGCTTGAAATATGTATAAAACAGTTGTCTTTTTATTTTAGTATACCATAAATATTTTTTTAATACGAAAAATACATGTATGATGATAATAAACGAGCTGGCTCGCGAGCTAAACGAGCCAGCTCGAGCTGGCAAACGAGCCGAGCCGAGCCGCTTCTCTGGCTCGGTTCGTTAACAAGCCGAGCCGAGCTGGCTCATTACCTTAACGAGCCAGCTCGAGCTGGACCGAGCCAAGCCAGCTCGGCTCGTTAGCCAGCCCTAAATAGAAGCAGCTCCAACAATGAGCAGTTGAAATTGATCATGGAAGGAAAAATATCTTAAACTTTGCCCAGGCTCCATTCGATCTCCGGGTCCGCCACTGCTCGTCGGTCAGCACCACGGTCACCGGGCTGCCGGAGCACGACGGGTGCTCGGTGCATTTCACCTGGAGATCGAGATTTGGCGGCGGCGTCATCCGTCATTAGGTGAGCGCGAAATTACGAGAGAGACTTCAAAGAAACGAACGACGAACAGTACCTTGTAGCAGGAGCCGCAGCCCTGGCCGTTGCGGAAGATAGAAAAGCCGCCAGCGGTGACAATGGAGGAGAACGGCGGCTGCTCCACGGCGTTTCTGGTACCCGCACGCGCCACCTGCACAGTAGAGAATAAATCCACGTGCACGTACGCCGCCGCCAGGCATCAATTACTAGGAATTCTCTTTGTATGCAATGCATGCGGTTGGAACAAAAAAAAACTATGTGCATATACGTGCGGTTATATTTTCTATGGATCGTCGAACACGATCGACGTGCAGTTCTTTGGGTGTCCATCGGCACTTACCGTCGCTCCCAGCGCCGTTGGGTGGGCCGTACCACGTCGCGCCACCATCGCCAGGGCCGGTCCTGAGATTTTTGGGCCAGGGCGAAAACAAAAATTAGGGCCCTTGATTACTTAGCAAGTAGCATCAACACTGACGACTATTATATATGTCTAGTTAACCTAAATGCAGATAAAGGGTTCATTTATTTGAGCGAGTTTTGAGGAATACTTAGACTTAAAATGCACTTTGCATGACTTTTTTCATCGTTCTCTCAATTCCTTAAACTAATTACACAATCATATCATTCATCACCCATAGCCAGTAAACTAATATTCAACAACGTATATATGGAATTGGCAGCACAAGCTTACAATCACATATCAGTATTTACAATCACTACTACACTAACGGGCACAAGAGCTAGTACTCCAGCGACAGTAAGAAATCCTCTAATCTAATGTAATACTGCATGGTCTAAATACAAGCTAGTACTCCCATACAAGCTCAAGCAAACACGGCGTGCATGTGAAGAATTAATAACAGAAAGAGTAAGAGTAATACGAGGGTGAAAGTCAATCAATAACATATGGGTTGGAGACGCACAAGGACATCAGGAGTCTGGTCAGCGTTCGCTGGCCTAAATCCTGATCTGGATGAAAGCAGCCACGTACAAGCGGCCGAGCGTATGCGGGCGGGAATTGGAGCGGCGGGGCGCGTGCGCGTGCGTGAAGCCGGCCTTCCGGCCTCCTAGCATGCGCACGAACTCTCACGGTCACATGAATAAAGGAACGAGTCGGCACGCGGCGCAGTGATTTTCATCTCCTGAGTCAAGAACGCACGGAAATCATGTATATACATCATGTATACGTATCTGCAGTGGCGAACCTAGAGATTTTGTAGAGCCCCCGGGCCGGGCCTGACCATCGCCGGACCAGTCGGTGAGATCGACGGACGCGCCCGGACGGAGGAGGCAGGCGAGAGCCACAACGAATGCCACGAAACGAGACCAGACCCAGATCTTGGAAGCCATTGCCGATCGATCGACAAGAGTCGTGGATGATGACCAGAGAGTGTACGACAAGTGGAGTGGTGCAATACGTGCGGTGGTGTGTGTGCTACAGCCGTATTTTTATAGCCTGAGGAGTGCAGATGACTAAGAAGATGGTAGGCACACGGGCGCACGGCAGAGTTAGTACTTGTCGAGTCGAAATCTGCTAGAAGTATATATACTGCGTGCAGTCCTTTTCAGAAAAGAATTAGGAGTATACTGCCTGCATATTTATTGTGACATAATCCTTTTGAACACATTAGAAAAAATGCACTACTACTATTAAGACAACACGTGTTCTAATTAGATACTTTAACTAACAATATCTACAGAGATACTTTATCTGTAAAGATATTAGGAGGTTTGACTAAGCATTATCTCAGAAATTATATGTTAACCAATGCTTTGTTTTTATATTATTAAATATTTGCAGCAACAAAATCATAACCACACAAAAGTGCTTTTCAACCATGAATCTAATGTTTTCACTTTTGTGTATAACAAAATTTTCTGGGCGTCGTGTCAACATTTGAAGAAGGTGGTTAGGGAGTTTTTTTACATATAAAAATATATAGGTGGCAATCTAGTCTACACATTGATAGTCGTTAGAATATAATTTTTAACAAAAAAACTTTTTAGGATGTGTGTCCTAATTGTGCCAAGGCTACGAGTAATCACAATATTGTTCCATCACCTTGATATGGTTATCTAGATATCAATAAAAGCTTCCTCTACCACAAAAAAAAAGATATAGCAAGACATTGCATCTTATGAAATTAATTGTCAATTGAGAATTACAAAGTTTCAATATTAAATGCATGCACACCTTATAAAAAGACGGAGGGAGTGTTCTTTAAATGGAAGAGATCTCTATGGCTAAAATATACGGAGTATTTCACAATAAATCTAATATAATCAATATTGTGGTATCAATCTATATAAAACTATAGATATTCACTGTTAAGTTTAAAATTTTATAAAGTATATAACAATGGGCCCGATAATGGATCCCTGCTAACCTGGGCCTGCTGACCAGTCGCGCGCGCGGCAAAGCGGATCTCTATCGAAGGCCTACTTTTTACGTGGGCTGACGAACTGGGTTAGAGAAACGTCAAGTTGGATGGCCTATATCCTTAGCTCCGTTGATCTGGGCTGGGCCTTGTCCATTCTTCGAAAAAGTCATGGTACCACATCAGTAAAACGCCGCTACAATTATTACACGGGACTGAAACTGCAGCTTAGCTGAGCTAATTGATTCGCCAACAAAAAAAAGAGTTCATTTAACTGGTCCACAGGAAAAGAAATATTTATTCGTAACCAGTGATGCAGTACACTAACGCGTACAGTTTAAGCAAAGGTGACTAACATTGAGGAGAGGTCAACCTAATGGTGAAGTACTCCCAATACTCCAACATGCTCAGTGATACCTCAGTGTACCGCAACAGGTGCCGGTAGACTTGTTGGTACTAACCACTTCCAATAAAACGCAACTAATAATCCCACTCTCTCTTTCCGTCTCTCAAAAAACGAAGGCGAGATGTTCTAGACCGCTAGGTTCTTTTGGATTATCAGCCACCAGCTAGCAGTGTTTTTCTCTCAGTAAAACCAGCACCAGCCACCAATCATCAACCAGCCAGCAGTGTTTTTCTCAGCATAAATCAACACAGTCACCAGCCAGTCGAAAAGGACCCCTCGTGAACGGAAGAAACGAGGACGCAATCCATTTATCGCAGCAAAAAACGAAGCATAGAAATAATCCGGTGCACAGCGCCCCCAGCAAGCACCAAGGGCGGCCAAGCAACGGAACAAACAAACAAAAAAAACACATTGCACGCCGGGACAAGGAAAGCATCGGATTCAAACGTTTGTTTTGCTTGCCCCACCGGCCCGGGCCACCACCACACGCTCCTCACCGCCGAACCAACGCCACACTCGCGGGTCTTCTCTTATCCCGCCCCGCGCCGTCAAAGCGGCAAAGGCAACGCCAATTTCCAAATCCCAAAACCCCCCACAAGCCCCGGCGGCTCGCATTCGTTCGAAAGGGGAGGACGAGGGAGGCGATCAAAAGGACTGGCAGGCTGAGACAGTGTCGTCTCGTATATCTTCAGGTATTGGCCTCAATCTCATGGGGTTCATCAGATCTTCAGCATAATCTGAACTTTGACACAAACATGTATGTTGCAGCTCGTGATTGGAATTTTGAGTCTGATGGTGCCTTTGAGGGTAGCAACCATAGTGATCGTGCATTTGGCGATTCAGATGGTGAGAACTGTCCAGTTGCAGTTCATAGGATGGAGAGACGGCTCCCAAGCTCTGCGTTGAAACCCCAAGGAAATTTTGTCCATGCCAAGTTGGTTGCCTGGAAGGATGCACAGGTTGCAAAGCTCATAGAAAAGTAATCCTTCCTACAGGAGCTCGAGCTCCACCGCTGCACCGACCTCGCCCTCCGCCCGGTCTCCGCCTTCGCGCACCTCCAGATCCTCCGTATCGTCGCCGCATCCCCAGCGCTCTACGGCACAGGCGAGGGCGGAGGCGTCACTGACATCGGCCTCACCATCCTCGCCCATGGCTGCAAGAGGCTGGTGAAGCTGGAGCTTCTGGGTTGCGAGGGGAGCTACGACGGCATCGCGGCTGTGGGGCGCTGCTGCGCGATGCTTGAGGAGCTCACCATTGCCGACCATAGGATGGACGGTGGGTGGCTTGCCGCACTGGCTTTCTGTGGGAACCTCAAGACCCTGCGCCTGCAGGGTTGCAGCCGGATTGATGATGATCCTGGACCGGCAGAACATCTTGGGGCTTGCCTCACCCTTGAGAGCCTGCAGCTTCACCGGTGCCAGCTGCGTGACCGTCGCGCCCTTCACGCCCTCTTTTTGGTCTGTGAGGGCGCCCGTGAGATACAGGTCCAGAATTGCTGGGGCCTGGAAGACGATATGTTTGCCTTGGTTGGCCTATGCAGGTACTAGAACCACCAATCTAATTCCTCAAGTGTAGTATTATAGGTTCCTTTTTCTAGTTACAATGATTGCATATGGGGACAGTTTTGTGCTTTTGACTGTTCCATTCTTCCTGATTTATGTTTATTCTGTGATTGTGACATGCTGGCAACAAATAACACCATACGTACATGAGGTTTGGGGTGCTCTATATGTAGGTGTCAGATGTCAGGATATGTAAATTTGATTGCTGGCAACTTACGGACCACTCAATGTTTGGAGTCACCATTAGTTCTGTAGTGATTATGATTTTGGAGTGTGAATTCTGGTTCACAAACCTTCTAATGTAAGCACTATGATATCCTTCAGTAGGAGATTTTAATTTTATATGTTTACAATGTTGCTGTACCTTTGTGTGATCCTGGTACAAGCACAGCTAGGCATATGATGTCAAGTACAATTTGATAGTGCGTTTTTGTCAAACTGGGGAAGAAAAATAGGGACATCTCAATAGTGCAGGGTGCAGATACAGACCATGCATATAGTTGGTGCCCTTTTTGTGTGCCAAGCCATAATGCCCCTTATACCTGTTGTTCCTCCACCATGGCAGTCAATTTAGGGCAATGATGTCCATAGCTGAATGTTTTTGTGTAGCTTTGGTATATAATAGCCTGTGGATTATTTATACGTCACTGAGAGTTTGACTAAATAATGACATAATGTAAAGCATGATTTAGATAAGAGAAACCTGAATGAGTGGGTTTGATTCAGATAGGAAATAAGTCATCTTTAGTTTCCTCCAAAAATCATAAACAAACGCCATGACGCGACTATTCCGGCATTTTATTTGATATACGGCTGAATCTTCTTAGGCTTTCCTAGTTTGCTACCGTTCCAGTATCCCATCTACTAACCTAGCTGTGTAAGCTACTAATCCAGTGTCCCATAGGCTCTGGGAGGTAGTAAACATGAAACATTTGTAAGATAATTGGATGTGTAATCAGGGGCATATGTTTACATGTGTACTTTTACCCCTTCATGCCTTTGATCTGGATTCTTGCGCTCTGTCTCCTCTTTTTTTCTTTTTGGTGTTCTCATTTTCAATTTATTTCAATATTCCATGTAGGATACTTAGCTCTGTTTCCTTCTCATTTTTCTACTTTCATAGTACAGGCTTGCAGAACAATATATATTCCTGGGTTTGCATAAGAAAATGGGACCATCTCCAGTGTTGTTACACTTGTTGCTTCACATGTCAAAATATCCAATTTTGTAATATAGTATTAAATATACTCCCTCCATACTCATATTAGATGATGTTTAGGACAAGGTTTGGGTCAAACCTTGGGAATATAAATCATAAATAACTTTTAAATCGTTGAGTTTAGAAATGTGAAAATCATATTAATAGATTTGTCTTGAAAATTACTTTCATAAAAGGATACATCTATAACTTTTTAATAAATATTTTTATAGAAAATAGTAGTCAAAGTTGTGCTTTGGAGACCGTGTCGCTGTCCTAAACATCATCTAATATGAGTATGGAGGGAGTATATCCATTCTGGACTATCTTCCCTTTTTGGAAATGCCTGAGTGAATATTACATACCCAAATATGGTACTGATGGAATTGGAGCCACATGGGGCATGCCAATACTTTTGCAGGGTAGAGGATCGGTTATATGTGTAGAAACATACTATACTATTTATCAGACCTGGTACAACATTGTAGCTAACCATAGTCATGTTTTCATCTTGTGCAGGAGAGTAAAATTCCTGTCATTAGAAAGGTGCTCACTACTAACAACTCGAGGTTTAGAATCAGTGATCACCTCATGGAGCGATCTGCAGAGCCTAGAAGTTGTCTCCTGCAATAAAATCAAGGATGAGGAAATAACACCTGCCCTTTCAGAACTATTTTCCAATCTCAAAGAGCTGAAGTGGAGGCCCGACAACAGGACACTTCTTGCTGCGAGCCTTGTAGGGACCGGAATGGGGAAGAAGGGCAGGGTATTTTTCAAAAGGGTATGAAGTCTGATCATCCTGGTGCTCCATTCCCTGCGATGCGCTTCACCTGTTATCTGCCCCGTAAGGATTGACCTTTCTTGCAGCAGATCTTACCGGCCCACCAACGGATCAAAGGGAAGGTGCTCAACTATTCAGCAGGTGTTGCTGCTTAGTCGGATTGCTGTTAGTGGGAACTTTGCGCGCTCCTGAAAAGTTCTTCGTACTCAGAAGCCTGTACACGAAATCTGGCGCTCGTTCTTCCAGTTCAGATCAAGGACACATCATAACTAGTCAGAACCTGGTAGTTAGAAGCACATTTTCGGTACAAGGCGCCCGATTGTGTTTGTACCTGAGTTGTAACTGACAAGCTGAAATTTGCTCTGAAGAGCCTGACCAGAGTATTTATGTATGACCAAAAGCATTCCTTCATAAATTATGCCGACTTTGTTAGTTATTGATTAACTGGATAGAACCTTTCAGAAATTTATGTTTACAGCACATGATTTCACTGTCTGACGAGTTTTTCCGGCACACTTGCTATTACTGCCTCTACCCTCTGACCTGAGTTACTTGTTTCTGCTACCTGTCTTCATTTTAAGGATTACCGTATCTGGCTATCTTTTTTGTTTTTGGAGATCAATCTGGCTATCTGCTAACCTGAGCTGCTCTGCTCATACAGCTGCTGCAAAGACGGGCCCACCAGTCAGTGTATAGAGTCGCATGCCCCGGCCCAACAGCCAGAAGGCCCAAGCCCTGGAAGCGTATGCCCGCACATATCTTGTGACACGAAGCATTCTCTTTTTATTTCCGTTTCCCCCGTCTCCAGAGATCAAAGGCACAAGCACAACGCACGCGCGCGCTCTGCAACTAACCAAGAACTGAAGAAGAGGGGGGAGACGAAGGAGCAGGGCAAGAAGCCAAGAAGATGGCCGCTGCCGCCGCCGCCCCCGTCCCGGACGGGGTCTCATCCTGCGAGAGCATCAACATGCGCCGCGCCGACCACCTCCCCCCGCTCCCCTGCATCGGGGAGCCCAGCGCGGCCTCCCGCGTCTCGCCGGGCTCCTCCCCGGCCCGCTCCGAGGCCTCGCGGGGCGCCCCGTGCTACGCCGCCGACGCGGAGCCGGACCCGGAGCCCGAGGCCGAGGCCTCGGTGGGGCGGAGCACGCAGATGCTGCTCGCGATGGCCGCCATGGGCGGGCGCGGCGGGCACTACGGCCGCCGCCCGGCCTCGTCCTACGGAAGCTGCGCCGCGTGGAGCGCCGGGTCGCTCACCAAGCACTGCCCCGCGTCGCCGTCCCCAATCTGCAGCCCCGTGAGCAGCAATGGAGGGGAGGGCTGCCGCGACGGTGATGAC
>OAMR01000416.1:1083346-1095776 GCA_900205405.1 Echinochloa crus-galli | reverse complement strand
AAGACAGCGTTCGTGCAGATGTGTATAAGAGACAGTTCTTGCGCTCTGTCTCCTTTTTTTCTTTGGGGTGCTCTCATTTTCAATGTATTTCAATATTCCATGTAGGATACTTAGCTCTGTTTCCTTCTCATTTTTCTACTTTCATACTACAGGCTTGCAAAACAATATATTCCTGGGTTTGCATAAGAAAAATGGGACCATCTCCAGTGTTGTTACACTTGTTGCTTCACATATCAAAATATCCATTTTTGTAATATAGTATTAAATATATATCCATTCTGGACATTTCTATCTTGCCTTTTTGGAAATGCCTGAGTGAATATGACATACCCAAATATGGTACTGATGGAATTGGAGCCACATGGGGGCATGCCAATACTTTTGCAGGGTAGAGGATGGGCTATATGTGTACAAACATACTATTTATCAGACCTGGTACAGCATTGTAGCTAACCATAGTCATGTTTTCATCTTGTGCAGGAGAGTAAAATTCCTGTCATTAGAAAGGTGCTCACTACTAACAACTCGAGGTCTAGAATCAGTGATCACCTCATGGAGCGATCTGCAGAGCCTAGAAGTTGTCTCCTGCAATAAGATCAAGGATGAGGAAATAACACCTGCCCTTTCAGAACTATTCTCCAATCTCAAAGAGCTGAAGTGGCGGCCCGACAACAGGTCACTTCTTGCTGCGAACCTTGTAGGGACCGGAATGGGGAAGAAGGGCAGGGTATTTTTCAAAAGGGTATGAAGTCTGATCATCCTGGTGCTCCATTCCCTGCGATGCGCTTCACCTGTTATCTGCCCTGTAAGGATTGACCTTTCTTGCAGCAGATCTTACCGGCCCACCAACGGATCAAAGGGAAGGTGCTCAACTATTCAGCAGGTGTTGCTGCTTAGTCGGATTGCTGTTAATGGGAACTTTGCACGCTCCTGCAAAGTTCTTAGTATTCAGAAGCCAAACTCGTCGACTTTTAGACCAAAGGCAGCGACATCTGGGCCTGTACACGAAGTCTGGCGCCCGTTCTTCCAGTTCAGATCAAGGACACATCATAACTAGTCAGAACCTGGTAGTTAGAAGCACATTTTCGGTACAAGGCGCCCGATTGTGTTTGTACCTGAGTTGTAACTGACAAGCTGAAATTTGCTCTGAAGAGATGACCAGAGTATTTATGTATGACCAAAAGCATTCCTTCATAAATTATGCCGACTTTGTTAGTTATTGATTAACTGGATAGAACCTTTCAGAAATTTATGTTTACAGCACATGATTTCACTGTCTGACGAGTTTTTCCGGCACACTTGCTATTACTGCCTCTACCCTCTGACCTGAGTTACTTGTTTCTGCTACCTGTCTTCATTTTAAGGATTACCGTATCTGGCTATCTTTTTTGTTTTTGGAGATCAATCTGGCTATCTGCTAACCTGAGCTGCTCTGCTCATACAGCTGCTGCAAAGACGGGCCCACCAGTCAGTGTATAGAGTCGCATGCCCCGGCCCAACAGCCAGAAGGCCCAAGCCCTGGAAGCGTATGCCCGCACATATCTTGTGACACGAAGCATTCTCTTTTTATTTCCGTTTCCCCCGTCTCCAGAGATCAAAGGCACAAGCACAACGCACGCGCGCGCTCTGCAACAAACCAAGAACGGAAGAAGAGGGGGAGACGAAGGAGCAGGGCAAGAAGCCAAGAAGATGGCCGCCGCCGCCGCCGCTCCCGGACGGCGTCTCATCCTGCGAGAGCATCAACATGCGCCGCGCCGACCACCTTCCCCCGCTCCCCTGCATCGGGGAGCCCAGCGCGGCCTCCCGCGTCTCGCCGGGCTCCTCCCCGGCCCGCTCCGAGGCCTCGCGGGGCGCCCCGTGCTACGCCGCCGACGCGGAGCCGGACCCGGAGCCCGAGGCCGAGGCCTCGGTGGGGCGGAGCACGCAGATGCTGCTCGCGATGGCCGCCATGGGCGGGCGCGGCGGGCACTACGGCCGCCGCCCGGCCTCGTCCTACGGAAGCTGCGCCGCGTGGAGCGCCGGGTCGCTCACCCAGCACCGACCCGCGTCGCCGTCCCCGATCTGCAGCCCCGTGAGCAGCCGCGGCGGCGGTGGGGACGACAGCGAGCCCCACGGCGGCGACGACGCCTCCTCGTTCGTTACGCCACGGATGGTCAGTTCTCCTGTTCTTGCCTTCTTGGTGCCCTTTGCGTTGCCCGCGGACAGGTTCTTGCTCGAGACCGAGGTGGCTCCGTGGTTCTTGGTTCTTGATTCGGTTTGCATTTGATCTTGATTGCTTGCTTAGTAGTTCGCGGTTCTTGAATTGGAATACGCCGATATATCAAGTTAATTTATTCTGGCGTAGAGGTGGTTTCATGGATGGTCGTGCTTAGTTTCATCCATGCGTTCTAGGAACAAGTGGCTCAATTTGGTATCGTTGTCTCGTTTTTTTTCATAAATTCGCTATGGGTTAATGTTGCTGAGTGGTGGAATTGTCTGGAAATTCTGTGCTTGAACTTTATGGGTTAATGTTGCAAGCTGCAAAGCTTGACGATCTGGGCTTGTCGTCAGTTGTCACATTTCTGTTTGCCAATTCTGAAAAAGGGCCAAATTCAGGGAAATATTTGCTCACTCGGTCTTGATTGTTGCACTTATTTGTTAACTTCCGGGTCATCAAACAAAAACGGATTATTCAGTGTCTGATTCCATCCAATTACTAGATGGAGCTCTCAGTTTAGGAGGACCTTATTATTTTTTCTATCCATTTGAGTCTCATTCACAGCCCAGACTGAATCGAATACTCATAATTCAAATATACTGCTGCAGGAAGAAGAGCAAGGGAGGTTGCCAACCAGAGCAGATTTCATGAAGCCTTCTGCTACACCGCGAAACAACAGACTACAGACACCCAGGCACACTTCTCTGCTGGATAGGAGAGGTAGCAAACCTTTCATTTGTCTCTTCTGTTCACAGATCAGATGCACATTTTTCTTGCAGCGCATTTGAATAAACCAATTTCGAATCTGCAGTTGATGGGGCTAATCAAGTGCCTCCAAGATTCATTCACAAGGCCACACCAGCTAGATTGATGCGCCGAGTTCGCTCCTCACATAATTTCCGTCAGCGTGTGGGTGCAATAGATGCGATCAATGAATGGAGATTGCCCAAAGTCAGTGAAGGGGAGAACGAGGGAGGCGATCAAAAGGACTGGCAGGCTGAGACAGTGTCGTCTCGTATATCTTCAGGTACTGTCCTCAAACTCATGGGGTTCATCAGATCTTCAGCACAATCTGAACTTTGAGACAAACATGTATGTTGCAGCTCGTGATTGGAATTTTGAGTCTGATGGTGCCTTTGAGGGTAGCAACCATAGCGATCGTGCATTTGGCGATTCGGATGGTGAGAACTGTCCAGTTGCAGTTCATAGGATGGAGAGACGGCTCCCAAGCTCTGCGTTGAAACCCCAAGGAAATTTTGTCCATGCCAAGTTGGTTGCCTGGAAGGATGCACAGGTTGCAAAGCTCATAGAGAAGTAATCCTTCTTATCCCTCATCTTTGTAACATCCAACTTGGTACTTGTAAATTACTCCATAGCAATTATTTTTGAACTTCCTCAGAGAATCATAGTACAATGAGTTTGTACTGCTATGAAGATCAGATCTTATTTTCAAATGGCCTCTTAGATGATTACATGTAGCACGATATAACTATTGGTGTGGGTATGAAACTATGAACTCCTGTGAATAGTGACTATGCATTTATTGTTACAATTTTGAATTTCATAACCCACAGGTTTCTTTTTCCTAGTCAGAGCACTACTAATCCTACTTATGTGCCTCCAAGATTCATTCACAAGGCCACACCAGCTAGATTGATGCGCCGAGTTCGCTCCTCACATAATTTCCGTCAGCGTGTGGGTGCAATAGATGCGATCAATGAATGGAGATTGCCCAAAGTCAGTGAAGGGGAGGACGAGGGAGGCGATCAAAAGGACTGGCAGGCTGAGACAGTGTCGTCTCGTATATCTTCAGGTATTGGCCTCAATCTCATGGGGTTCATCAGATCTTCAGCATAATCTGAACTTTGACACAAACATGTATGTTGCAGCTCGTGATTGGAATTTTGAGTCTGATGGTGCCTTTGAGGGTAGCAACCATAGTGATCGTGCATTTGGCGATTCAGATGGTGAGAACTGTCCAGTTGCAGTTCATAGGATGGAGAGACGGCTCCCAAGCTCTGCGTTGAAACCCCAAGGAAATTTTGTCCATGCCAAGTTGGTTGCCTGGAAGGATGCACAGGTTGCAAAGCTCCCTGGTGCTCCATTCCCTGCGATGCGCTTCACCTGTTATCTGCCCTGTAAGGATTGACCTTTCTTGCAGCAGATCTTACCGGCCCACCAACGGATCAAAGGGAAGGTGCTCAACTATTCAGCAGGTGTTGCTGCTTAGTCGGATTGCTGTTAATGGGAACTTTGCACGCTCCTGCAAAGTTCTTAGTATTCAGAAGCCAAACTCGTCGACTTTTAGACCAAAGGCAGCGACATCTGGGCCTGTACACGAAGTCTGGCGCCCGTTCTTCCAGTTCAGATCAAGGACACATCATAACTAGTCAGAACCTGGTAGTTAGAAGCACATTTTCGGTACAAGGCGCCCGATTGTGTTTGTACCTGAGTTGTAACTGACAAGCTGAAATTTGCTCTGAAGAGATGACCAGAGTATTTATGTATGACCAAAAGCATTCCTTCATAAATTATGCCGACTTTGTTAGTTATTGATTAACTGGATAGAACCTTTCAGAAATTTATGTTTACAGCACATGATTTCACTGTCTGACGAGTTTTTCCGGCACACTTGCTATTACTGCCTCTACCCTCTGACCTGAGTTACTTGTTTCTGCTACCTGTCTTCATTTTAAGGATTACCGTATCTGGCTATCTTTTTTGTTTTTGGAGATCAATCTGGCTATCTGCTAACCTGAGCTGCTCTGCTCATACAGCTGCTGCAAAGACGGGCCCACCAGTCAGTGTATAGAGTCGCATGCCCCGGCCCAACAGCCAGAAGGCCCAAGCCCTGGAAGCGTATGCCCGCACATATCTTGTGACACGAAGCATTCTCTTTTTATTTCCGTTTCCCCCGTCTCCAGAGATCAAAGGCACAAGCACAACGCACGCGCGCGCTCTGCAACAAACCAAGAACGGAAGAAGAGGGGGAGACGAAGGAGCAGGGCAAGAAGCCAAGAAGATGGCCGCCGCCGCCGCCGCTCCCGGACGGCGTCTCATCCTGCGAGAGCATCAACATGCGCCGCGCCGACCACCTTCCCCCGCTCCCCTGCATCGGGGAGCCCAGCGCGGCCTCCCGCGTCTCGCCGGGCTCCTCCCCGGCCCGCTCCGAGGCCTCGCGGGGCGCCCCGTGCTACGCCGCCGACGCGGAGCCGGACCCGGAGCCCGAGGCCGAGGCCTCGGTGGGGCGGAGCACGCAGATGCTGCTCGCGATGGCCGCCATGGGCGGGCGCGGCGGGCACTACGGCCGCCGCCCGGCCTCGTCCTACGGAAGCTGCGCCGCGTGGAGCGCCGGGTCGCTCACCAAGCACCGCCCCGCATCGCCGTCCCCAATCTGCAGCCCCGTGAGCAGCCGCGGCGGCGGCGGGGACGACAGCGAGCCCCACGGCGGCGACGACGCCTCCTCGTTCGTCACGCCACGGATGGTCAGTTCTCCTGTTCTTGCCTTCTTGGTGCCCTTTGCGTTGCCCGCGGACAGGTTCTTGCTCGAGACCGAGGTGGCTCCGTAGTTCTTGGTTCTTGATTCGGCTTGCATTTGATCTTGATTGCTTGCTTAGTAGTTCGCGGTTCTTGAATTGGAATACGCCGATATATCAAGTTAATTTATTCTGGCGTAGAGGTGGTTTCATGGATGGTCGTGCTTAGTTTCATCCATGCGTTCTAGGAACAAGTGGCTCAATTTGGTATCGTTGTCTCGTTTTTTTTCATAAATTCGCTATGGGTTAATGTTGCTGAGTGGTGGAATTGTCTGGAAATTCTGTGCTTGAACTTTATGGGTTAATGTTACAAGCTGCAAAGCTTGACGATCTTGGCTTGTCGTCAGTTGTCACATTTCTGTTTGCCAATTATGAAAAAGGGCCAAATTCAGGCAATATTTGCTTACTCGGTCTTGATTGTTGCACTTATTTGTTAACTTCTGGGTCATCAAACAAAAATTGGATTATTCAGTGTCTGATCCCATCCAATTACTAGATGCAGCTCTCAGTTTCGGAGAACCTTATTATTTTTTCTATCCATATGAGTCTCATTCACAGCCCAGACTGAATCGAAAAATCATAATTCAAATATATTACTGCAGGAAGAAGAGCAAGGGAGGTTGCCAACCAGAGCAGATTTCATGAAGCCTTCTGCTACACCGCGAAACAACAGACTACAGACACCCAGGCACACTTCTCTGCTGGATAGGAGAGGTAGCAAACCTTTCATTTGTCTCTTCTGTTCACAGATCAGATGCACATTTTTCTTGCAGTGCATTTGAATAAACCAATTTCGAATCTGCAGTTGACGGGGCTAATCAAGTGCCTCCAAGATTCATTCACAAGGCCACACCAGCTAGATTGATGCGCCGAGTTCGCTCCTCACATAATTTCCGTCAGCGTGTGGGTGCAATAGATGCGATCAATGAATGGAGATTGCCCAAAGTCAGTGAAGGGGAGGACGAGGGAGGCGATCAAAAGGACTGGCAGGCTGAGACAGTGTCGTCTCGTATATCTTCAGGTATTGGCCTCAATCTCATGGGGTTCATCAGATCTTCAGCATAATCTGAACTTTGACACAAACATGTATGTTGCAGCTCGTGATTGGAATTTTGAGTCTGATGGTGCCTTTGAGGGTAGCAACCATAGTGATCGTGCATTTGGCGATTCAGATGGTGAGAACTGTCCAGTTGCAGTTCATAGGATGGAGAGACGGCTCCCAAGCTCTGCGTTGAAACCCCAAGGAAATTTTGTCCATGCCAAGTTGGTTGCCTGGAAGGATGCACAGGTTGCAAAGCTCATAGAGAAGTAATCCTTCTTATCCCTCATCTTTGTAACATCCAACTTGGTACTTGTAAATTACTCCATAGCAATTATTTTTGAACTACCTCAGAGAATCATAGTACAATGAGTTTGTACTGCTATGAAGATCAGATCTTATTTTCAAATGGCCTCTTAGATGATTACATGTAGCACGATATAACTATTGGTGTGGGTATGAAACTATGAACTCCTGTGAATAGTGACTATGCATTTATTGTTACAATTTTGAATTTCATAACCCACAGGTTTCTTTTTCTTAGTCAGAGCACTACTAATCTTACTTATATCAATTAGGTTGAAAAGAAAAGAAGCCGATATTGATGATTGGCAGAGAAGCAAGGTTGCAAAGGCCAGGCAGAAGATGAGAAATACTGAGGTATGCTTGATAAAGTAGTTCTATTTGGAACAGATAGAATCGCTTTCATAATTTCACACCCTCTTTTGTACCTTAACTGAAAACAGTTGAAGTTGGAAAAGAAGAGAGCGGAAGCGGGAGAGACGATGCAAAAGGCGATAAAGCGTGCACAAAGGAAAGCTGATAAGAAGAAAGTCAAGGAGCAGGCAGCCACTGCCAATCAGATAGCTGGTGTTGAGAGAGCACTGGTGAAGATGTCAAGGACAGGAAAGCTCCCCTGGTCACTGGCTTTTCTGTGATCCAGCTCTTCATTTCTGCCTGTCCTAGAGAAGCTGGTTTGCCAAACCGTGAAAGCAATTGTGATGCCCGTGCGGCAAGAGCAATACGAGTGAATTCAGCTGCTAAATACATCGGTATTCGCGTACTAAGAAAAAACAAGAGGATATATTGGTCACCCATTCTCGATGATGGAAGTTTTGAACATGACATGAACAACTGGGGGTGAATTAGATTAGGGTACTTCCCTCTATGTGGAACGATAACTGTTCTCAGACATAACATCCTTGACTCTTGTAAATCAACACTTTGTTGTGTTAGTGTACAATACAAGTACATCAGAACTTCGGATTTATGAGTATGATGTGATCAACAATGCTTATTCATATGTGCTTACATCATTTTGTTTTCTTTTACACAACTTTCAGTCTTCAGCTAACATCTCGGTCCAAGTCCATCCAAACTATTCCAATAATTTATGCACTACAATACTACATAGCCGTTCAGAATCTCCAGGTAGACTTGCTTGGCGAAATGAACATGAAACTATCATCCGTTAATTCAGGCTCCTGATCGCACATGCCACTGAACCTCAGTAGCGTGAGTAAAGCGTGCGCCCTAGAGCGGAAACTGACTAATACCTCAACTAGATGATACACCTTTTTTTAATTACTATTTATTATTTTTTCTTATAAGATTTGATCATTCGTTTTATTAAAAAAATATATAAATATTAATTATTATGACATACTTTACCATTAAAGGTTCTTCCAAGTATAATTTATTATTTTATATATGATATATTTAATAAAATTCTTAAGTAAGACGAATGATCAAACATTATGATATAAAGAGGAAGTCGACAGTTTAAATTGTAAAAGGGAGTATGTTTTGTTGCTTAAACAGCCGATAATGGAACGTTGTGGATGTCGTCGCTACAGATAAAAGAACTATAGCAGAAACACAAGAACAAAATCAGCTTGATCCAGCCCGATCCGGGATTGCACACGACTTGCAAGAACTAGGCTAGCCCTTCCATAGTTCCATAGGTGGAAAGATAGAGGGCGACCCATAGCCAAGTGGCTAGAACTGAACCCATAATCAGATTTGAATCGAACTCATTACTTCAGATAAAGAAGAGCACTATGTATTCGAGTATACGGGTATACAATAGCAAAGTATGATGCTCCAAGTATTCCCTAGAGATCCACACTATTCAGGTTAGGACCATCTCATTCACAAATTTGAAGGAACCGGTAGCATATGCAACACCAGCATAATCATCAACAAATCATCAACAGGATTATCGAATTGTTCCTCGCTGTCATCATTATAACAGAAAGAGCATTTGGAATTATACTGAGCAAATACAGCCCAGCCATCAGCAAAACGTCCCTGCATGTTTTCTTATGAAATGATATCACAAGGCATGAACTCAACCTTGAACAATCTAATATAGCCAATATTGTAGATAGGGCAAAAAAGGAGTAGTGCTGCTGATGTTCATTAAGCTAACTACTCTAAAGAAATCATTTGTCCAATAGCATGACATGAGGAGGTCTTCAAGCGGTTTATCACCTTCGAACAGATAGACCCATCTCTATATAAAACAAAGAAATAAAGCATAGATCAGAGGCTTGGACATTTAAATCATTCTTCAATTATAAGTGTGAAAGCATACAGTGATGCACTGCATCTGAGCCCCCACAATAGCAAAAAGACTTTACAAGTTTGGCTCTAAAGCATAAACTCTATGACTAAAATGCGGTTGTCGTGGCAACAAGTGTGCATCATTGCCAAATATCCAAGCACCCACCTCAACATATTGCGTAAATGTTTCACGTACCATCATTTTCATCTGAGAAAAGAAGAGTGATCATATGGTAAACTACAACGGCGATCAGATTAAAATTCTGTTGAATCAAAATATCAAGCAAGCATGCACCCTCAAAATGCAGACATGAGTCTCAAATAAAAATGTAAAAAAGAAAGAAAGAACAGGCTTGCATAAACGATAATTTAAGCATTGCACACAGGCATATGGACTCCAATAATTGATCAACTACCGTGTAAAACATTCAAAAAGGATGCCACATTATTGCATCAATGTACTCATCAACACAGGCAGCTAGTAATTCTAGGTAAATAACACAACTCTAGTCTTCCATTACAATTTCGCATGTTAAAGTACTCAATCTTCAAGATTGTATGAAGCAAAACAGCAAGCTCCCAGTAAAATCTTTCAAGAACTAGCAAAGTCATGTCCCTGCAGCAGTGCCTGCAGAAACCAAATGTTTTACTTAATTGACCTCAACTCACGAAAGAATAGTTTTGAATAAGTGAATCTGAGGAATCATCATGGCATGCAAAACATATGTTGCCTTGCCTTACAAAGCAATGATTGTGATTTTCTCTATGGAACATATATGATCTTGAGCTACTAAACAGCCTCACAGCAGAGACTGCATATGCTACAGTCTTATTCCTACCTAACCAAAGAAAAATGTCCTTGTGGAAAGAAATAGAATAGGGGAATTCATCATTGATGCATACAGTTTCAACATAACTAGTAAATTATTGTTCCAAAATTATTGTGGGGAAATCCAGCATGGCTTTATTTTGACATTTTCTATATAGGCACAGGAATCACAATACTGAGACAATCTAATGGGTATGATTAATTCCGCTTAAATATATAGCCATTAAATGAAAGGTGTGCACATTCAGAGTTCAAATTTTCATTTTCTAAATGTACTTGCCTTTCAGAGACCTTAAGGCAATCATGTATTAGGCATTGCAGAGAACAACAGACAACATTCGGGGGTATGGAGATGGTTTTTGTTGAACATGGTCGGTTAAACACTTAAAATGGTTAGGATGGCATTTCATCGTGCGAACAGAACAACAAGTGCCATTTATTTCTAGAAAGATCAAACAAGCGCACACAATTTTCTCCGAGCAAGCAATGAACTAACGAATCTTGTCTGTTACGAATCATGCGAAGGAGCATAAAATGCACGAACGCTGTCCTCAGCCAAATGGAAAGCAAACACAGACAAGAGCATAATCTTACGATGTTAAAGCCCGGGATAGGTGCGACAGAGGATACCCTGAGAGAGAGCGCGGCAGCTCGAGTCCGTGCTCAGCCGCGTCGTCAGCCTGGCCGCCGCCACAGCGCTGTGCAGCGGCAGCAGCGACAGTCCCGCGCAGCACCCGAGCTCCACCGGCATCCTGCACAACGCCACAGTCCATCCATTACAGATCCGGCACCAAATGCGGCGCCGGCAACAAGGGAAACAGAAGAACGGGGGATGAACGAACGGTTTGTGCCTCTGCCATGCAGGACTGGTCTCTTGTCAGGCACGTGAAAGCCTTTTGTCTGATTATGTACGGATTCGGGGTCTGATCTCGCGGGATTATTAGCTGGGCATACTATGCATTTGGTTTATTGGTCTTTAGTTCTCGGTCATATCATACGACTTCTAGGGACGGCGTACCGCGCAGTGCTGGGCCGTTGAGCCCATCGTAGAGGGCCTAATAGGCCGAAGTGGGTAAGATCTCATTGGGCTTCTAGGGCCCTCAGGAGAGTTTCAGAATGTCTTCGTGGGCTTCTACGGGCTCGTCATATCGTGTGGACCGTAGCCACGCCGGCCTTAAGCCCCTCGCCGCGCCGCAACTTGTACTTGAAACTTGCAAGCTATAAATTGCAATTTGTCTCAAAACAATAAAAGAGTTGCAAAGTGCAATATGGAACAAGGGCCATCGTCGCCGTATATCGGCTCCTCGCTCCTTTTCTTCTTCTTCTTCTTTTTTCACGTGAAGGAAAATGTTATTCGCTACCTATCATATGACTAAAACCCATATACTTAAAAAATGTCAGTAAATGGCTGTGATGCCCTCTTGGCCTCTTTGATCTTTTTCAGTGCCTCTAAGGCTCTATTGTGCATGGAGTGATGGAGTAGTTTTCCTTGTCTCCTCTTGTTATCCACAGCAATGACAACTCTTCCTCGTATTTATCGGACCATCCATTCGCATCTTTCATCGTTCAGACTAGTTAATATTGGCCATCCACCACCTCTAGCCCATGCCTTATGGCATCATCCTAGCTAGTCTGCTCTTTCCTCTAACAGCTGCGCATGGCGAAAAGAGACGGAATCATGGGGGTACCAGTCTGGTTCGGCGTGGTTCCAGACTTGCACCAGCACTAGGCTACGGACCCTTCGCGTTCCTCCCTCTTCCTTGATCCTCAAAAGACGAACCGGCACCATGCTGCTGCACCAGGGGACGCTAGCCTGTGATGAGTGTGAGACCCACAAAAATATCTCGCAAGTGCACAACAGCCGAGGCCGAGCGACAAGCCGACGAGCAGTGGTGGCCGTACGGCCTTCTGCCCTTCTACAACGTTCCATGGACGTGTTGCTGATGGAGCAGAGATATTTCTTGTCTCTTTGCTCCCCATGTTCTTGCGTGCGCTTGCTATGCTGCCCGTCCATACTCCGTATCTCGTTGTTGATTGCAGGCGCTACAGAAACACCAGCATATTCTCCAGGGGCCTGTTTAGATCTAGAAAGGCCCGCCCGAATTCGGGCCTGCGGCCGGCCTGTGTCTGTGTCTCGTTGTTTATCTTTCGTTTGTTTGTGTGAAAAATTGTCCAAAAATTTATCAATTAGGCTCAAAATGTTCGTCTCGCAGAGTACAACAAAACTGTATAATTAGTTTTTGATTTTATCTACATTTAGTACT
>OAMR01000416.1:970146-1083222 GCA_900205405.1 Echinochloa crus-galli | reverse complement strand
TAAGGCCTTGTTTAGATGTTAGAATTGGGAAGGTGAATTTGGGTGTCACTTCGTAATCATTGCATCATTGTAGCATTTCGTTTGTATTTGTGAAAAATTGTCCAAAAATTGATCAATTAGGCTCAAAATGTTCGTCTCGCAGAGTACAACAAAACTGTATAATTAGTTTTTGATTTTATCTACATTCAGTACTCCATGCATGTTATGACATTTCGATGTGATGGGGAATCTTCTTTTTGTATGGTGTATTTGGGAGTTGCTTTTTGGAATAATTCTGGATTTAAACAAGGCCGAGGATTCGCCGAGTCACCGTGCTTGCTCCAGGCGGATTCGGTGGATCAGGCGTGTACGTGCATTCACGTAGAGGATCCTATGGCTTGCTCATCGATCGGCGACCGCTCGGCCGTCGTCGTCGCCGGCCACACACAGCAAGATTGATCCGAGAGACAGCGAAGAATCGCTGAATCGATCGGCACCCGCCATCTATCTAGCTCTGCGGCGTTAGCGTACTGCACCCTAATCAAAGCAGGCGGTGCGGCACATGCTGGAACAGTGCCCAAACGGCCGCGGCGCTGTGCGGGGCACGGGGCCTCAGGGCGCCCGGGGCACGGCAGGCTCGGTCCACGCCCGGCCCCATAATCCCATTACCCCGAGCTCGCGGTCCTCCCTGCAATCGCCGCGGATGAGGCCGGCACTCCCAACGCACCGGCAGGTCGCCGCTCCAGTGCCCGTGCTGGATCTAGCGGGTGGCATGCGAATCCCACGACCCCCGTACGGCCGTACCTGACAGATTTACTATGGTTTCTGCTGTGTCAGCCGTGGCCGCTGGGCGCTGGCCCGCTGCTGTATGTGTGGTCGCGTGGTGTACCCAAGTGTAGAAAGCTCGAGCAAGGTGTACATCGACGGAATATCTCGCATCCCATCCCAGGTATGGAGTAGTCATCACGTTCATGTACTACTGCGTAGTCAATTTCCTACGTACGGAGAGACCGACATATTCGGTTGCTGGTTTCCTTTGCCTCAAGGGTACGGGATCCACGTGGTAGCTCCCACCGGCCGTTTCTTCAAGACATCCTGGAGCGACGATGCTCGACTTGCTCCTGTCTCACCCAACCACATTTGCCCCTATGTCGGCATTATCGTTAAGAACGCCATTTGCCCCATCTACACTCTAAGCGCGACTAAGCGAGTTCATCGCCCCCTGCAGTCGTGGGAGTAGCGTTCGCAGTGGGGGGCATTGTCAGAAAAACGTAGGGTCTGTTTGGTCTGCCGCCACAGGCAGCCAAGCCACGGACGCCTCCACCACAGGCTGTGGCGAGCTTTTTCACCGCCACAAGCCAGAGTTCAAACTCTGTTTACTGTTCCGTAGCAACACTGTAGCAAGGCGAGAAATACTGCAGTGAGGCGAGTTGTGACGGGGAACCAAACAGACCCGTACTCCGTATATGAATAGTCGTGCACTTTTCAAGCATGTACAAATGTCCAATGCAAGGTGTTTTTTTTAACATGATGAGTATTTAAAGAAAGAAAAATTGCTAAGCGCATTGGTGCTCGAATAAGCTAAGCTACTTTGTTAACACACACTTTAAGGACCGTGAGGAAACCTAAGCACATAGAACAAATCTCTCTCCCGTCGAGATGATCTCTCTCGCCCTCGCGGCAGTATTTAAAGCCCTGTCCTCCCTCCGATCCGGCCGCTTCAGCTCACCTCGCTCCCTTCCCGCTGCCACCGCGCGAGCAATCTCTCTTTCGATCCCCTTCCTCGCCCCGGCCTCCACTTCCAAGGCTAGCTGATAGGCGGCGCGCTGTCATCTTGTTGTCCCCGTCCGTGTCCGCCGATGGCCGGCACCACCGTGTGCTCCATGTGCGGCGACGTCGGCTTCCCCGACAAGCTCTTCCGCTGCGCCCGCTGCCGCCGCCGCTTCCAGCACTCGTACGTACGCCGCCCCGGCCCTGCCGGACTTTTATTCTCCGATCCTCACGATCGAGTCCAGCTACTTTCGTTACCAGAGACTAACCATTCCCGTTCATTTGTTTCAACGCGTGCATGAGCGCAGCTACTGCACCAACTACTACGGCGACGCGGCCCCGGCGGAGGCGGGCGCCGGCGTGTGCGACTGGTGCCTCAGCGACGACGTCAGCGGCGGGAAGAAGCGGCAGTGGAACTCCTCGGCGTCAGGGTGCAGCAAGCACCAGCAGCAGCAGGCGGCGGCGGCGCAAGCAGCCAGCCGGGGCGAGCAGACGCCGTTCCCGCCCAGTGGATGCGGCAAGGGCGCCGGCAAGGCGGTCACCGGCGGCGAGCATCACGAGGGCGGCCGGAGAGCCCGCAGGTACAAGCTCCTCAAGGACGTGCTGTGCTAGTGCCACCGAGCTCGAGCTGGCCGGCCGCCTACCCTACCCTGCACTGTGTAAGCAGGTGTTGTACTATACAACAATGCCTGCTAATTAGACAGGTAAAACTAGATTAGCTAGCGATCTATGAGTGCTTGTGTGTTATGAGGATAGAGGAGAGAGAGACTGAGAGAGACTTCGGTTATGCATGTGTATAAGCTAGCTGCTGCTGCGATGCCTTTAATTTGTTGTCGAGACTTCCCCGCGATCCTCATCGCATGCGTGTTGCGTTTGAGTTTGAGACGTTTGAGCTGAGTTGATTTAGCACAGTATCATCATCGTTCTCTTCGTCAATTGCGCGCTAGATCTTGCGTGTCAACAACTCGTGGTCAGCCAGCCAACGGACGTCACCTTGCTTCCGTAAGATAATAATCCGCTGGGAAACCGTATGCATTCGCGGCATGTGTTAATTCTTCGTTTTGACTAGTCGGTTGATGTGACGATATATGTTTAGCTTAGGCCATAATCAAAGCACACGCACCTACGTACTCCTATAAAGACATAAAGTAACAAGAAGATGGACGTCTTAATCGAACCTAGGAGTCTTGCAGTACCCACGTACGGCTAGCATAAGATGCCGAGATTCTTTTATTCACGAACAAGAATGCGAGTATTCGATCTTGCATTGCCACCACACTGCAGTTTCTGATGTACATGGCACCCATGCATGCACGCACAGTCCCTTTCAGTTTCCTCCACGCCGATGTGGTCGATCTGGAAAACTCCAGAAGGTGCTGCTGGATGGACAATCGATATCTATCCCTAGCTTGGCACCGGTTGTTGTGATGGTGATGAACTGTGATGGACGGATAATGGAATCGGCATGCATGAGCAATTCGTACACAAACACGACTGGAAGTGGCCGACACGCCCCCATGCCGAAGCATGCCTGAAAGCCCCACTCCTGCAGCCAGCATCGCGATCGGATTGCAGAGATCTTTGTGGGCGCGCGCAATAATCCACCCATGAAACGCCACTCGCGGTGTTTCCCCTGTCCATCGGAGTATCTGACAGGCCAATCTGCCCGGTCAACAGAGTCATGATAGCACCATAGCAGGTCCGGGATGAACGAACGGTTTGTGCCTCTGCCATGCAGGACTGGTCTCTTGTCAGGCACGTGAAAGCCTTTTGTCTGATTATGTACGGATTCGGGGTCTGATCTCGCGGGATTATTAGCTGGGCATACTATGCATTTGGTTTATTGGTCTTTAGTTCTCGGTCATATCATACGACTTCTAAAAATTTTCTCTCCAAACTTCACTATTCACCTATCACATCAAATCTCTCTCCTCATGTATGGAGTACTAAACGTGGGTAAATAAAAAAACTAGTTACATAGTTTTAAAGTACACGATGAGACGAATCTTTTAAGCCTAGTTAGGTCATGGTAGGACAATGTTTACCACAACAAACGAAAAGTGTTACAGTGTTCGATGTGACTTTTTCACTTCACTTTTTACCTTTTTCGAGGAACTAAACACCCCCATTTATTATAAACCAATTGATGGTAGTAACTAGTAAAGTTGGTAAGTGGTCATCTAGTTCGTGAATCGCCTGAGATTTAGCAGGGAATTGATCATATCAGACCTTTCAATTTCATCAAGGGAATGGAGCCTAAACTCTTGAGTGATTGAAATCCGGGTGTATTGACTTTTAGGGGGCGTTATATTTGTTTGATGGGGACTGGGATGGGATCGGATATGCCACTAGGAAATGGGCTTTGATCGATCTCATGATCCATGCATGCATCTATGTCTTTTGAGGCATATGCTATAATCAACTCGATTTGCGAAAAGTTTGGTGCATGAGATCCGAACGGATCGATCGTGCCCTGATGTTTACAATAAGACTTGCTGGGAATACGTGCTTTGTATAATTGGGCTAGAGGAAAGAGGCCGGCTGATGCATCCACGTGTGACATAGTACATGCATGCATGCACCAGAGAGAGCATCTGGTCACCATACTCCACAACCATGAGTTGACCCTACCATGTTTACGAGGATACGGACCATTTGCAGATTTAGTTAATTAACAGTGTCCTGATCTTTTCAGTCTTTCACTCAGATAATACCCTTGCAATTTGCATTCGGGGGCGAGGTTTTGCTCTGGTGCACTAGCTATGTCCAGATGTTACTGAACAAGGTGACAGGGCAAATGCCAAATGTGCGGCTGATGTTTCCCAGATTTGACGACTGAGAATGAGAGATTTGCAGCCTGCCTGTAGTGATCTATGACGTCTTGTCCAACGACCGTAAACGTATGAACCATGACGCACGGCGTTTCGCGTCTGCTCGATGCCTCGGTCGTCCCCTGACCAGCTGGCTACTGGAGCTCCAGTTCCGTCCGTCCTCCCTTGCAAACACTACCAGTACCAACCAGTCTATCAGCTAGTGAGCTAGGGTCAAATGGTCAGATGCATGCATATGGCCGGTACCGTGGCTGAACAATCACCCGGGTCCTCTCATCTCTTCCGCAGACCATGGCCGCGTCGATGCATGGAGGTGACTGAGACCTATATATGTACTAATGTATGTACATGTCCTCTGGCAAGACGTGACAAAAGTCGCAATTGCACATGGATGGCATGCCCATCAGATCTAATCAATTGTGGGATGCATGCAGTAACTAAACTGGTGCAGATTTGACGGACTGGACCGGAATTATTACAGTGGGCCACAATTTGCAAATGCTTCTGAAGTCGGAACTCGCAGGCCATATATATAGTCTTCACATGGGCTCTTGTTTAGGACTAGTATAACTGGGCCGATTTAAACGGCCGCCTCAGCTGTAACATGGCCTGAATTTGGTCTAGCCTGGCCCCAGCGACGAGATCTGGATCTACGGCCCGGCTAGGCCAGGGATGCGTTGACTTCAGTGCTGCCGCGGCCTCGTGCCAAGCTAGCGCGTCCGTCGCGATCCGGAGGCCGATGCCTCCTCCGACCTCGATCTAGTTGATCGGGGGCAGATCGTTGCGGTGCGTGACGGATACACTAAAACTGACGCTAAGCACCTGCCCCTTCTTTGCAATTGCAAGTTCCATTCGTGTTTATGACAGCATCAGTACATTGCAGGAATTTTCAGACACGGGCATGGCGAATTCTCGTGCGCGTACTGATCACGCGGGGAGGAGAGCTTAGCACGGAACACTTGGAAAGGCAGGCTAGTAGCAGTGAGTCAGAATACAGCTGTGCATCGATCACAAAGCTTCCTTCTATCGTATGATTCCCATGTGATGTGAATTCCTTCAGTCAACGCTATTGCTGGTTTCCTGTAATCAGATTGATTCTCCAGCTTCAACGTGGTTTCATGTTTCCTGTGAACTGAAAGGTTTAGATGTTATTCCTGTGGGTCACAAATACTTATGCATGGAGATGCTATTCCTTTGGGTCACAAATACCTATGTAGGTTACAGGGTTTCGTCAAATCTGTGAACTTTAGCTATCAGTGAGTTCCAAACTCCTCGGTCTATAGGCATGGAAAATTATTTGTAGTGTTTTCGAAGATACTTTCATGCTAGTATGCTACCAAAGATCCATTGGACTTTACAAATATAATGTGATCGAGAATAGTGGCCACCAAAGTTACGCTGACATGCTCAAATCGTGACGCATTTCTTTACCGAGGTAGTAATTGATGCTGTTGAGCCTGTTGGAAATAGTCGTTTACCTTGGTGGTTGCTATCGCTGTCCCTTTAGTAGTTGCTGTCGTGTCTCATCCCTTTGGGACTGTTGTTGCTACGTTGTACTGCCCACTCTATGTTACTTTTTTTTAATATAATCGTAGCTCTCTGGTTCATCCTAAATAAAAAAACAATGGTGGCATAGATAGCTTGTAAAAGAATCTACCATGCACGCTCGTAGAGTCGTAGTGCACTAGTACGGTTTTATTTACAATGGTAGATGCCACCATTGGTTCCTATAGTCATATGCCTAACTGAGGACCCAAATTTCTGAACCGTGAACTTCTATCTTGAAGACTTTTGACTTCAAGATAGAAGTTTCATCTTATCATCACTATCAGATGAGTTTCAGAGCCACCGTGAAATAAAAAGGGAATACCACTTAGCTCAAATTCATATTCAGTTGTTACAGGGTACTAAAAAAGGTACCAAAAGCCTGTTCCTAATCATATGCTGAAGTCGTTGCCACCAATGGCAGCTGTACTATCATATTGTCGTGGTTTTCAATGGCTGTACCTGATGCAAACGTAATGGCTTTACTAATCTTACACTCACCGACTTCAAAATGAAGAGTGCTCAGCTGGTCCACGTCGCCATCTTCCGTTCGAACTGTCTAGAATGGCAGGCAAAGCTGATTGGACAGATATGCCGGCAAAAGAGCGATGACGATGGAACGAGTTCCCACTATTTTGAGCAATGATTATCAGCCACACGACTTACTCCAGAACAAAACTCTTCCGAGCTAATTAAGCACTGTCATGCATGTTCGAGCCCATTGTCAAATTACCATGCATTTACAACGAATTGAATTGAATTAACCAATCATCATAAAGTCTACACAACAAAGAAACGGGGATATGATATACATACACCTGCAATTCACCTTTGCAGCAATACTTCCTCATTGACCATCTAGGGAGTTTCATTCCAAGCATTTGAATTTGAAAATTCAGGAAATAAAACAAATACAATGCAACTAAATAATCGTGGAGATAACATATCCTCCAAATGACAGCCCATCTGACACTTCCAGCCATTCAAATGTACAATTGACAAAGTAGTTAAGGGCTACATGAGATAGCATATCCTCCAATTAGAGCCTTTACTATTGCCATTGGTCTATAGCCATGGTGTACCCTCACATGGACGCTGCATAAAAAGTTCATAATAGCAACACGCAACGTACATATGAACAAAGCATGGTGCGCCTGCCCTGCCGGGCTAGTACCAATCATGGAATAAGCTAGCACCCTAACAGAAACTAAAATGTTTTTAGCGATTATCCGCACCGCCCAGAATACTCTAAACCACAAGTTGAGGCCGCCCATTAAGCCGTGCGAGGGCGATGCCATGTGTATAAAAGGGGCCTAAGCTGAGTGGACTTGCCGCATCAGCGAAGTAAGCAACATCTCAAGCGCAGAGAGCTCCAAGCTTTCGGTGTAGAGCGAAGAGCAAAGCCAAGCCAAGATGGTGAAGCTCACGTTGGGAAGCGTCGCCGACTCCTTCAGCGCCACCTCCATCAAGGCCTACGTGGCCGAGTTCATCGCCACCCTCCTCTTCGTCTTCGCCGGCGTCGGTTCTGCCATCGCCTACGGTGAGCTCAACTGTTCTTGAAGCATCTCGTACACCTTGACTTTGTACCTCATCAGTGCACGGTGATAATTAACTCTCCGTGTATGACGAACGTGCAGGGCAACTGACCAATGGCGGCGCGCTGGACCCTGCCGGTCTGGTGGCGATCGCGATCGCCCACGCCCTGGCCCTGTTCGTCGGCGTGTCCATCGCCGCTAACATCTCCGGCGGGCACCTGAACCCCGCCGTGACCTTCGGGCTGGCCGTCGGCGGGCACATCACCATCATCACCGGGCTCTTCTACTGGGTGGCCCAGCTGCTGGGCGCGTCGGTGGCGTGCCTGCTCCTCAAGTTCGTGACCCACGGCAAGGCGATCCCGACCCACGGCGTGGCCGGCATCAGCGAGCTGGAGGGCGTGGTGTTCGAGATCGTCATCACCTTCGCGCTCGTGTACACCGTGTACGCCACCGCCGCCGACCCCAAGAAGGGCTCCCTCGGCACCATCGCCCCCATCGCCATCGGCTTCATCGTCGGCGCCAACATCCTCGTCGCCGGGCCCTTCTCCGGCGGGTCCATGAACCCGGCCCGCTCCTTCGGCCCCGCCGTGGCCAGCGGCGACTTCACCAACATCTGGATCTACTGGGTCGGCCCGCTCGTCGGCGGCGGCCTCGCCGGCATTGTCTACCGGTACATCTACATGTGCGGCGACCACGCCCCCGTCGCCACCAGCGACTTCTAAGCGCCCCGATGCCGTCGCGAGCAGTGGCGGACCCAAGGCCCGGCGAGCCTGGGCAGCCGCCCGGACTCCGATGGGATAACGCAAAGGAAGTTTACTCTGATGGATAATGCAAAGCAAGCTTACTCCGTCCGTAAATGAGATGAGAAAGGAAGCTAGCAGACCTTCGCCCAGGCTCCATATATTTGCTGGGTCCGCCACTGCGCGTGCCTAACGCTAACGCGTCCGAGGTCCAGCAGAGGGCGTCTGAACTCTGAAGGTTCTCTCCTTTTTTTTTCTGGAAAAATCAACTCTGAAGGTTCTCGAAACATATACTCCGTATATGCTCAGGTACGGATACGATGCGCATGTCTTCCTTGGCAGCAGCAATAGTACGTAGCCAGCCACCAAAAGCTACGCCAGCATCTGCGTCAGAGCATAGACCGGTGCCTCACGAATCCGTGCGCCTTGACAGCGCCACCGCGTCGTGGCTACTCCGAAGCCAAGATGGTGAAGCTCACGTTGGGAAGCGTCGCCGACTCCTTCAGCGCCACCTCCATCAAGGCCTACGTGGCCGAGTTCATCGCCACCCTCCTCTTCGTCTTCGCCGGCGTCGGTTCTGCCATCGCCTACGGTGAGCTCAACTGTTCTTGAAGCATCTCGTACACCTTGACTTTGTACCTCATCAGTGCACGGTGATAATTAACTCTCCGTGTATGACGAACGTGCAGGGCAACTGACCAATGGCGGCGCGCTGGACCCTGCCGGTCTGGTGGCGATCGCGATCGCCCACGCCCTGGCCCTGTTCGTCGGCGTGTCCATCGCCGCTAACATCTCCGGCGGGCACCTGAACCCCGCCGTGACCTTCGGGCTGGCCGTCGGCGGGCACATCACCATCATCACCGGGCTCTTCTACTGGGTGGCCCAGCTGCTGGGCGCCTCGGTGGCGTGCCTGCTCCTCAAGTTCGTGACCCACGGCAAGGCCATCCCGACCCACGGCGTGGCCGGCATCAGCGAGCTGGAGGGCGTGGTGTTCGAGATCGTCATCACCTTCGCGCTCGTGTACACCGTGTACGCCACCGCCGCCGACCCCAAGAAGGGCTCCCTCGGCACCATCGCCCCCATCGCCATCGGCTTCATCGTCGGCGCCAACATCCTCGCCGCCGGGCCATTCTCCGGCGGCTCCATGAACCCCGCCCGCTCCTTCGGCCCCGCCGTCGCCGCCGGCAACTTCGCCGGCAACTGGGTCTACTGGGTCGGCCCGCTCATCGGCGGCGGCCTCGCCGGCCTCGTCTACGGCGACGTCTTCATCGGCGGATCCTACCAGCAGGTCGCCGACCAGGACTACGCCTAAGTCCTGAACCCACCCGTCGAGTGCGCGCAGCTAGCGTTTCAATCTGCGCTCGTCTTGTTTGCTTTGCTCTTCGCCACGTGACGTTGTCACGAATGTGTATGTACGGATGATGTGTCGCTCGTGGTTCTTGTGTTCATTTCCCTTCGATCTTTTTTGTTAAATCGATGTAAAAGATCTCATCCGATCTGCTGCGGTCCTTGTCATTTCAAGGGGGAAAATGTGTCTTTTAAGCATGCATCTCTGGTTCATCTTCAGTTTTCAATTTTCATCCACGCGTGCCTCAAAATTCTGACGGTTACACTCAAATTACGACGGAACTGAACTATGCTAGAACCGGTGGGAACTATAGAATCGCACACGGACAAGACTAGTTTGCGACCATGGCGTCCAAGTTCATCTCCACCTTCCTCTTCGACTCTTCGTGTTCGCCTCCGCCGTCTCTCTGCCCGCCCTCCCCTGTTCCTGCAAGTGTTCGTTCTTGCAAGTCGCGGCCAAACTCACCCGTGTTTGAATTTTTCAATGCGCCCTGCAGGTGGCATCTGACGCCTCGTCCTTGGTGGCCACCGCCGTGTCCCTGGCGTTCGCGCTCTTCGTCGCGGCCGACGCGTCCGGCGGCCACGCACGCCAACCCCGCCGTTACTCTCTCCTTCGCCATCTGCGGCCACATCTGTTCGCGTTCGCCATCTCGTGTGCCCGGACTCGTCGCGGCCCGGGAGCGTCGAGACGGTCATTGTGTAACCGCACAGGCCTAAAAGCTGCGGTATGACGACGTTCATGGTGGGTCGGGTCGGCCACCGGGCTGGGCGCCGCGGAGACGGCGACGGGTTCCCTGGCGATGGGCCTGGTAACGAGCTGACGGCCACTGTCTCGCCCGCGGGCGCGTCCATGGACCCCGCGCGCTCCTTCGGGCCGGCTGTACTGAGCCGGCGCGGCGCTGGGGCACCCGCACCCGGCCTCGTCGCGGCCCGGGAACGCCGAGGCGTGTAATAGCCCACGCGTCACTAGGCCTTTGGGCCCGTTAACGTAACGTATCAGTGGCATGTTTGTTTAGCTTTTTCTGTTTCTCTACTAGGGTTGGATGGTTCCATCCGTACTGTTGAAGTCTTGAATCTTGCTCAGCAGTCAGCAGCTGGCCATGAAACGTCGGGCCTGTTTAGTTGCCAAAAGTTCCAAAAAAGTTACTCCAAGTACACTATGCAAAAAGAAGATTCCCATCACATCAAAATGTCATAACATGCATGTAGTACTAAATGTAGATGAAATCAAAAACTAATTGCACAGTTTTGTTGTACTCTGCGAGACGAACATTTTGAGCCTAATTAATCAATTTTTGGACATTTTTTTGCACATACAAACGAAAACGCTACAGTGACGCAATGATTACGAAGGCCGTGTTTAGATACCAAATTGGCACACCCAATTTGGGACTTTTGGGAATCGTGCGCCACTGTAGCATTTCGTTCGTTTGTGTGAAAAATTGTCTAAAAATTGATTAATTAGGTTCAAAATGTTCGTCTCGCGAAGTACAACAAAACTGTGCAATTAGTTTTTAATTTTATCTATATTTAGTACTCCATGCATATTATGACATTTTGATGTGATGGGAAATCTTCTTTTTGCATAGTGAATTTGGGAGTTGGATTTTGAGATCTAAACAAAGAGACATCCAACTCCCAGATTCATCTAAACACCACCGTCTATTCCTGCGAAAATCTGCTAGTACGACGGCGTACCGCGCCACACCCTATCATTGGCCCTGTCCAGTTCCAAAAAGACAACTCCCAAATTCACTATGCAAAAAGAAGATTCCCTATCACATCAAAATGTCATAACATGTATGGAGTACTAAATGTCGATGAAATCAAAAACTAATTATACAGTTTTGTTGTACTCTACGAGACGAACATTTTGAGCCTAATTAATTAATTTTTAGACAATTTTTCGCACATACAAACGAAATGCTACAATAGCGCAATGATTACGATGTGACATCATACTCCCAAATTCACACCCAATTTCAACATCTAAACACCGCCATTGTTGTGCTGGCACTGCGGCCGGCAAGCGGCAATGTGCTTGCCTAGAGGGATGAAGCATCGTGGCAATGGTGCAGATGATTTCTCGGCACAAACAGCAGCACTTAACTCCTCAAGTCTTCGTCCTAGGTTCTCCCTTTCCCTAGCGACTCCCAGCTTTGCCGGGGGCCGGTGTGCCACACCACAGACGCGTGGTAAAATCCCTCCAGATGTCCACCGGTCCGCTCCCACGTCCCAACTCGTGTCCGTTTCTCCGACAAGCTCGGCGTGAGCTCCAAATAAACTAGCACGGAATGTACACTGGCGGGCTCACGACTCCGAGGACTTCCCTCATCCTCATCCCCTCGGCGTTTCTTTACGCAGCCGCGCCGACAAACCCCGACGCGCCTGTCTCCCCGCACGCCCTCTCACACCGCCGGTGCAGCGTACGCGGCCGGCAATGGCCACTCCGCAAGCAACACTGACCTACGTGTCCCTCGATCCAGGCCGGGGAGGCAGCGGCGTCAGGGACCGAAGCCTTGGTGTCTCCTGCCGCCCACGCAGCTTCTCCCCCGTGCTCCGTGCCTCCGTGTTCGCCGCGAGGCCTCGGCACGAGTCCGATAAGTAGGCGGCGGGGGAGTAGCACCGGCCGGATGCTTACGACGCAATGCAACACAAAGACACCAACGGTCAAGTAGGCGAGGAGGAGCTGAGGATGGAGGGGCACGGGCACCTGCTGATGAGGATGAAGAGGAGGGATCACCTGCTGCTCACGGACACCGGCGCCGGGGCAGGTGCGCTGGCGGCGGTGCAGTCGCCGCAGACGCCGATGGAGCCCATGGAGTTCCTGTCGCGGTCGTGGAGCGTCTCGGCCTCGGAGATCTCCAGGGTGCTGGCCGGCGGCGTCGTCGTCGGCGGGAGGCGGAGCTCCAACTTCGTCGTCGACCGCCTCTCCGGGATGCTCATGCCGGAGACGCTCGCGCTCGCCGCCGCCTCCGGCACCGCCATCAGCCCTCGCAAGCGCGTAAGTATTCATTTCCGATCTCGAGTCACCGTGCATCTCTGTCTGCAGTGCCAGTGCATCTGAACGGAATCTCTGTGCAGACGCTGAGGAGCCGGAGCGCCATCTCGGCGCACCAGGTTCACCACACGGTGAACCACACGGTGCACGCGATCGGGAAGTGGTTCCACCACTGGGAGACGGGCAGCAGCCGGGTGGACAGGGCCCGCACGGAGCGGGCGCGCGTGCACGCCGCGGTGTCCGTGGCGAGCGTGGCGGCCGCGGTCGCGGCGGTGGCGGGCCGCCGCGGCCACGGCGCTCAGGGGCGCCGCGGCGATGCGGCGCCGGGCGCAGCGGGAGGGGGCGAGGAGCAGGGCGGCCGTGGCGCCGTACGACAGGGCCGGCAGCGGCAGCGGCAGTTACCGCGCCGACGTCTGGTGCAAGGAAGGGGCGCTCCTCAAACGCAACCGCAAAGGCAAGCGCCGATCCTTTCTTTCTTTCGTTCTCTCTTTGGCGACATTGTTGCAAGCACGGAGGTGACAGCAACTTTGGGCTGAATCGGATCGAAAATGTTGTTGCAGGCGCTCTGCACTGGAAGCAGGTGGCCGTGTACGTGAACAGGAAGTCGCAGGTGATGGTGAAGCTGAAGAGCAAGCACATCGGCGGCGCCTTCTCGAAGAAGAAGAAGGGCGTCGTGTACGGCGTGTACGACGACATCCCGGCGTGGCCGGCGCACGAGGGCGGCGGCGCGGCGGGCCCGGCGGCGGAGACGTGCTATTTCGGGCTGAGGACGGCGCAGGGACTGCTGGAGTTCCAGTGCGAGAGCCGGGCGCAGAGGCAGGAGTGGGTGGAGGCGGTGAAGAACCTGATCCGGCAGGTGGCCGGCGGGACTGCTCAGCTTGAGCACTCCTTCGAGTCGCTCAGGATTAGCGCGTCCTAAACGTTTCGTGTTTTCGTCTGTAAATTTCACCTCCGTTTGTCCATGTCGGTTTTAACAAAGGAGGGGGCAAATGAGGTGCGATCTGCGGAATAATGTGCAGAGTTGTAAGCAGTTGATTACTAGTGTCAATATTTAGAAGGTGTATCTTCCTCTTCGACTCTTTGTACAGTCCCGGATCCCCCCCTGTCCCGGTTTAGAAACTGGTCAAAGCATCGTACCTCCGTCGTCGCGATCCCGTGATGGACACAACCAAACTTGTTCTTCTCTGTCGGACCATGCCGTTTCGCTGCAAATTGCGTGTCTTGCAAGTGGTACGCTGCAGTATGTTGCGGCCAAATTTCACCGACTGAATCAGTACGCGCAAGGCGGATCACAGGACACAGCCGGTTTCACTTCTTTTTCCCCCATCGGAGCAAATTTCACCGACTGAATCAGTACGCGCAAGGCGGATCACAGGACACAGCCGGGCTGCTGTCAACAGGCCGCATGCGTCCATGGACCGACCTGTCGTTTATCTTGAGCCCGGCCTAACAACCAGAAACTTTCTGATACATGGATGGAAAAAATCTATCTTACCTCCCTCATCTGTAACCGAAGTTTAGTTTGGCTCCCCCATTTTAAATACCGGGTAAGCGACCTCCCCCATCTTACAAAACCGGCCACTTTCCCCCCTCACTGATTTTGAACCCGGTTTTGACCGTTGACTTGCCACGTCGCTGGCACATCGATTTCTGACATGTGGGGCCTGCTGACTCAGTATAAACCGTAAACAAAACAGCCAGATTGTACGGTTTTAAAGTGTCAGAACTCGCCGCGGTGCTGTGCGGCGGCCGCCTCCACCAGCGGCGGGTCACGGGCGGCAGCGGCCGGGGCAACGGCGGATGCGGGGTGTTTTCCGGCGGAGGTGGCCGCTGTCGTGGGAGGCGCGGAAGACCTCACGACGCTCAAGCTCGGCGCCTCGGACCTCGATGAGGATGAGCGCCCACTACGACGCTCCGCGCGCATGACCAGTGCCTCCGCCGTCCGCGACATCACGGGTGGGAACAACGCCCCGCTGCCTCGGCATCCTCCCCCCCCCTCCTCCTCCTCCTCCGATGTCGGCGCCTCCTCCTCCTCGCACTCTTCATCAGCACCGACGGCGGGCGGCGGCGGCAGAGCAGGCTAATGATCTTGGCGTCGACAAACCCGCCTCTGTCGGAGCCGAAGCTCTCGATGCACACGCTCACTCCTTGCCGGAGCATCGTGTCCTCCGCTCTGCTCTGCCCTCCCATCGCTGGCCGACGCCCTGTGTGAACTCAGCGAGGTGTGGTGGAGATGGCGGGGGAGTAGGGGCCACATGTTGGAAACCGACGTGGCAACCGGGTCCAAAACCAGTGAGGGAGGAAAAGTGACATGTTTTGTAAGATGGGGGAGGTCGTTTACCCGGTATTCATAATGGGGGAGCCAAATCAAACTTCGGTTACAGATGAAGGAGGCAAGATGGACTTTTTCCTACATGGATTTGCATCAAGATTTCCTTCCTGGCCGGCGACTGGCACGGCTGCACTGCTGCACCCTGCACCTGCACGGCGACGAGCCGACGACATCGTCGTCACAACTCACAAAGCCGGTGGAGCTAGGGCGCTAGGCAGACGGAGGAGAGGCAAAGCAAGCAATGCTGCAATGGCCCGCGGCGGCGGGCAGTTACGTCATCCGATCATCGTGTCGCGGATGCCCACTTGCTCCGGACTCTCTGTCCCGTTCCCGTGCCGTGGTTCCCTTACGCCGATGCGTACTTCTCGTCGATCGACGGGGCCCCGTCGCCCGAGGCCCCGCGCTTTCTCGTGGGCTCGTGGCTTCCTTGCTGTCTCGCCGGCGCCCCGTTGCTTCGCCGTCCTGTTTTGTTTTCCGACTCCCGTTCTGGTCCCCGCCCACCATAGACGAGGTCACCGGCGCGGTCACCAGCATAAACGAGTGAGTTTTGCTTGCTCGCCTCGTTGAAGCAGATTTTGGATCTACCCGATTTGATGGCCTCGGACCTCGATGAGGATGAGCGCCCACTACGACGCTCCGCGCGCATGACCAGTGCCTCCGCCGTCCGCGACATCACGGGTGAGATCCTCTCCCAGCTGCCTCGGCATCCTCCCCCCCCCTCCTCCTCCTCCTCCGATGTCGGCGCCTCCTCCTCCTCGCACTCTTCATCAGCACCGACGGCGGGCGGCGGCGGCAGAGCAGGCTAATGATCTTGGCGTCGACAAACCCGCCTCTGTCGGAGCCGAAGCTCTCGATGCACACGCTCACTCCTTGCCGGAGCATCGTGTCCTCCGCTCTGCTCTGCCCTCCCATCGCTGGCCGACGCCCTGTGTGAACTCAGCGAGGTGTGGTGGAGATGGCGGGGGAGTAGGGGCCACATGTTGGAAACCGACGTGGCAACCGGGTCCAAAACCAGTGAGGGAGGAAAAGTGACATGTTTTGTAAGATGGGGGAGGTCGTTTACCCGGTATTCATAATGGGGGAGCCAAATCAAACTTCGGTTACAGATGAAGGAGGCAAGATGGACTTTTTCCTACATGGATTTGCATCAAGATTTCCTTCCTGGCCGGCGACTGGCACGGCTGCACTGCTGCACCCTGCACCTGCACGGCGACGAGCCGACGACATCGTCGTCACAACTCACAAAGCCGGTGGAGCTAGGGCGCTAGGCAGACGGAGGAGAGGCAAAGCAAGCAATGCTGCAATGGCCCGCGGCGGCGGGCAGTTACGTCATCCGATCATCGTGTCGCGGATGCCCACTTGCTCCGGACTCTCTGTCCCGTTCCCGTGCCGTGGTTCCCTTACGCCGATGCGTACTTCTCGTCGATCGACGGGGCCCCGTCGCCCGAGGCCCCGCGCTTTCTCGTGGGCTCGTGGCTTCCTTGCTGTCTCGCCGGCGCCCCGTTGCTTCGCCGTCCTGTTTTGTTTTCCGACTCCCGTTCCTGATTCTCCATCGATCATGGAAAATACGGAATCCTGGATGGTTGGCTGCGAGGCGCGGCGCCCGTCGCTGTCCCCCTCTCCTGGAACCCGGCGCACGCATCATATCCATCCTGCCGCCATGCCGCGTCAACGCCGTCGTCGCGGCTTCGACGCACCGCGGTATGTCGCGTTACGATTTCGACGTGCGGCGCGTGATGACGTGAAGGCACCAATTAGGAGTACATGCTCGTGGTTCAATTCGCTTCCACCGCTCTGAATCCGTCATCTCACGGGCGAGAGAGAGGAGAAGCTGGAGCTTGGATTAAAGGGAAGGTTATTCCGTGTACCAATCGCTTTGGCTTCACGCACGTTCTCAAATGAAAACGGAGCGGATGAGAAGAATTATCAGAGGTTAAGCACGTAATTTACCAACGGGCAGAGTAGCGTGCGCGGACTCTGAAAGCTACGTGCTACGGCGTGTGTGGGACCGAAAGTCTGGCCCGGGCCATGTCAGCTAATCGACTAACCTAACTCCTGTACGTACATACCTGGGATATGGTTTTGCTGCTGGGGTGGGAGCCGCCTTTGGCTGTTTGCGGCGCCGGATCCTGCGGGCGGGACCGAACGGCGACGTGGATCGATCCCGCCCCGTAACGAGATGCGGGGAGAGCAATGGTTGCTGTTGCGCGGATGGAAAACGGTTGGTGCACACCTGAAGCTACATGGTCTTAAATGCGTCCGCTTTTCGTATGTTATTAATAATTAATATAATAGCTCCAGTCGGGAGCATGAGATAATACTATTTGATGCTAACTCCGAATTACTTTTGTTGTACACAAAATTTTTCGTAGGAGCAAATTATTTGGTCCTGAGACAGTGTTATCACGAAATATACTTGCATGGATGAAACATCATTAGTATATAAAATCGGTACCTATCATCAACATTTAGACATGATATTTGCTGGTCCATTTTTTTGTTAATAATTTACTTTATTCACTTAAATTACACCATATCCCTACAAAAAATTTTATACCATGTATAATAGCAATAAACAAGTTTTTCATTGAGGGGTCCTTAATGAAAATATAAAAGCATATTCATAGAGCTAAATGCACTTTGAGATGATAAGAATGTAACTAGTAATAGTAATACTTTAATAATTGCCGTTTCAATTTTTTTATGGAATCACATATCAGGAGCGTACTACAAAAATACGAATAACCAATAAACATGCTTAGCACCACAAGAAACCGCACAAGTAGTTTGGGTGACCCCTAGCAGTACTCAACCTCTTTCCAAACAGATATATATAAGAGCATAGCAAATTCATTGGGAGATTTTTCGCAACTCCTCAAAGCTCCAAAGGCCCCCAGACTCCCTTGGTGCTCAAGACATTTTTTTTATCCAATCCCATTACGCGGAGGCAGTCAGAAACCAGGGAGAGGGATTGGATAGCGCGCGCGGTGCAGGCGAGGAGACCTCGAACGCATCTGATTGCCGCCGGCTATGAGGAACCCGCCGGGCAGGCACCTCCTCCGCCTCTCCAACCGCGCCGTGCGCTCTTCCTCCACCTCGTCGGGGCTCGGCGCCAGCGCCAGCACCTCCACCTCCGCCGCGTCCCCACGCCCGCGCGCCGTCGCCGGCGGCCGGCCCCTGCGCGCGAGCTCGCCGCCCCCGCCATCCGCGGTCGCCGCCGCTGCGTACTGGGAGTCCCGTGCGCTCCGCCGCGACGGGGAGGAGGGGGACTGGGAGGAGGTCGTCGCCGGGACTCCCGGTCCAGAAGAGATGGGTGAAGAGGAGGAGTACAGGGTTGTGTTCTGGTCCCCGCCCACCATAGACGAGGTCACCGGCGCGGTCACCAGCATAAACGAGTGAGTTTTTGCTTGCTCGCCTCGTTGAAGCAGATTTTGGATCTACCCGATTTGATGTTCCTTCCTTGTTATGGTAGTGTGGCTGTGATTGTCAGGATGTAGATTGGAGCTTTGATGTTACTTATTATGGTGGTGGGCTTGATTGTCAGGGCGTATATTGGAGCTGTCTTTGTATGTGTTTCATGCGAGATAGGTAGCTTCTGATGGGGACATGGAGTTTTCATGCTTTCAGTTCATTGAATTGCGAGCGTTCTAACGGTTGTGCTAGCATATGTTTCGTTATTGGTTGTTTGTTCTGTGGTCCCCTGCCAAGATTTGGATGGAGCCCAGCAGGAGTTGCATGTACCGACATCCACAGGAACTTGTCGTACCAATTTTTGTCATCCAGAATTCATGAACCATCAGAATGATGTGTTACCGAATCATTGGTTGCTTTGTACTCTCATAGTCTGTGTTGGCCCTCATAGAATGTTTGTATGTGCCTAATTACATCTAGTAGCGGCAATATGAGGAATTAAAATTGGAATTGGGGTATTGCTTAGTGTTTGTTTGCTTGCAACCTTTTCCAACCCTATGAGATGTATTATTTGCACATTTTGGTTCATTCCTGCCAGGTGATCCCCAAAAAAATAGCTTTGTGTTCTGCTAATGATTTAAAAAAAAAACTCACCTGCATCCTGAAGAAAAGATCCCACCCTACTAAAGTGAAGCTGCAGTAGACATTGCACATTAATTCCTACGAAAAGTTTATTTTAGGTGTTATTGTTATTTGCTCCATCTAATTCAGTTATTGTTTCTTTCAGGTTGTTTGAAAATCCTTTCGGTGCGGATCCAGATACAATCAACAGACAAACAGCACTGCTGTCCACCTCAGGACATTCATCTGGCAATTCATCAGGATCAGATGACTGGATTGAACCAGCTGCCTATGTTCTCAACTCAACTGCTCTTCTTTCAAGGGAACATAGGAATGTTTTGGATGCTTTCCGTCTGTTGCAACAGGATCCCGCCATTCAGGTTTACATTCTTCTTATTATTTCGCAACATTTAGACAGTGACATTATATATTTAAAAAAAACTAAGCCCTGAGGGGCTGGACTACCCCCAGGCAGCCAGGATTGGCTGTTATACAGTAGAGAAGATTCTCGCAGCAGGACTGAGAAAACACCCCGAAATCCGGCTGCCGAGGGCGCACCTGCAGCCGCGTATATCTCTGTTTTTGAACAATGTGGTTGGACCATGCATAACTTTTAAACAGTGGTTGGACCATGCTTAACTTGGAATAACAGCCAATGAGGGAGTTTTTTTTTTGTGAGAACAGGAGTTTGAACTCCACCTGTGGTTAATGCAACATGGTTCCCCACCACTGTGCTACTTGCACGTTCTCGTAGTGACATTATATACCACATCATATTATATTGTCCTGTCATATTTTGATGCATGATTCATAATTTCCGGTCTGAGCTACCCCCTAGAAGTTTCTGAACAGCTTATCTCCCATTACTTCATCATGCAGAAAATGGTTATGTCTTTGTCATGTGATAAAGCTGTTTGGAATGCTGTCATGAATAATGAGGCAGTTCAAGACTTCAGGAGATCTTTACATGATGGTATGTTTCGCGAATTTTTTATGCACATGTATACAATGTTCGAAGTACTCTGACGACCATCTTAACTGTGTAACATTTGCAAGAAATATTCACTGCTTGAGATAGACTATTGCTTCTATTTTTTGTCTATCTGTTTTAACTTATTTCGACTACCCTCATCGTCCAGGTAAAGAAAATGATAGAAAGGGAAACATGGGTGGTCCTGCTGAAGTGCTTAAGTGGATCCTGGACAGTGCCCAGGCAAAAATAGTGGAATTCCTTGAAAACGTGATGAAGATAGTCAACATGCTGCTCCACCCTCAAGATGATGAAGAGAAGCTAGATTCATACAGCGATGCAGTGAAGGTGTCGTTCATGCTCACAGTGTTTATCTTCATCGTGGTGGCCATTGCTCGTATCAAGTGAGCACAACAATCCGTCGACCTTACATTTCTATGTTTCGTTGTCTCTTGACTACACACAGGAGCAACTTTAGTCAGTTAGTTAAATCAAGATTGATGGTGTCAGCCTTAGTTTGACAGGCCAAGAATTTGCATTTGCCACTGCAATTGTGGGGAACTACAATATACTATCCCAGTAATATCAACATTATTATCCTTGCATTCAGCGTGCTTATGCTTTTCCCTCGTGCTTTTGGCTACAGTTCTGAACATTGGGATTTCAAAGTGTGGTGATGCGCGAGTCTGGCATTCTGCAAGCCGTCTGTACATGTTTCGTAGAACAATACCAAAGCTTCATAACCTAGGCCCACACGAGATTACACATTATTGCAGTCTGTATCATTTGACCCTGGCACATTATGCAGGGAAAATGTTGTTGTTCTGTTTCTTTTAGTTATCCGTGTGCTCAACCCTTGAGCCACAGAAGTCCAGTTCGTTAAGTAAAACACATAAATGTTTATCCATAAAATTCCTTGTATAAATAAAGTTGCAAACTGAATTTGGTTTGATTCAGTTCATGAATAAACATCGCCCTCAAGGCCAAAGGAATAAACTCTCTGGTTCAATTCACAAGCACTTGGGTGCGTGTGCAGACTGCAGACTAATTCCGACCAATGCCACCACTCACCTCTCGCAAACAAAAAGCTTTGAAGCTTCAGCCGGTGATCATGGTGTCGGTGCCCTCGTCCGTCAGGATCGACACAGCACTCCACCTTGGGAATCATCCCGCCGCCCACCTTCCCCTTGGCCACCATCCGCCGCACCCCGGCGACGTCCACCTCCTCCTTGACCAGGCTCCCGGGGTCGTCGCGGTCCGCGAGAATCCCGGACACGTCGGTGAGCAGCAGCAGCTTCTCGGCGCCCACCGCCGCGGGGATCTACGCGATGATTGGGTAGAGCACGGCGGGGTCGACGCGCGTCACCTCGCCGACGAAGCCGAGGGAGGCGGCGTCGCGGGAGGGCCGCGCGGTGAGGAGGCGCGCGTCCTTGCCGCAGAGGCCGACGGCGGTGGCCCCCGCGAGGCTGATGAGGGAGACGAGCTGCTTGTTGACCTTGCCGTCACGCGGAGCCCGTTGCGGAACTGCGGCTCCACGCCGACGCGCGCCAGCCAGGAGTTGATCTCGGGCCCGCCGCCGTGGACGAGCACGGGGCGGAGGCCGACGCAGGACAGGAGGACCAGGTCGCGGATCACCGACGCCCGCAGCTCCGGCGACTTCATCGCCGCGCCGCCGTACTTGACCACCACCGTCTTGCCCTTGAACCGCTGGATGAACGGCAGCGCCCCGACAGCACGTCCACGCGGCTCAGGGCCGCCGCCGAGGACGCCGGCGTGGGCTGCTGCGGCGCCGGGAGCTCGACGACGATAGGGGCGTAGCGACGCGGTTAGCGCTCAGGCCAGGATTGGGCAGCGGCGTGGAGGCGGCAGCGAGTGAGGAGGAATGGGGCTTCGTGAGGAGCATGGCTGAGACGGGACCAGTGGTGCTCGACGAAATGCCTCGCCCGGTCAGTGTGTCCAGCGGGAGCTCGGCGCTGGGCGTGCCCTACCGCTGCGGCACACCGGAGTGGGTAGTTATAACTGGGGACGGCGGCGAGTAGCTGGCGAGTGGAGACACCGGAGCTGGTGGCTGTTGAGCCGAGCACGTGTTTTCGTCTTGCGATAGACTTGTTGGGAGATTTCCGATCTGAGTCGCGTAGTTTTGACTACGTATAATATTTGGCACGGGGTAGCAGCAGCAGTATGGCACATTTGATAGTGAAATTCGGGTAAAAAAAAACTGAAAAGCACAATTCCCATCAGGAGAGTCTTGGTACATACGGGGTATGAACTTTCTGATGGAGTTTCTGCGTGTTTTCTGTATTCTGAAAGTGACACGGAATCAATAGCTTTCCCCTAGAACAACAACCGACTGAAAATGTCACAGGAGAGGAGTCAAAACTACGTGAGTTCAAGCGATGGTACAGCCGACTGAAAACAAGGCTTCTCAATCGATTTCATCTATGTAGTCGTTCTAGTTTTGTAATAAACCAGAGCAAATTCAGATTTGATTCACCCATCATGGCAGCTTAAATTGACCCACCAAAGTAGTGGATTCAGATAACAGAATGACACGAGGTTCACGTGTGTCACTAGTCATGTCTCCGGCGCCAACCGAAAACTGTGAAATAACTTCACAGCAAGGTACAATGATTTGGTGCTACATTTTCAAAGAATCCAAACATCAATCTATAACAAAGAGGATCGGATTACATTAATCACAGTTTGGCAGCCAAACACATTCATAGATTCACCACAAACCTCATTAGTACCATCAACCACGAGAGTTTCTGCCCAAGTTTACTGCAACGCCGAATTTTCTCGCATGAAACTAATCAGAAGCACCAAAACCATGGCAAATTTATCTTTCCTCTGTTTTTTTTTTCGATGGCGTGGTAGTACAGACGGGTCGAAAAAGAATGAAGCAACAGAACAAAATAATAAATCGGCTCAAAATGTTTGACTCGGAATGGGCTAATATTACTCAACCGAAAGAAAAAGGTTGCCTGCCGGCCCAGTTGCTGTCTCTGGCCTGGTTTGGATCGGTTTCCCAGTATAGCCCAGCCCAGCCCACTGAGAAAACAAACTTATATCCTTCCGATGGATTAGACCTGGTCCATACGAACCATGCCATGGGCCCAATTTCGTCATCATAATAACCTTCATCATTTATTGGGCTAGGTGGATCGGGTGGACTTTGTGCCGCCAGCTTTCCTGCTCCGTTTTGTCCGTCACCTCTCCTCCAGTCTCGGTGTTGAAGCATTTCATTATTATACTCCGTAGATCCAAAAAAGGAGTAGGGTAAAAATGCTAGGCCGTGTATTTGGGGGTGTCGGCATACGCTACACCGTGCACCGACTAATCATCAGTTCTCCTGGCAGTGTGTTTTGGACGGGCCCGTTTGTAATCTCCGATTCCCTGAACGTTTTACAGGCTCGCTCCATTCATTTGCTGGCAGTGGCAGTAGTAGTATCGCATTGATGGTTTCCCTTGTTCCGTTGTGGAGACAGGTTGGTAGAGACTGCAGTTCATTCCCATCACTTTTCCTGCCACACTGCAGTACGTTGGGGGTATCATGTGATGTCAATCAGCGATGCCGTATGGTATGGCCGTATTGATTGCGGGTTAAAGCCCGCTGGGATACGCCCTGCATGCTCCTCACTGGGATCGCGCCCATTCATTTCATCGTGAGCCTCGTCTGTTGGCTCCACGTGGCGCGGGGTGGTTGGTCCGGACGGCCGGGAGGGGCCGTGCCATGAAAGGCAGGCCGGCATGCGTTGCGATGCGATGCACTTTGAGTGAATGGACATCGATCTTGCGTGGAAATATCATTCACGTTTTGACCGCCTAACAGTGCTTTGCTGCCACAAAGTGTGCCGCTGTCTGGCCGTCCGTTCGGGCTCTCTCGTGTTCATGCTGCGCGCCACCTTTTTCTTCCACGGAGTTCAGATCCTGTTTCTACTTGGACCTCTCCGTGCGACCGTGCGTCGTAGCTCATGCGGCCACGCTCTCTGCAAATCTGCGATCACTAATCATCCTCTAGGACTAGTACAGCCCTAGATCAAGGAGCTCGCCGGAACATGTGCGAATCGAAAGCCCTAAAACTCAGCCCCTCCGCACTCCGGAATGATCCAAGAAACCACTTTTTTCCAAGGGAATAAGCCTCAGATCGAATCCGGCCCTTGGCGCGCGCACGGTGCGGTTGACTCGGAAGTAGCCGGGGCGTAGACGCGTGGTGTGGGTGTGGCTGTGGTCGCCCTCCGCCAGCTACAGTGTATTGATTTGCCGCGCGCGTAGGAGTACGATAGACAGCAGCTAGCATCGACCCCTGCTCCGGTGACCGGACCAGCACGGCAGCATGCAGGCCGGCGGCCAACAACCAGCCTACCATACATCATATCCCGCCGTTCTTCGCCGGCATTTATGTCCAGTCCCGGCCCACTCTCCCTTTGCCATTCCTCATCCACTGAACCCGCCCATACGCGTCTCAGAACCCGAGCTGATCGAGCGAGCGGCGCGCGCGCGCAGCAGTCGCCGGCTCACCCCTGGGCCCTGCGCCCGCGATGGTGGCCGGCCGGTGCCGGTGAGCCCCGCGCGCTGCCGCGGCAGCTGTCACCACTTACCAGTCGCTGAACATATGCCTCGTCGGCCGGCCGGCCGGCCCCTTCCTTCCCCTTGGATACCATACCATTGCCTTGCCCGCCGCACATGTGGTGTGGAGTACGTGGATGGAGCGAGCACCCAGGCCGGGCGCGTGGTCGTGCGGCGGTAGGTGCACTGTGAATGTCGTGACGAGCTCGCGCTCGTCTCACTTACCCGGCAGCTAGCGGCCGGCCGGCCACACCCACACGCGCGCGCGCCCCAAGAGAGGAGAGGAGGATGGAGATAGGGGCTCCTATGTTGTGAACCGGAGCTAATAAATAGCTTTAAAAATTATTAACAAAACTATCTCCGAATATAATTTAGATGTTGTTTTGTACCACGACATAATCTTTAAAACGTAACTTTAACTTTTTATTTTACAAAAATATTTGTTAAAAATAATATATATGTATACTCTTATAAAAATATTTTTAAGACAAATCTATCTATATAGTTTTCGTATTTGCAAACTCAACGACTTAAAAGTTATTCGTGATTTATATTTTCAATGTTTGATTAAAATCTTATCCAAAACGATATCAAAATCTTATACGGAGGGGAGTATGTCCTTTTCGTCTCTATATTTAATGTAAGGTTAATGATTTAGCTCGTTGTTGGCTATATTATATTGCCATGTCACTATGAACCAACCTAATAGCTCATCGGTATAATATTGGCTACAAAAATGGGTTGTACTTGTACAACTAATGTCAGATCTCGTCTCTTTCATTCTCTCATCAATTTGTTAGAGTCCATATTACATAGTACGACTGAGATCGGGCTATAAACTTACTTAGGCCTCGTTCGGTTTCACCGGATCGACCCGGAATGAGGCCCAATCCGGGCGGGTTGGAATGGGCCGGAAAAAAACCAGGCCTTGCTTGAAATTGCTGTTCGGTTGGGCCGGACTCGGAAAATAAACAGGCCCGGATTGACACCCCCTTCACTCCACCGGCCCGGATATTTTCCCCGTGTGCTACCCTCCGGATCTTATCCAGACGAGCGGCTCGCAGGACGCGACGAGAGCGAAGCGCGGCGCTGGTGTGCGGCGGCGCAGGCGAGGCACGGAGCTGGCGGCGCGGGAGGCAGCGAGACGGCGGCGCGAGGTGAAGGCGTGGCAGCGCGAGGTGACGGCGTGGCGGCGCGACTCATCCTCGGCGGCGACCGTCTCCCATCCAGCGACAACCTCCTCCGCCGCCTTCTCTCCGGTGTGCGCCGTCCTCCCTTCCTCATCTCTCCCCCGTCCTCGCGGTTTTGTTCCTGAGATTGCTGAGCCTAGGGTATAGTAGTGGATTCAATTGTTCTTGCGGTGCCGTGGATTTCCATTGCCTAGGGTTCTTGTGTTTCACTGGATCCGCTTTTTTATTTCTCCTAGGGTTCTTGTTCAGGTAATCTCGTTCAGGAAGGCTGTTCACGAAGTCTCATGCTCAGCAATAATATGGTTATTATTGTCCGTGTAGTTTTAAAGTGTAAGAGGACGAGCCCGTCACACGGGTAAAATCAAAACCCTAGACTGATCTCGAGCCTAATCCGCACCAAGTACAACTCTCGAGCCCCGCCCTAAGACCAAATCACCAAAGAGAACCCTAGATCCAAGAGAACAGCGAGATCCAAACGGGGGGCGAGGCACGCACGTAGGTCTTGAGAAGCGCGATGTGCTCCGGTGACCGGACCAGCACGGCAGCATGCAGGCCGGCGGCCAACAACCAGCCTACCATACATCATATCCCGCCGTTCTTCGCCGGCATTTATGTCCAGTCCCGGCCCACTCTCCCTTTGCCATTCCTCATCCACTGAACCCGCCCATACGCGTCTCAGAACCCGAGCTGATCGAGCGAGCGGCGCGCGCGCGCAGCAGTCGCCGGCTCACCCCTGGGCCCTGCGCCCGCGATGGTGGCCGGCCGGTGCCGGTGAGCCCCGCGCGCTGCCGCGGCAGCTGTCACCACTTACCAGTCGCTGAACATATGCCTCGTCGGCCGGCCGGCCGGCCCCTTCCTTCCCCTTGGATACCATACCATTGCCTTGCCCGCCGCACATGTGGTGTGGAGTACGTGGATGGAGCGAGCACCCAGGCCGGGCGCGTGGTCGTGCGGCGGTAGGTGCACTGTGAATGTCGTGACGAGCTCGCGCTCGTCTCACTTACCCGGCAGCTAGCGGCCGGCCGGCCACACCCACACGCGCGCGCGCCCCGGCCCTCACTTTCTTCCTTTCTTTTCATGTATAGTGGGCGGAGATGGATGATGCTGATGGCCCGAGACGTTGATGAGAGCGCCCCTGTTGATCGAGAAAGCATGCGGGGGCGCCGCGCCATGTTGATGGAGCCTCTGAAGCCCGGCCGGCCTGAACCAACGGTGGCATGGAGTAGAGAGCTCCGGGTGTGACCGCGAGAGCGAGAGAGCTGCCCGGCAGGACCGGACGCGCACCACGTAGCGAATCGTTCTCCTGCTCGCACTGTTGCCATCCCGATGAATTTCATTCGTTTCAGCGCGATCGTTTTCCATGTTAGGTGGGCTCGTGGCTGAATTGCTGAACCTGAAACCACTCTCTCCTCTCCCTCCGTACCGTATCTGAGGAGTGAGGGCTTGGGCGGTAAAAGGTTTTGGCAGGTTGCGAGGTACCACGGCAATGCATGTTGCTGATGCTGAATAACACGGCAGTAGGTCCGCTGCAGTGGTGCCGCAGCTACCCGAGGGCATTCCGTCAGCTTTGTTCCAGTACGTGGGGCCAGCAGAGTCCAGATGCTTTGCCACAGACGCGCTCTCGGAATTGTTCCCGCCTGATGCGGGCCTGCTGCCCCAGTACGAAAGCAAATTATTAAGCGTACGTGGTAGTAATAACTTCCACCCACTGTTTTAGTGTTTTGCACATTACTGAAGTTGGCCCCCTGCATGATCAGCGTCCTGTGGATCCTTTCGGGTTAAAACTCAAAAGCCGGGAGGAAAACCTTACTGCCCTGGGCACACCTAGTTGCAGTAGCCACCTGGGAGGAAAACCATTTAGGCCTCGTTCGGTTTCACCGGATCGACCCGGAATGAGGCCTAATCCGGGCGGGTTGGAATGGGCCGGAAAAAAACCAGGCCTTGCTTGAAATTGCTGTTCGGTTGGGCCGGACTCGGAAAATAAACAGGCCCGGATTGACACCTCCTTCACTCCACCGGCCCGGTATTTTCCCCGTGTGCTACCCTCCGGATCTTATCCAGACGAGCGGCTCGCAGGACGCGACGAGAGCGAAGCGGCGCTGGTGTGCGGCGGCGCAGGCGAGGCACGGAGCTGGCGGCGCGGGAGGCAGCGAGACGGCGGCGCGAGGTGAAGGCGTGGCAGCGCGAGGTGACGGCGTGGCGGCGCGACTCATCCTCGGCGGCGACCGTCTCCCATCCAGCGACAACCTCCTCCGCCGCCTTCTCTCCGGTGTGCGCCGTCCTCCCTTCCTCCCCTCTCCCCCGTCCTCGCGGTTTTGTTCCTGAGATTGCTGAGCCTAGGGTATAGTAGTGGATTCAATTGTTCTTGCGGTGCCGTGGATTTCCATTGCCTAGGGTTCTTGTGTTTCACTGGATCCGCTTTTTTATTTCTCCTAGGGTTCTTGTTCAGGTAATCTCGTTCAGGAAGGCTGTTCACGAAGTCTCATGCTCAGCAATAATATGGTTATTATTGTCCGTGTAGTTTTAAAGTGTAAGAGGACGAGCCCGTCACACGGGTAAAATCAAAACCCTAGACTGATCTCGAGCCTAATCCGCACCAAGTACAACTCTCGAGCCCCGCCCTAAGACCAAATCACCAAAGAGAACCCTAGATCCAAGAGAACAGCGAGATCCAAACGGGGGGCGAGGCACGCACGTAGGTCTTGAGAAGCGCGATGTCGTCCTCGTCGAGCGGGCGGGGATTCTTCTCGTTCATGATATCGTCCTCCGGCTCCGGCGCCATGGCTGTCCTCCCGAGAGAGCGGTGCTTCTCCGGCGGCGAGGCGAGGCGGCGGCGGCTCAGGTCTGTGGGGTGCTGGGAGCGAGGGGAGTTTGGAGATGCCTTCCTCTGGTGTACTTCGAATTCGTTTTATTTGTATTTCCCTTTTTCTTTCCTCTTCTCCAAGGGACCCTTCTGCACCGTGTGATACTGATCGGACGGAGGCAGATATACCATGGCTATATTTTCTGAGAAAAAAATAGCCAGCTACTCAAGGGAGTTTGCTCCTTGAGTCCTTGACGGAGTTGAGGTTTCAATTTCCGAGTTCGTTCAGCTATCGTTTTAGGTCCTTGAACTCTTCTCTTAGCTCAATTTGAAATGTTAGCTGTTGTCTGATGGGGTGACCAAGCACAATTATTTCATCACTATATGGGTTAGAGCCTTTTATTTTTGCATATATAAGTGATGAGTTGTCCCTATTAATGCTAAAGACACCACTTAAGATACATAGCTTGATTATGGCCTGCAGAACATTAGGAAAACACACCTCTCCTAAAAACCATATGTTCCAAACCAAGGAAATTAAGCTTTGAATCTGTTCACTATGTTATAAGAAGCAAATTATTGTATATTGTTGAGTAGTCTCTGACTTTGAATCTGTTCACTGTTCATGACTTTGAAGAGTGCTATTGACTATATTCATCTTTTTTTATGTACTGATTGACATATAATGGTTTAGCCTGCTTGGTTGTTGGTGACATTTCTGTTCAAACTTTATTGCTCTTTTTGAGATATGCATGTCTATTTTTTAAGCTCTGTCATGCAGCTTGGAAGGTAAAATCGTACACTATCTAGTACTGCTATGGGTGCCAAATTTTCAGTAATAGAGTAGTCTGTGGCTGCAGTATATTTGATCTTTTGATCTATATAAGTTCATAGTTTGTATGTATATTATCATGAGAATCTGAAATCATTTCCATCCTGTGCAGCGAGATCCAGTGACAAAGTCCTATCATTTGGGTGCCGTGATTGATACGAATGGATGTACCGAGTTATAAGATAAAGAGCGTGTGATGCATGTCTTGGTGAAGGCTATATAACATGATTTCTAGTTCTTCAGAGTTTCTGCGTTGCCCTATCATTGAACTCTGTATGTGTGGCATGGATAGTTTATTGACAGTAAACAGAATTGCAGAAATTCAGTACGCATTGAACTCTGTATGTGTGGCATGGATAGTTTATTGACAGTAAACAGAATTGCAAAAATTCAGTACGGATGCACTAGTTTATTGTTCAGTTAATGGATCTAGTGCCTGAAATTCAGAAACAGAATTGCATGTCCAAATAGAGAAATAGTAGCTCTGTCGATTATTGCTGTGATGATGATTTCGTCTATTTGTTGCTGTCAAGTTTTCTTGTTTGAGTTAACATAGTTCTTGCCCTGTCTGTTGGTTTCGGCCTGAACCCTAAAGGCAGAGCAGGGAAGGCCTGATGACAGCAGGAGGCGGAGAAAGGAAGATGCCGCTGGGGAAGTCCAGAACAGAAATATTTCCAGACCAGGAACATTTCCAATGATAGCCGAACAGAAATATTTGTTGGAATGTATTGAAACCTGCTACCGGAACAGGATCAAGTGGCACACCTGGATTCACTTGATCTAGGAACTTTTCCGGCTGGGAACAGTTCCTACGAAACGGAACGAGGCCTTATAGGCTTACAGTCGAAGTCAGGGTGGCGAGGAATAGCCTCGAGAACACGTTTGCGCTGACATGGAGATCCACGTGCGTCAGGGTATATTCTTTGCCCGTGGAGAAAATAGTGGAGATCTATTTTTTGTGAATTTTTTTGTCAAGTGTCTATTTGTTTTACAGAAATGCCTTGCCTACCCGTAGGCCATGACGAGAGGTTCGAATCGGATTCCCGTTCCTCTGCCACGCCGCGCGTAGGATTCCCTCTACCCCAATCTGTCTCTTTGATTTCTATGATCGACCTTTAAATTTGGAGCTAGCTGCTGGAATGCCCGATCGTGCCGTCCTTGGGCCAGCTGGGTGGGTCTTGAATTGTGACGCGACCCCGGCCGGCCGGGCCGCAGGCTGCCCAGTGACACACGCACTCGCCGTGTAAAGTCACGAGACAAACTGCCGCAAAACCACGACATGCATGTTTTCGTACTGTGCTCAATAAGGCACGACTAGTTACGGTGTCCAAACTCCAAACAGAGAGAGCTAGAGGATTTCTCCGATTTTTTTCCCCTCTTCAGGCTGGTTTGGTAGCCGGAATTCCGGGGCAGCCTTCCCGGAGAAGTGCTCCCGATCTACCTAAATCGGGCGGAATTCCCTGAGAAGGCCCGCGGGGGTGCTGCTCGAAGTAGCCATTCTTCTTCTTTTCCCCACTCCTCCGCCACGCCGGAGTGAAACCTAGTACGTACGACATTGCCGATGAATCAACGTTGCTTTATTCCGGCCTCTTTGTTCCTTTCCATTTTTTTCTCGCTTTTCTCAGCGACCCGCAGGCTCCATCTACATCTGCGCCTGCTACTATACCACTGTGGCTGCTTTATTAATCTAGCAGCGAGGACCATTTCTTTGGACGGTAGCAGGGAGCCTATATACACACAGTACTCTTTTTGTGCGTATATATTTCCTTTCAATTCCCTGCTTTTGCCGGCTATCAATGCAAGGACACACGAAAGCTACACATACCTTACTACTGCTCCTAATCAATGAGGCGAATCCATCGCCAGTGTGCGTAGTGCACTGTCAGTGTAGCTTTAGCATAGCACCTTCCTTTCTGCCTAGTAGGGATTTTTGTCTCGCCCCATCATGACCGTGGGATAGCGTGTAATAACGAGAGATGTAGACACCGTATCATCCTTTGGCTAGATTTTCCTGCCCAGTTCTTATTACATACCCACCTGCAAGTGCATCCATGCATGCATGGCGCAAAAGGATGGAGCATGAGCGATCAAGGCAAGCGATCCAGTACGTGATCGATGGATGGGTATCTTATCTATCCCTACACTGGAGCAAACGCTGGTCGAACCATCGGTGTCGCCCCTGCTAGCTGCTGCCTTTTATCGCCCCAGGAAGTTTCAGCCTCGCTCCTTTTGCTCTTTTGCACGGGTGGGCTGTTTTCGCCATGGCCGTCGTCGATCGAGCCACAGCCATGCGATGGATCGCCCGCACAATCATGGGGAATCTAATCTCTTTGAACGCCTTTGATCCACGTCATTACGCACGATACTTTATTCACCCTGTCTCTACGTGTGCATAGCAGTGTCTCCCATCAAAACCGAGCTTTAATGCTGGTGGGTAGGGCGTGCTTTTCCCTACGGTACGTCACCACCCCCCTCCTATTCCCCTGGCTGTGTGCCTGTGTGTGTAGTGTCACGCCACACACGAACGAGCATGCAGAGATTATATATGATTGCAGAAAGAGAGAAGCTTGGGCCATGGGGCTACCGCTAGCTGCTTGCTGTAGTTCACCTGCAAACGGTTTGGGTTCAAATGGGTTTAATGGGTTGGATTTTGATGTGGAGTGTATTAGAGTGGGTTGAAATGGGTTATATTAGTTAATGGGGTGGGGTGGAGTATGTTCTATGTAAATATGGGTTAGGTTGGATTGGTTTGGGTTGAAATGGGTTCTTTGTGTAGAGCCGGACCCTGAAATTAAAACCCCTGTGAGTGTGACTGTGATGCATGACACTGCTGCTTCATTGAAATTGACCGAAATTTGTTGGAGATGACTCAGTATACCTAGCAGCTACTCTATGCAAAGCAGTGTGAAAAGATCTATATTATAATTCGTTTTTGAGAAATGAGTTCTTATTGAGAAATGGGTTCTTATTGGGTTGTAACCATAGTTTGGCTAATGGTTATTATATTATAAGTTCAAATAGTTTGGGTTGGATTGGTGTGTGGTGGTGGTGGTTTGGGGTGGAGTGGATTTATATAATTTCTTTGATGAGAATGGGTTGGTGTGGGTTAGTTTGGTTTCCAACCCACTTGCAGGCTGAGCTGTAGTTGTTACCTTACCTGATGACCTCCCCCAAACAAAATGAAACAAAGTGAGTGCTAGCTGCTACGGGTAGCAGTCATGTCGAATAGATGGTGGAAAACGGAGTGGGAGGGCATTTCGCACGCGCGCGCCGTTGCATTCGACGGGAAACGAAAGCTATAGCTACGGGGCAGGTCCGTGTCCGTCAGACACCCACAGACACTTGGCGTAGTGGCGCGTGATCTGGACGACTGGACCGCAGCTAGGGCCGGCCGCCCGGCACGCAGATGAGCAAGATCAACGTCCGGAAAAAGATGGAACGAACCTGCAGCTAGCTGCAGGCGTGGAGCACGCAAAAGATCGAGACACGCCCCGAGCATAAAATATGTGAATGCCCCATGCATGCATGTATCTTCCGTCACACGTTGGCATCGCGCGCGTCGCTAGCTGATGCATATGCATGAGCATGGCGGTGCTTTCGCGGGCGCGCCATGGAGATCGACGGCCACGATGGGGGCGCGGGCGGTTGCTTTCGTGCGGGCCTCCATCGGCGCTCAGCTCGCGCCGCCGTACGACGAGAGGACGGCGACCGGTCGGGGCCGTCGTATCGTACAAGACCACAAGCGTGTGTGCAGTGCATCGCCTTTTTTCTCTCTCTGTGTGGGGATACGATACGATGGTGGTGGTTTGGAGAGGGGCATCACGACGCGTACGTACGCGGGCCGGGGGCGTCGGGCTACGTGGGAGACAAAGGCGTCACTCAGGTGATAGCGAGCCGCGACGCGGACGTGACACCTACCCGACCCATACGCTGCCTCTCGATCGCGCCGTCCCCCTCCGCTTACTGTTGCTATGCTTGTTGGGTATGTACGGGGAGGACACACTGGACGGCTGGACGCTGGCACGCTGCAGTATCCTGTTGTTCGACGTGGCCATATCGTGCATGCACTGCCACGAGTGCTACTGTTGAACGGGAGATCGAACTCGATCCGTGTCCCGGCCAGATCAGATTCTCCGGGCCGCAGGCGCGCGCCAACCAGCCACCGGCCGCCGGATCCCGGGGCCGCCGCTCGATCCACGAGACGGACGACCGTGTGGCAGTAGGTGGCAGCGACGACCCGATCGATTTTTCTCCATTCCCATTTACCGCGCCGTGCCAATCTGCCATCCCTGGCCCGTCGCGCGCGCGGCACCGTACCGCGCCCTTTGCAGCCTTACAGGAGGCGCGCAGCCCTGCCGGCCGGGTGCCCGGCCCGTGCTGGCCGCTCACCTGGTCTGCCCAGTGGCCGCGGCGTCGACCTCCTCCGCCGGCCGATCCCCTCCTTTTTCACCTCGGCGTCTGCGTCTTTCCCACAGATAATTTTGACCGCGCGGGCACGTGGTCACTAGAAAAGCAAAGCACAGCCGTGGTCCGCCGGGGGCGCGGGGCAGCACAGCGCAGCCGGACGGCGTCCCCGTGCATGGCGGCAGCTATTCAAGCAAGGCGGCAAGGCCAGTAGGCCACCTACTCCGGCGCATCATGAATGGCAGACGCTACGCGCGCTAGCTACGGCCGGCGGCCGTACGACGTGAGCCAGGCGGGGGTTTTGGCCATTTCCGGGCGTGCCCAGTCCCAACCGGCCAACCCCAACCAGGCCGGCTTTGGCTGCTAGCGCCAGCGCTGGCGCCTGTCCTACCGGCATTATTGGCGTGCATGCCCGGCCTGGCGCATTAGTCCATTCTAACCTCGTGGGTGAAAGGAACGGAAGCGACTTGGAGCAGCCCGCGCGCGAACTGACTCCACCCAAAACTCGTCGCCAGCCGGCATGGCCAAGCAGCGAGGCGACACGACAGCATGGCTGGCCCCCATCCTTTGAAACGGGAAGGCTACCGCTAAAAATGGACTAATGGAGGCTGTGCAGGCTTTGTTGCATGAGTGTTTGTCGCGTAGGTCGCTACCCTCATGGGCCGACGTAGGACCGCCCGACGGGCCCATGAGGCCCGCACGGTAGGTGGGCGTCGCACGTAGAGCATGCGTCATGCTCCTTGGACACGCGCGCGCGCCCACACCGGATACTGAAATCCCATCAAAAAATAAAATAAAATCGTGTGATGCTGCGTTGTGCTCATACTAGCGTTCTAGAACCCGCCACGATATGGACGAAAAAAGAAAGAGCTCTTCTCGTTTCTTCTGAATAAACATTATACTATATCGGTGCACGTTAGATGCGGGCCGGTGTCGCCCTTTATTCCTGATGAAGGAATTGGCCTAGATATTTATAAACAAGTTGGCCTCGCATTTTTTTTAGTTGAAGGGACAAAGTCGTGGGATTACATAGGGTTCCCTGCAGAATAAAACGACTGATTTCATATCATAGATATATACTCATTATATACACCCAATTGATTGTCCTGCTAAACCAAACCTACTACCACTTGATTAGCAACATTGTAAATTTTTAATAGGTCAGGACAAGCGGTTTTAAGAAGTAGTACATATTAGATCCGTATCAAACTTTTATGATAAAGGTGACCGATACCTTAATCATAGTACTATTTGCAAATGTTACGAGATCTGTACCGTTTTCCAACAATGATTTGTTAAATGGCAAACAGTTTTAAGTATATTTAGTAGTACACTCTAGTTGTGAGGGATGAGTTTTTCAGAAACTATGTTCTGGGCGATTTAATAAAAAGTTTAAAACATACAAATTATATTAAAAAATTGTTGGCTACTTGAGAAAAATAACAGAAGGTATAAAACTATATACTGGTCACTTGTACAAAAATGTTAGAGAAAATGGCATATCTTGTACAAAATTGTTAGAGAAAATAGCATATCTTGTAGTGACATAAGCATGTGCAAGCACATATTTTTGGCTTAGTCATTGTTACTTAATTACTTGCATGCACACAGATGGGAGTGAGGCCAAAACATGCGCGTACATGTACCTGACAGTGGTACGTACTTTAAGTAATTTACTAGTAAGTGGAATTTCTCGTTGATGTGCTACTTTTTACACCTGTCTATCTATACTATGGATCCAGTAGAATTAAAAATAAAGGACCGTATGGGTCTGCGAGAGAAAGTATGGAGTATGCCATAACCTTAAATGAAAAAAAAACACTTTCTAAGAGGTTTCCATCGTTTCTAAACAAATCATACGTCTGGCGTACGTGCACCATTACCATCAAATTATAACGTTTCTAATTTGATCTAATCCTTAAACGGTTTTTTAGTTATCTTATATTATCTTATTTTTAATTACATACGTCATTTAGTTTGCCGTACTTTTATACTCCATGTTTGCGTTAAGAGAAACAAAAAACACGGCAGGAGCAGGTCCAACCCCATAAGTTGCCCGTCCAGGCGGTCCAGCGCTCGATGGTCCCCGTTTCGCGTTTCTCGCGTCGCTCTGGCCTGGTACGAGTTGCTATAAACATCCACCTCTCCCGCACGAACTGAACTGGATGGTCTCCGATCCGTTCCCTGTCGCATGCGCACCACGATGGATACGCACGACCTAGAACAAGAATAGAGACGACCCCGTTGCAGCAAGTTCATGCACGGAGCTAAAAACCCATAAAACAAGGATCCCGTATCCCGCGAACACCGGTGGTGCATGCCGACCCAAGAATACCTTTTTTATACGAGAAAAAAGGTATACATACAATGTACTTAATTACTGGTTACCACTACCACTATAGTATGAGATGACATGAGCACCAAATAAAACTCTTGGGCCTTCCCCCACAAACGTGCGCCGTGTCGAAGCCTCAAAAGGTCTCGTGCACGGAAACTCACGACGACTCCCCAGCAGTGCCGCGCGCCGTACAGCGCCCCGGCCGGCCCCCCGGGCCCCGGCCGCCGGCCCTCACGCCACCGCCCTCCGTGCCGTGGCGCCCCGCTCGTGCAGCCACCTCTGGTCTCGCCCTTGTATGTACAGCCACGCCACGATCGCGCAAGCCGGCGGTCACTCAGGCTCAGGACCTCAGGTCAGCACAGCCACGTACGTACAGCACCGCCCTTCTTCCAGGCTTCCAGCCGCGGATAAAGCGGCGGCGGTGACGAATCGATCAGAGAGGACGGAGGGGAGGCACGCCCTCGGGATCTCGGCGGTACGATCGGGCCGGCGACGCCCGGTCCGTTCCCCCGGCCGGCCAGGAAACCGTGCCATTTAGAGCAAGGTTAATAATACAGCCAGCAAGTGGGCTGTATGTTATTGCCACATTATTCATAGCCAATTAAAAGCCCACTCATATAATAGGTTGGCTAAGAAACATACTTCTTGGCCCACTATTCACTTTCACAAAATTTCTACGAACCTGTGCCTCAGCTGGAGCCTGTTATAATACTTGCTCTTAGGGCTAGTTTGGCAGCACGCTGCCCCTCGGCAACTTTCCCGAAAAAGCCGCCCGACCTGCCTTGGCCGGCGCGCTTCCCGGGGAAGCAGCAGTATTCCCCGTGGGGATATCGGCTCCCAAAGGAGGCCTTATGCGGGCGGCACAACCACTCCGCTGTCCTCGCCCCCGGCCGGACCCCGGTGCCGCCGCGCCCGGCCGTCCAAGTCACCCGGGGCGGGGCCGATAGCTCCGGGACTCCGACGAAACGTCCAAGGCGTCACCGCCGAGCGGTGCCCCGCGCGCACGTACGCGCCCTGCGTGCCGCCGTATACAAGCTAAGCTAAGCCTCGCCTCGCACACGCGCGCGCGGCCGATGGAGACGAAGACGATGGCGACGTACGGATACTCATACGGCCCCCCCGGGACTACGACCGCTTTATTTTTTTTATTATAGTTTTTTTCTTGCCTTCACGTTTTTCACCGCCACGCCGGGACCCGGGATCCATACAATCGACGTTCGCCGCTTTAATTTCCGCGCACCGGCGGTCGCTCTCGCCGCCGGTCGCCGTCCCACGGCTTTTTGGCTCGATCAGCGCGCGGTGAGACGCTGCTGCATGGCGACCGTCGTTGTTGCGTGAAAAGGCCACGGGTCCGTCCTCCTGCCGGGTCAGTGCAGGTCGGGTGAATTTCTTCACGTCTTTGACGATCGATCCATCCATCGGTGCGCGGGGGGCTTTTTGTTTCGTGTGCTGATGAGTTGGAGGTGTATGTATCGGTGCCCGAATCGATCGATCTGGCCGTAATTTAAACAGAAAAGGTTGTTGCATCTTTGGCCAAAGGTAAAGCATGCATTATTTGGTGTGGCGTTAGTCCAAATCGGGGTAGATCACCGCCTTTATTAGCTAGCACTAGCGCTCGCTACTAATAATTAATTAAACAATTTATTAGAAACCCCGGGGGGCTAGATGCGCGGTTAGTCGTGCACATATTCTTGCCTCACAATCCAAGCAAAGACAGGCGACAGCTAGGTTGGAGGAGAGTGAAAGGGAGCGTGATTTTTTTTTCTTTATACTACTACAATACACATGCATGGTTTGCTTTCTAAATTTGGGGGCGTAGACGCGAGTAGAAATGGCTCTAAATTTGGTCCCATTTCTGGTCCAGGCGCTGGTGGGATGCGGGTTTTAATTTTACATGGTTGTTGCTGGTCCATTGCGGGCGATTACAAGCAGCACACGAAGCTGCTGCAGCAGCTCGAAGCGCTGCTTGGCTCTATCTAGTACTCCCACAGCAGCGGCTCCTCGAGCCGGAACACGCCGCCGGCGCCGGGGAAGCACACGTCGTCGTCCCATGACGCGGCGCACGCGAGCTGGCACGACGAGGGCCCGTGTCTGCTGAGGTCCAGGAGAAGGTCGGGGAGGTCGAACAGAGCGTCGTCGGGGTTGCTGCTGCTGTCCTGAGTTTTCTGCTGATGCGGCGAGCCGGGGCCGGAGGCGGCGAGCACCCCGGCGAGGTCCGGGAAGTTGAGGTGCGCGGCGCGGCCCTTGATGGCCAGCGCCGCCACGTCGTGCGCGCGCGCCGCCATCTCCGCCGTCGGGAAGGTGCCCAGCCAGATGCGCGACTTCTTGCGGGGCTCCCGGATCTCCGACACCCACTTGCCCCACGCCCGCATGCGCACGCCGCGGTACGTCGGGTGGTGCCCGTCCTTGGTGCGCCGGCGCTTCGTGCCGCCGCCCTCGGCGGCGGCGGGTGAGGCTGAGGAGGAGTCGTCGGAGGACGACGCCGTGGTCGCGGTCGGCGACGCCGGCGCCTCCGCGGACGAGGAGGTCGTGGGCTCGGAGCCCGAGGACGAGTCCTCCGTCGTCATCATCGCCATAGCTCCCTCTCCTCCCTCTCCTGGTGCCCCTGTGGTGTGTGTGTGTGTGTGTGTGTGTGTGTTGGTGGAGTTGGTTGGCAGCAGGAAGCTGCTGCCCTGGGACTGGGAGGAGTGTGACTGTGCGCGGAGGAGGAGACGAGTGGTGAGGTGGGAGGTGAGGGTGCGGGGCGGGATCGAGGGGGGTTTTATGATGAGGAGATGAGGTGTATGCAATGGGGGCGACGTGGAAAGAGGAAAACGATGCCGCGGCGGCTGGCACTGGCACTGGCAGTGGCACTCCCCCTGCGGGCAAGGGAATAGTGTGTACCGGGAGAAAGGAGAGTGCCTATTGACCATGGGACACTACTGGGACAAGAACACCACAGGTTTTGGGGGCCTCTGGGCTGGGCTTTGTTTCCACGCGCTTATTTTAGGAAAACCGTAATCTCCGCTTAACTGCAATGTTAACACTACAAGCCATGCGGCAACAGTACAAGTTGAGGTATACTACAAAACAGTCCTTTATTCTTTTTCCTGCCAGTGGTAGGGTTGTGTGCCCCATTTTTGCTGCAAAGTCCTGCCAATTGCGCTGTCAAGTCATAGAGCGTTTTGCAATGATATATTGCCTCTGAAAACAACCCTTCTGTATGTACGTCCAACTGTGAGATGAGGAAAAGAATAGGCCCAGCTAGCATAACGAACCAGTATAAACGGAACGTGTGTGTGTAACGTACGTTGCCGGGTGTTAAGTTGTAGAACTACTGATGCCAAGTACTCGGACTGTGGCAGATTTTTAAGTGGAGGGGGCTTCAACTTCAAACCACGTGCTTTTATTTGCTTTTGTCTTCGTTGCTGGTGGTGGACTGGTGGTTGGGGAGTTAATTAATAACGGGCTTTGTCACAGTGACATCTGTGCATGGTACGTAGCATGCCGCGGCTGCTACATGCCCGTCATGCAGGTCCGACAGATATGTAGCCGTGCGGTGCATGGAGCTGTAAGTTCATGCATTGGAGCACTTGTGTTTTGGAGCCAATGCATGGGGACAGAGATATCCAGGGATGGGCGCGTCGAGACTCCAGAGAGCACACATGCCAAAATGTCGCTGCATTAAGATTCTGAACCGAGCCTCCATATGGTTTGTCCAAAATAAAACTTCCAATTCTCTCGCGGGCGACTGGTTACCGGAGCTGGCTCTGGGGCAAAGACCCGGGTTGGAGCCCCTGCACCCTCTAGATAAAATGCGGAGGGGCAGTCTGCCCTCTTCGGCCTCTTTTTTCTTTTTTTTAATAAAACTTCCGGAACTCCGTCGAGTTCTCAAGTGGAACGTCATGAATATGATCCGTGGAAATTTAGTGGTGCATTTTTAATATAAGATCCATACACTCGCTCCATCATGTCATCTTAGAGATTTCGTTAAATATTAAAGACGCGCACATAAGGATTGTGTTGTAAAAATGATATCAACGATAACCAGCCAAACTAATTATACTAACTTGAAAATATTAAATAAATATAATTTAAACCAGAACCTATTGTATTTGGTATCAATTTTAAACCCTCCAACAACTTATATTACAGGAGGGGTAACTCTGTAGGCGGTCTCGCGGTCTCATATAGTGATATATAATTTTGAGACGACTTATCAGACAAACTATATAATATGTTGTTGTTTTAGTTATCTCGTAGCAATATAAAATCTCTTAATTTGTGGGAAATAAAGAAATATTATTGCTTGTATGGTAATAGAACTCATATAATGTTGAGAGAGTTGTCTTATAGTCCTAAAATTTAGCCTAAGAGTTAGTTGTTTCGCGAAACAATGACTTTATTCTGTCACCTTGCTCTCTCGTCTTCACATCAGCAATTCTACGTGGCACTGTATGAGATGATTTATCAGACCGCTGACGTGAGGCAATTTTTCTCTAATTATAATTATAAGGGTATAAAGAAAAAAAGATAGGGAGAGCGTTTGTGAACTTGTCACATGATAGCAAACTGCACTTTTGGTGACTGAGGGAGTTAGTTGCCGGTGCGTATTAATGAGGGTCCGAAGACCAGTTGTCCAGCGTGTTACACGTACGCTGTCAGGTCCATCTCGGCCCTGATATGGACTGATACTCTGATAGTAAAATGCATGTGTGACCTCACACGATCCCACTTTCGTTATTCCAAACAGGCATTAGCTTAGGAGTCCACATAGAGAGAGACATCTTAAAACCACAACTACTAAAGCATTTTACTTCGCCTTTATATTATTAGAAAAAACAAACGATCCAAATTATAAGAAAAATCCGAGCTAAAAACCGTATAACTAGAGAATAATTAAACTATCCCCACCCGACTTGGATCCTTGAGATAAAAGAAATTTTCCTCCATATTTTCCCCACCCTGAGAACCTGCGAGGTGCGAGGTACATGTACTGTAGCAGTGTACTAGCTACCGTCCAGGATCCAAACGGACCAACTGGCGGCGCGCCGTGCATGTGGCGCTGCTGCTGCGTCATGCGAGATGGCAAATGGTGAATTGGTGATGCCTGATGCCGATCAGGCGATCATGGGGTGGTAAAAAGGAGTGGTGAAAGTTTGGTGAAAATGGTACATCGGACACTGTAGCCCACTATAGCACTTTTCGTTTGTTTGTGGTAAACATTTTCCTATCATGACCTAAGTAGGCTCAAAAGATTCGTCTCATCGTGTACATTAAAACCATGTAATTAGTTTTTTTATTTACCCATATTTAGTGTTCTATGTATGAGGAGAGATATTTAATGTGATAGGTGAAAAATGATATTTGGAAAAAGAATTTTAGAAAGTTTGGTGATGGGATAGGAAACTAAACGCAGCCCATGTTGTTTCCACGGGCAGCATCATGCCGCCACAGCGTGTGCCTTGGCCTCAATTTCAGCGCACCGTACCGTCCTTTTGTTGCCTAGCGTCCGATCGGCCACCAGGGCACGCTGCCATTTTCTGTTCTGACTCCCCCCCTGTCCCTGCCTCGCGTGTGCTCTCCCTGTCTGTGAATCCTTCGTGCTCCGTGAGCCACACACACAGCCCCGAGACATTCTCCTGTAGCCTTGTGAAGACAAGGAGGATTCCATGGCCTCGCTGGGCTGGGGGCCAGGGCAATTCGCTGAGACCTGAAAACTTTTAGTGGCATGAGAATATGAGATGATGGATCTACCACTAATCCATGGAGGTCCGTCCAAGTCTCCAAGACTAATAGATCTTTGGCGGTTTAAGCACACCCATCACTGGATATTACGGACCTCGACAGTATCAGGCAAACAGCAAAAAGTCATTTGTTTTAAATCTGATGAAGTGGACAGTTAAGAGCGCAGCGGCCATACAGATGTTCAGTTCAGCAGTGGCAACTCGCCAACTTTGCAGACACAAGAGCCAAATGGGCGTCGCATTAGACTCGTTCCGGTCGTAGCCATCAATGGTTGCCTATTATAGCCTGCTAACTGCATCTCGATCTCGAAAGCTCAGAGCATTCGGTACGTTCCCCTCCTCCACAGCAACCAGCAAGGCAGCAAGCCATGCTATGTGGCTGCCGTAACCGCCACCCTAATGCTCCATTAGCAATCATGCATATGCCTCCATCGTTCCATTAGCCCCTGCATGATTGCCTATCTTTGTACTGACGCGAGCATTAGCAGCTAGTATGTAGGCAGGGCATAGCCGCAGCTCAAGAAACCATGCATGAATACCAATTGTGCCGTTACAGTGTTAGTGCCCTGTCGTCAGTGCAGGATGTCTAGGGGGGTTAACGAATAATAACAAGGCACTATCATTGCCACCAAACAGAGAACATCTCCGTGCCGTGCCTTTACTGGTTGATCATGATTCAGCGAGCAGGCGCGAATCTGTCTCGACAACATTTCCTAAAGCTTTGGTCCGATACCCTGATCTGTGAGTGCGAGTTTATATATGGGCCAGGAAGTCAAGCCCTGCTTCCTCTTTCTTGCAAGAATCCTATTCCCTCTCGAGCCGGAGCCGCAGAAGAAGCTAAGATAAGGCTGTCTAATTTACTTTGGACAAGATGATTCGGGAGGGAAAGATCTGTTAGGTAAAGAGGAATAGGGTAATGAGGGCTTAATCATGGATCACCCGTCAATTCGGGCGACCCGGAAAGGGGATTTGATGGATCAGGGGACAGGAGATTATATACTGGTAACATACTGATTATCAATGTGTATGCTGCTACAACTTTGATGAAGGCCGGCTTTGATTTGTCTTATTGCTCTTGGCTGGTTCCGGCAACTGGTAGGGCAAATTGCGATTGAATAGCTTTGGACGCAGGTTTTGTTTAGACGCAAGCGATCTTTCTTTACAAAATGCGCGCGGATTCTGTCGTCGGGCAATCGAATTAACAAATATCCACGTGCAGCTCGTTAAGTTTCGCCCCTACGCTAAACTATATGTTGTGTTGCTCTGCAAGGCTTACCTGTATTTCGTTTCCTTCGTCTCCTTTTTTTCTTTTCCAACGCCATACGGTTTCATAATGGTTGTTTATGTATTCTGCATGATTAGACCACTAACCTGTATTCTATAAGCCACTAATCTTGCATGCAACTCATGATCAGAGACGCCTAGTTTAGAGAGCAAAGCGCCACACGCCCACACCTCTGGTGATATGTACCTGAGATCTGCGCCATCGATATCTAGCCTTCCCATTCTGTCCCGTCCCCGGTTAAGAATTGGATTTGCTTTTAGCACCAATTATTATTCACTTGTTTAAGCCCAACGAAAGGTACCCTACACTGGCTGGCTGACGACTCCCAGGCAATAAGAAACAGCTCGTTACTGTTCCCATGATTAAAGCAAATGCAAATGGAAGGAGGAGCTAGACCAATAAAATATCGTTACAACGTCCAAAGGAAAGTCGCATGACATGGTCGAGCGCATATGCATCTGGTCTCGGAAAACAGAAATGCATATACCAGCTGGTAGTACAGGACAGCATATTAGACAGGGAAGATACGAATATCTGCATGTTCACTAAACTAGATTTATCTCGCTCGTACTTAATACGATGATAGATAACGCCACATTGATCCTGCACATGCAGAGAGACAAAGCTTTGTTAATCAGTGATCCCGTGAGCGTATAACATGAGGCTGGCCCGCTGCACCATGCCCTGCCAGCTATATCTAACAGGGCACAAGCAACAGAATGCCATTATTAACTCCTCTCCAATATAATGGGGCTCTATACAAATTGTTAAACGCCTGGCGCCCGTAGATCTATCTGGCTGAATTTCACGAGATCTTAATTAGCCGATCGTGCTAGAAGCGACCTACAATAGACAATGCGCATTCGATTTATTTTTGAAAAAGGGATCATATTTCAGACAAACAAGAGCACCTAAAACGAGTGTCTACTGTTGGAATTAAATTCATCAATTCTGCGGTAAACGCAGGGCAAATTGAATACGATTCCCGTCAGCCGCGAGCCGCACGAGCCTACACAACCGCCGTGCCGTGGCCTTGTGCAATGGTCGTCGCCGTTCGCCGGAGCCGGCACTCCACATGGACTCGCCACCGAACTCCACCACACCTTATTATCTCGGCGATAAACAAATGAAATAGCGACTGTTTGTCACTAACAATCTGATCTCGATCTCCATGCCCTTGCATGGGCAGTTAGGATCGAGCACAAGGCAATTCTGGCACCTTTTGGATGGGCAATGGCCATTAGGATATTGGTTTTGAGGAATAATGGTGTCGCGTCATAGCATTTGGCCAGGAGCTATTGGCCTAGAAAGGGAGGAACTAAACTAATAGAGACAGGGGAAACAATGTAGAGCGGTGGTTAGCTCGTTCACAACTTTTTTTTGTATCGAAAACAGGGCCGTCTCGTTTCTGGAATGTAGTTTATGCTCTCTTGCATGGCGCACGGCATGATTGCAACAGTGGCACTAGGATACGGGCCTACATTTTTTAGAGGCTCCGTGGGGGACCTCTGAGATATGCACACGTCTACGGAGTATGTAGGAGTGTATCTTAGATCAGTTTGTCTTATTTTCAGTGTTAACAAGGTTTCTTATAGAGAGTGCCATCTTGGGATCGACAAGCAAGAAGGGTTGTTTCTAAATTCAAAGTTCTCATTCTCGCATGGACTTCAGGTGTCTCAGACGTGACAGAACGGCGACAAAGAGGGTGAATATATAAGCTGTAAAGGTTGAATTGGAATCAGCCAGCAACCAACGCAACGCCCATGCTCACCTGGACCATATAGATCACACTCACATCACAGATGCTACCTTGTGAAGATTGGACTTCACATGGTAATTCGATCAATTCCCAACGGCATTGCACCTAGACGGCTAGAACCTCATCATCATGTTATCGATCATAATCCTGGACCAACCTTTGCGTCATAGGTCCGCCCACCACGCTACGCGCTACATCAATTCTGCGTTAAACGCAGCGCAAATTGAATACATCTCCCGTCAACCGCGAGCCGCACGAGCGAGGCCAGCCTACACAACCGCCGTGCCGTGGCCTTGTGCAATGGTCGTCGCCGTTCGCCGGAGCCGGCACTCCACATGGACTCGCCACCGAACTCCACCACACCTTATTATCTCGGCGATAAACAAATGAAATAGCGACTGTTTGTCACTAACAATCTGATCTCGATCTCCATGCCCTTGCATGGGCAGTTAGGATCGAGCACAAGGCAATTCTGGCACCTTTTGGATGGGCAATGGCCATTAGGATATTGGTTTTGAGGAATAATGGTGTCGCGTCATAGCATTTGGCCAGGAGCTATTGGCCTAGAAAGGGAGGAACTAAACTAATAGAGACAGGGGAAACAATGTAGAGCGGTGGTTAGCTCGTTCACAACTTTTTTTTGTATCGAAAACAGGGCCGTCTCGTTTCTGGAATGTAGTTTATGCTCTCTTGCATGGCGCACGGCATGATTGCAACAGTGGCACTAGGATACGGGCCTACATTTTTTAGAGGCTCCGTGGGGGACCTCTGAGATATGCACACGTCTACGGAGTATGTAGGAGTGTATCTTAGATCAGTTTGTCTTATTTTCAGTGTTAACAAGGTTTCTTATAGAGAGTGCCATCTTGGGATCGACAAGCAAGAAGGGTTGTTTCTAAATTCAAAGTTCTCATTCTCGCATGGACTTCAGGTGTCTCAGACGTGACAGAACGGCGACAAAGAGGGTGAATATATAAGCTGTAAAGGTTGAATTGGAATCAGCCAGCAACCAACGCAACGCCCATGCTCACCTGGACCATATAGATCACACTCACATCACAGATGCTACCTTGTGAAGATTGGACTTCACATGGTAATTCGATCAATTCCCAACGGCATTGCACCTAGACGGCTAGAACCTCATCATCATGTTATCGATCATAATCCTGGACCAACCTTTGCGTCATAGGTCCGCCCACCACGCTACGCGCTACCACGCTTGGTGAGTGGTGACCCATGCCCTTGTAATAAGTCCCAACCCTATCTTTGTAGACATGATACCAACCTACAAAACAGCCTTGGAGTCCGAGCATGCGTCCTCTGTCCCCAAGCTGGTTGTACCAATAGAATAACACTAACAGTACGGCATACTGCATTTTTCCCTATATATCTATTCAGAATCAAGAGTGTGAGCTGTGCTTTTCTTTCTGAAGGAAGACATTTGGTGTTTTTGAAGTCATTTTCTCTTTACTACTAGAAGTAGCAGAAATGTCCCCATCAGTTGCATTCCCTCTCCTTAATGTCAATAGAAAAAACTATCGAGCAGTCATGCCATCTCCCTACCTAGTTGCCACGATGCCACCAATTGTTGTATTACAAACAGCTAAAAATGCTCCCGTCATGCTTACATCACTGCCTTCCACCAGCCATGCATGGCCGGTACCGCAGTCATTGGCTTGGCTTGGCTCTTGTTGGCCCTATTATCCCCACAAAACTTGGCTCTTGTTGGCCCTATTATCCCCACAAAACTTATGCCAACTTATGGACGATCTCTTAATAAATAACAAAAAGGACAATCATAAATTATGGACGATCTTCATCGCCTTCCACCAGCCACAGTTTTTACATGGATGTACATCATAGCCTAACTTATGGACGATCTTTTAAATAATAAAAAATAAAAATAAAAAACTTACAGTGAGTTTTTTAAGGGGCTTTGCAAGGTTTCCAAGGTTTAGGGCGTCCCACTACTTCTGAACTTCCAGATTTTAGCAAATGCACACTTATTTACAGCAGGCTTGCACCAGTTATTACAAGCCATGTGTTTTTTTCTCTTCGAACGTGCCTGAGGGTGATCCCAGCCTATAGTGTTTATAGGTAGTGTCTATACTGCTATGTTAGCAAGACACCACCTTAGATACCACATTTTTTAACCCATAATTTGTTAATATGGATCTTTAATAAGGGCATATTTGCTTCCCAGCCATGAGCAGCCATGGCCCCTGTGACGCCGCCACATTTTGTGGCGCAGAAATTGGCGCCACAGGTGTGGCGAGATTCATAAGGAAAAAATGCTGCAACAACATTACTTTAATGATCAACCAAGTAGCGTCCTTCTGTTATATGGTTGCCCCATCCATGGCGTGGCGAAGTGCGGCACGGAACCAAACACGCCCTAAATTCATCATCTCTCCGTTCTACCAATTATACTCATCCTTTATCTATCATGAAGATATCATCCTCTCTCAATGCAAACTTTGGCAGTATCATGTGTTTAAACTCTCGTGTTGAAACTGGGGTTTGCATGAGACCTAGTTTCACTCTCTTTCTTATTTAATATAGTATCACGTATGCAAAGAGTTCTATGTGAGTATGTGACAACTCAATTAATGTTATAGAAACCATCCTATATGTAGAATTGAAACTGCCTTGAGAACACGTTTCATTTTAAAAAAAAGTCAATTATTAAACGGACACAAATAACATTATAAAGAAAAGCCCTTCCTACAAAATAAATGTGAATATCATGAATGGCCAAAGTCCTGGAATCTTGATCACTAGCTGGAAAGTTAACTACTGAAATTCATTGGGTTGTTACAAATATGTGAATCGGTAAGGTATGCATTTCCTATCATGTTTCACTTGGACATGTGTAAGTTAACATCACAACTGACTGACTGAGTAACTGACGCAGCAACAGAACGAATTAGTGTTCAGTAACTCCAGTATGCGGATCATCAATTCATCATCAGCACCACCCCAATCTAACTTCACATTGAATGCAGGCGGAATTTCGCCCCCTGCCGTCAGTGCTCCCATAGCAGCAACGGCTCGTCCCAGGACAAATCATAGCAGCTGCTAGGCGTCTGCAATGGCGGCAACGCGAAGCCGAACTCGAGCAGAACGTCGGGCAGCTCGAAGAGCGCGAGATCTAGAACGTTGCCATCCGCCAGCAGCGCATGCTCCGCCGGCGGTGCCGCCGGCTCCTCGTCTTGGGCATTGCCGGCGTCGTCGCGGCCGGACGACGCAGATGCCGCCGGCCGCGACGTCGTGCGCGCGCGCCGCCATCTCGGGGGTGTCGAAGGTGCCGAGCCAGATGCGCGACTTCTTGCGGGGCTCCCGGATCTCCGACACCCACTTGCCCCACGCCCGCATGCGCACGCCGCGGTACGTCGGGTGCTTCAGCTCCCGGCGCGGCCGCTTCCGGCTGCTCGCAGCGCCGCCGGCGCCGCCGGAGTCGTCTAAAGACGACGGCGACGACGCGGCGGGGGAGGCTGGGCCGCCGCTGCCGCTGCTGCAGGCGGTGGAGGATTCGGACACCGGGGACAGTGCTCGCGTTTCTTCCATGGCCGATGAACACTGTGCGCGGCTCGCCGTCTCAAGCAAGCTCATGTGATGACTGATGACTTTGTCCGAGTACGTGAGAGTGAGTGAGCTATATACTTGGAGGAAGGAATTAAGAAATTGGCTTTGTCAAAGTGGCGAGTACCATGGGTATACTTGTTTTGCTTTCCCGAAAGGAATGTGATTGGTGTGCAAATAATTAGGATTATAGAAAAGGGGTAGGCAACGACGCGCTTTGTTCCAAGGTCATGTCTTACGGCGGCAGTGAGCTGTAACTGTTACAACCCTTAATGCATGGAAGGTCAAACCTGATGAACCTTCACTGTGCTGGCTATAGTAGCCTATAGGGTGGCAAGCTCTGGACAAATAAACGTGATTACCTTGGGAGATGGCCATTTCCATCTAGCTGATCCGTTACTACCAAGAAGACAGGATCTGACAATAATTAACGATCATCATGTGTGTAGTTTCTTTTTAATTGGAACTGTAATTCTTATAGTGTGAATTTCACTTTAGGTTCATAAACTTTTCTTGAGATCTTATTTAGGTCCGTAAACTAAAAAAGCGGTCATCTAGGTCCGTAAACTTTTTTCGAGATCTCATCTAGATCCGTAAACTAAATAAGCGGTCATTCAGGTCCATGAACTTAATTTTAAAAATGGTCATCTAGTTCCATGAACTTTTAAAGAGCGGTCATCAAGGTCAGGACTTAGATGACCACTTATTTAGTTTGCACATCTAGATGAGACCTCAGAAAAAATTAAGACCGTTTTTTTAGTTTGCGGACCTGTAGTGAAATTCACTCATTCTTATATGTAGGCATTTACCCCTTTCATATATAGAACTTCAACAAAACTAGAGAAACATCTCGTATTCCCTTGGTCATTACTACACTTCCTTGGTAGATCGACCTTCGTAGTAATTATAACAGAACATAATCCTATGAATTTGATGACGACTTTGTCACTAACACGTGTTCTTGCTGGAGCTAAGGTCCACATGCCAGTGACAATGTCATTGTGGCTTCCACTTCAGAGAAGCTACTTCATTCCTTGCCAAACTAGGAAAGTATGCAATATATTTGTCTGCTAGAACCCCATCAAGCTTTCCACTTCGAACATTTTATTGTATAGTAGCTAGCAAATATGGAAATATCATCGCATCACCACGAGGAAGTGTTCCACAATTGTTGCTCGTGTCCAAACCCCGAGTCACCGCATGCCTCTCCACGACTATATGCTAGTACATGCTGCAATGTGTTTGCCATGAGTGAATCCATTCCCGCCTCTTGTTGTACCTTAAAACCCTAGCGCTATCACCAGCTAAGCCACATTTTAGGGAATCAAATGAGGAATCCCCTTATTCGAAATGTATGCACAAACCTTTTACAACTGCAATGCATATTATTACATCTTTTGGATGAATGGAAATCGCCTTTAGACCTCTCTAGCTTTGTTGAATTATTTTTTTAAATTAAATAGGTGTGTACCAGTAATTATAAAATAGGGATTAGTCAGCCTTTCTGCACTTCATGTGAGGTACTTCAAATGTTATACTTTAGTACGTAGCTCAAAACCAAATGTTTCACAATTGATGCAACTCAACCGTCAGATCCGATTTTGGGTGTGGATAACTCTAGACCATTTAATGTTATTTTTAGCTATCAATATTTGTATTTCTCTATTCCTCTCTTCTCACTCAACTCGCCCCTACTCTCCTTCATGATCTCTAGTGATTTTCTTACCAGCAGATTCATTCTCTAACTTCATCATTCTTGCTGCCCTCGTCCGGGACCCAATGTCCGCCTACCGCCCACAACTTCAATACTGTCGTTAACTCCTCTGGGTTCCTTTATCCCTCCAATGGTGAAAAAAGGGTGTTATATTAACAAAAGACAATTTAGCTAAGAGGAATTGGAACGGGAGTAAATTATGCTCATTCTGTTCTAAGGAGAAATCAATTCAACATCTCTTTTTTGATTGTCATATGGCCAAATTTCTCTGGAGAGCTGTTCAGATGGCTTTGAATATTTAGAAACCGCATAGTTTCAATTTTCTGTTCAATAATTAGCTTTTCGGTTTGAATAAAAAGCTGAAGCAACAAATGTTACTTGGCGCATCAGCTCTATGCTGGTCCATTTGGCTTAGCAGGAATGATTTGGTCTTTGACAAAGCACATCAAAAATCTTACTTGCAGGTACTGTTCCGAGGAACATATTGGCTTCGGTCGTGGGCGCAACTGCATCGACTTGAAGAGGACAGACAAGTAATAAAAGACGCTTGCCAGGCGTTGGAGGTTTTAGCTATGCATATTTTTGCTCACAATGCATGGAGGTTTAGTAATAGGATTACGAACTAATTCTTTCATCAAACTGCATGGTGTGGCTCATTTGAATACGTTGTGATTTGGCAGACGGAAGTGCTGCACATTTGTAAACAATGGCTGTAGCCCTTGTGGTCAAGGCCGGGTAATCGATTTATCTATTATCTAAAAAAAATGGTGAAAAAAAACCCACCTTCCATAGCCATGATGATTACTGTGATAAGTGTTGACTATGAACTCCTTTTTTTCATGCCATTAGGATTTGACACGCGTGGAATTAGTGAGGGTATGTAGCTAACATTGCCCCCACTGGAATATATTACATGTGACTTTGTACAGGGCGATATGCAATGGATAGGGATGCAAAAAGGTAACCCATGAGTCTGTTTGGATATCGATTATCTCTTCTTTTAGACTTAATATAGCTACGTCTAGCTTTCTGCAAAGTCAAACTTTTTAAACTTTAACTAACAATATCTCTAAAAATCAATTATTTTAAAATAAAAAGATTATATATTATAATAGTTGGTTTTACAATAAATCTACTAACATGTTTTTTATGTTACTAGTCTTCATAATTATTTGCTATTTACCGTCAAAGTTGAAAATGTTTGACTTTAAAAAAGTCCAAACGTTGCTATATTTTGAGACCGAGAGGTCCATAGACTTTTTTCAAGATCTCATCTAGGTCCGTAAACTAAAAAAACGGTCATCTAGTCCGTAAACTTTTTCCGAGATCTCATCTAGGTCCGCAAACTAGATAAACGGTCATCTAGGTGCATGAACTTTTAAAAGTGGTCATCTAGTTTCATGAACTTTTAAAGAGTGGTCGTCAAGGTCAGGCTCGTCGCCACCGGCTTGGACGTAGACGACAGCTCTTTAAAAGTTCATAGACCTAGATGACCGCTTATTTAGTTTGTGGACCTAGATGAGACCGTAGAAAAGTTGATGGACCTAGATGACCGTTTTTTTGTTTGCGGACCTATATGAGATCTTAGAAAAAGTTCATGGACCATTGGACCTGCAGTGAAATTGACTCTATAATAAATATGGGTTTTTGCTTCGTCAATCCGGCCACTTGCATCTCTAACGGGCGAATGTAGTGGTGCAAAGAAATTCAGTAGATTCCTTAAAATAAAAAAATCAGTACATTCAAATAAAGTTGCTAAGACTACTTGTCCGAAGTGTGTCCAATGGAGTGACTGTGGACACTCTCGAATGAAATCTTATGTATCTACAATATGGCACTGCAGCATACTCTCAGCGGTCAGCGTGTTAAACTCTCACATGCTCCATCCAATTGAAATCCTATTGTCTCGTGCTACTAAGCGCGTTCTCCCTAGGAAGGAGGCACTGGAGCTCATTGAGGATAGAAAGAGTGTTGGTGTAGCGCTGAGAAAAGCTTTAAAAAAATGAACTAGACCGAGAGCTGCATATTATATTGATAAAGAAGACAAATTGGATGTAAACGGAGAAGTACACAGCCGTGAGAAAAATGACTGAATTGATGCTGAAAGCAGTTGGCGCGCTATAGCACAACAAACTGCTTATTTTATTTTAATATTCTATAGTCCAGTCAGGATAATGATAATAATTACTATAAAATGGTCCAACCAGGAGTCAAGAAGTCAACAACAGTCCCTAGCTACCAATCAGTAAGATGCTTCTTTGCAATTTCGATCGGAAAACCATCCAACGACCAACGTGGATCACACCTTCACACATTCGTTACGAGGCACTTATTGAGGCTCACACATTCTGATTGACAGAGGAGAAAAATGTAAGAGCATTAACCTTGGTTTCTTCGCGTGAAGCCAAAAAGTATGGATCGACTTGCCGGACGGATTTTTTTTAACCAGGTCAGTCTCAGTGCACAGTTTTACTACATGATTATTTAGAAACAAAAACTAGCTAATCGAGACAAAAAAGTTTAATGGTGATGAAAGTTATGAAACTCCTCTCACATACTATATATAAAACTCTTCATTCTCTTTTCTATGGCATAAACTCTCCATGAAACCCTCAACGAGACTGACCTAATAAAACTCGGGGAATTTAGCTGGTCAGAAATGTTAAAACTGATGAAAAAATATAAAACCATCAGGATTTTTTTTCTCCTGTCGCTCTTGCCATGTCGATTATTCCGATCCCTCTCATTTCACAGTCAGGGATATAGTTTCTGCATTTATCTATCGGTTTTTGGTATTTTTCTGTCCATTTTATCACCCTCGGGAGAATTCAAGTTTTCAGTAGTGCGTTTTTTTTGTTTGAACTAATAAAACTTGGGAATTTAGATTCAAATCCATATCCACCTAAAGCAAATTAAACATGTCCAAAACGCTAGCTTTTCTCGAACCCTAATAACACTTGTTCAGATTTGAGACCCACTCCCAGCCCCATCGGTTGAATATGTATAGTTGTAGCAAGCGGGAAGTTCACATCAACAGTTGGCGCGCAAGATCCCTGCAGGGTGCGGGCAGCATTGGCTGCAACCAACTGTAGCGAGGTGAAGTATACCAGAGACTAGCAGCAGGACTTCTGCGGACAGCTCGTACCACGAGTCCACGGCCTCTACTAGCGGCCGGCACTAAATTTGGCTCGTGCAGCGATTAAAAATGCCCCGAATCTTCCACCCACAGATCCTGAAGATTTGGATCTTGCTCGCTAGTACAAGCAGCTAGCAGGGATTGCAATGATGCAATAAGCTGCATATATAACCATATACCGATGCATGGAAACCACTGCTAATTAAGCACCTGGCCGCATCGGTGTATGTAGAATCTCCAATGCTCCATGCATGTGATGTGATTAGGAGTAAAATGCAAGCCGATCGATCATGAACGACTGACCGGGCCGGCCCCATTGATGCTCTCTCACGCACTCGCTTTCAGCACGTGTAGATGCGTCGTGCTTAGTCTACACGAGCTACATCATGCAGCTGCCGTTACGTTGAACCACGAGCGGAGAAGAACACTGTAGCTGCAAGCGCGGGATTCCCTGACCAGGTTCCGCATTTTGCGTATATTGACATTATATTAAACGCCCCACGAGGCCACGAGCCCACGAGTATAGAAAGGGAAACCCAGGCGCTCGACATGGATACTATACATGTATATACTCCCAGCTCACCGATCGGCGGGCGACCTGCGGCTGCTTGCTGCTGGAGGAAAGAAAAAAAAAACAGAGTGGCACTTACTTGTGCCTCGTGATTCGCACATAATTAAATAAACCCCACCATCGCCATTGTTTAGTCCCATCAGTGCAGTCCCAACCCAAAATATTAGACATGATTTCCATAGCCTCCACATCATCAAGAAACTAGTAGCATACATTACACTCCTAATGCAAACACCACTCTTCCACCTTTCAATTTAATGCTAGTTCTCTCACATCTTGTCTTGGATGGTGTGTAGACACCATGTCTCATGCAAGACCCGGTTTCCTTCTCTTTCTTCATTTAATCACTTGCCACATTATCTTTCATCCTAGGTGGCAGTCCATTTAATTCTATAGACACCATCCTAGTCACTGGGTTGGGACTGCCCTCAAAAGCTACCATCATCAGTGCTTAAGCGCCTTTGCTAAAGAAGGCCTAAAGCTGTCCTACCAAAGCCGGGCTACAGCCTCACATGAACACTCGAATAAACCCTTAAAGAAACCCCCCCTCATGCTCATGCCCCTCGCTTCACTAAACTACGCAGCGGACTTAGTTAAAATTAAACTAAGACCAGAGCACCGGTTTATTATTGGGGCGCGCGCTTACCGAAGCAGTTTAACGCCGCCACCGCAGGAGAAGCTAGCGCCCAGGCGGCAGGTAACAGTGTGAAAGCACGCACGCCTTTGCCAATAATGTACGTGTTGACAACCAAAATTGGCAGTTGCCTATCAGACTAGGGCAACCGGTCAGACCGGTTCTAGGAAGCGGTCAGACCGGTTTTACTGTAGCTGATCTGGCAACAGCCAAACCGGTCTGACCGGTTCCTAGAAGCGGTCTGACCGGTTTCTGTCGTGATGGAGTAGGTTTAGGACTTTCAAAGAGTTTTATCCCGTATTGTAAACCAACTCAACGGGGAAGACCATCCCACCCTATAAATATAAAGGGTCATGGCCGATTGAGATCATCTATCCAACATACAATCCAATCGAATTTATCTTATTTATCTTTTTATCTTATTTATCGTTTTCTTTACCTTTATGTTCTGCATTACCTTTACTTCCAACTCCTAGCTCTTCCAACCCCCGTATCTTCTGTTCTTCTCTCGTCTCGACGACGTTGAGGGCGTTCTAGGTGGCCTGCCGATCCTAGGACAACCCTAGACTCTCAAGCTCCGACGGGGTCCCTCCCGAGCTCGAGGTTCTAGGTTTTATCGTCGCCCCACCAAAAGCGGTCTGACCGGTCTCAAAAGCGGTCTGACCGGTCTCGCTCCAGGAAAGCGGTCTGACCGGTTTCACCAGGCGGTCTGACCGGTTTCTCTCCAAGGCATCGGCGACTCTGTTGGCGCGGTTTCATGTCAACATATTTTGGCGACTCCGCTGGGGACGAAAGCGAAGGGATCTGTTACTATGGTTAATCTACCAAAACCTAGTGACGTTGATCCTGCTAACATTGCTAGGCCGATTGTTGATCAATTATCGGCCGAGGATCGTCAAGCTTATGAGGCCTTCATGAAGGACCGTGAGGAGAAGGAAGCCCGACGCAAAGCAGCAGAAGATGAAAAGGCCACTCAGTGGTTTTTATCTCACTTCTCCAAGAATCGGAAAGGCGGTATCTCCAAGGACAAGGAGATAGTCTTCGTGTTTCAAACGAAGACGAACGTCATGAAGAAAACGACACTGTGAGTACTACAGCACCACCTGTTACTTTGGAGCAAATTAATCAATTATTAGTCAATGGTCAAAAACAGATGTTTGCTACTGTCCAAAAAATGATTGATAGCTCGTTAGGCAAGCAATCTTTGATCAATGACAGTAATGCTCCTAAGTTTGATGTTGCTAGTACTTCACAAAATCATGTAATGCCTCCTGGATTATCGGCAACACCCACGCCTCAATTTGGCATGCCGATGAATTATTTTGAAGGTCAAACGATTCCAGAACCACACAATGCGGTCAGACCGGTTTTACAAACCGGTCAGACCGGTTCTGGTAGACCGGTTCAAACCGGTCAGACCGGTTCTGGTCCTGTAGTTGCTTATCAATCATCTCCTGAACCAATTGCTAGTATATATCATGTTCAGGCTGATCTTAGCCGAACAAATGGATTTTCTGGTAATTTTGTTCCTCCATATGCAACTACATATTATCCTATACCTCCCCAGAGTTCAGGTTATTCATACGGTACAGTGCCAAACAATGTTTATTCGCAACAAGTACCGTATGTACAGCCGAACCAGGTACCACTTCATACACCGAATACTTCTAGTGTACAAAGGCCAAATGATCCTTATCATGATCAATTGCTTGAAAATTATAAAAGGGATTTGGCCATTATGTTTAAAGAAACTTTCGGTGTAGAACTTAAAGACAAAACTCTAGTGTGTAGAAAACCATATCCTGAGAGTTTTGATGCTATACCATATCCTCACAATTTCAAGGTACCCGAATTTGTTAAATTCACTGGGGAGGATAGTAGAACTACATGGGAGCATGTTAGCCAATTTAATGCACAAATGGGTATTCATGGTAATCTTGATCATTTAAAAATCCGAATGTTCCCTTTGTCATTATCTGGTACTGCTTTCTCATGGTTTTCAGCATTATCCCCTAATTCCATTCATACATGGTCTCAATTAGAGAAAAAAAGATGTGTATAAGAGACAGTGTTTACACCGGTTCCAGAACCGGTCTGACCGGTTTACATGGGAAAAACAGAAACAAAGCAAGGCCGAGCTTTGAAAAGCTCTTGGCCAAATATAAGAAGAGTAGGGGCTGCTCAGGAACAAAAGAAGTTTCAGAATAAAGTCAGAAGTGTGAAGCCATGTCAGAAGCAGTCAATGAACAAACAAGAATCATTGAAGCAACTTGCAAAGGTGGTACCAGCAAGATCAAGCAAGTATGGAAGCCAAAACAAGTTGTTTCATCATCAACTTGAGTTAAAACAAGGTATGGCCGATAATATGTTTATCGCCCGTAGAGCTTATATATGGCCGATGTATTGTTCATCATCGTCCTTAGATAATTTTGGGTCCAGAAGGTTATTTTTATAAAAAGAAAGGGGCTGCTCAGAAACAAAAGAAGTTTCAGAACAAAGTCAAAGGTGTGAAGCCATGTCAGAAGCAGTCAATGAACAAACAAGAATCATTGAAGCAACTTGCAAAGGTGGTGCCAACAAGATCAGCGACAATCAAGCAAGTATGGAAGCCAAAACAAGTTGTTTCATCATCAACTTGAGATAGAGCAAGGTTTGGCCGATAATATGTTTATCGCCCGTAGAGCTTATATATGGCCGATGTATTGTTCATCATCGTCCTTAGATAATTTTGGTCCAGAAGCTTATTGTTTAGCACGCAAGCTTTGCTAAAAAACAGGGGGGCATATGTTGACGACCAAAATTGGCAGTTGCCTATCAGACTAGGGCAACCGGTCAGACCGGTTCTAGGAAGCGGTCAGACCGGTTTTACTGTAGCTGATCTGGCAACAGCCAAACCGGTCTGACCGCGTTCCTAGAAGCGGTCTGACCGGTTTCTGTCGTGATGGAGTAGGTTTAGGACTTTCAAAGAGTTTTATCCCGTATTGTAAACCAACTCAACGGGGAAGACCATCCCACCCTATAAATATAAAGGGTTATGGCCGATTGAGATCATCTATCCAACATACAATCCAATCGGATTTATCTTTTTTATCTTTTTTATCTTATTTATCGTTTTCTTTACTTTTATGTTCTGCATTACTTTTATCTCCAACTCCTAGCTCTTCCAATCCCTGTATCTTCTGTTCTTCTCTCGTCTCGACGACGTTTGAGGGCGTTCTAGGTGGCCTGCCGATCCTAGAACAACCCTAGACTCTCAAGCTCCGACGGGGTCCCTCCCGAGCTCGAGATTCTAGGTTTTATCGTCGCCCCACCAAAAGCGGTCTGACCGGTCTCAAAAGCGGTCTGACCGGTCTCGCTCCAGGAAAGCGGTCTGACCGGTTTCTCTCCAAGGCATCGGCGACTCTGTTGGCGCGGTTTCGTGTCAACAGTACGTATAGCGCGTTGCACGGAAACGAGCAGCTAGCAGAGCACGTACGGTGGTTAGCACGTCGCCTGTGGCCTCGTCACCCCATGCCGCGCTGCCGCTGGTGTACGTTTCCGCCACGAAAAGGTGCCGAAAGCTAGGGGTCAGGCCGGGCCGGGGGCTCAGCTCGCGCGCAGCTCGCTGGCCGCCCGGCTCGATGGGCAACGTTACAGCACCAGCACTGGCCGTGGCCGATCCCGATATATCGATGCGGACGCGACGGTGGGGTAGTTCCGGCCTCTTCTCTGCTGCTAGCTTCTGCTACAGTTGATGAACGACCGCGGCACAGAGGCCCGGCCGGGAGAGAGGCTCCAAAAGCCAACTGATCTCTGCACTGTGCATCCCTACATACTACAGACTACAGACACGTACGTATGGGCCGGCCGGGCTGCTGCCTACAGTTATACTACAGTGTACACTGTACGTGCTGTAGGTTCGACGACGGTTACACCGTGGTACTGTGTACTACTGCGGGCGTGTCGTAGTCCACGTTTCTCATACATGCACGCGCGGGCCGGGTGCAGTGTGGTGCGGTTGTTGCATGACCCATGGGTCGATCTCTCGGCCTCCTTTTTCTGGCCATACATGTAGGTCGCGCCGCGCGGCAAAAGCGGCCCCGGATAATTACGTGGATGTTGGCATCCCCTTCTTTAACGTGCGCACTTTGTTCTCAGACAGAAAATGCAAAAAAAAAATGAATGCGCTCGCGATCGCTTTACATCCTGGCTTTGCCATACGGGTCGGTCATTGGCCGTTGCCAAAGCGAAAGAGGATGAGACGGCGATTTGCTTGCATGGGCAAAGATAATCTTTTAAATCACCATGCAGCAGGCATCATAAACCAAAGCATTATTAGGTCGGAAAAGGCGATAATTAATAATCAAAGCATCAAACACAGCTCGTTTGTTAGATCAGGCGCGGAGATGTCTGCAGTCGATCTGCACGCGAGATCAGTACGTGCACTGGCTGGCTTCTCCTGTGTAGGCCTATCTAGCCACAGCCAGCCAGCTAGCCAGAAGAGGTCACTGCAGCAGGCAGGCAGTGCGTGCAGCGGCCAATTAGGTGCAGCACTACTGGTCCAATCGGAAATAATTTGCAGCTACTGTCTAGCTTAATGACGTGCAATTGAACGCCGGCGGGCGGGCACGGTACGTCTCACCTACCGTGAATGCCACCCGGCCAGCCGATTCCATTCGTTTCGTCCTCCGCCGATCGCCCAAGCAAATCGGACAGGGACGTACAGCAGGGCCGGCCGGGGCACAAAACTCCACGGGCGATGCATGGATATTCCTGCTATTCCGATCCTACAGCTGCATGCGGCTCTTGAATCTCAAGGAAAGGAATTGCTGGGCAGCATATCGCATTTTGATTCCCTCGGCTCATCACGGCCGTGTTTAGATGCCAAATTTGGGACCTCAAATTTGGAAGGCATACGTCCCTTCATAATCATTGCGCTACTGTAGCATTTCGTTTGTATGTGCGAAAAATTGTCCAAAAAATAATTAATTAGGCTCAAAATGTTCGTCCCGCAGAGTACAACAGAACTGTGTAATTAGTTTTTGATTTTATCTACATTTAGTACTTCATGCATGTTATGACATTTTGATGTGATGGGGAATCCTCTTTTTCATAGTAAATTTGGGGGTGAAATTTTGGAAGTAAACAAGGCCCACGATTAAAATGCTGGTGAGTCTTGTCGCGCTGAATTGAAAGTTGTTGGCTTCTGCGCCTTCGCCTTGACATCATTCACACATATATATGGTTGGGCTTAATTTCGAGTGCTACGTACGTACATGCTATGATTAATTTATGGATTTTTAATGCGCATGCTAGAGCTCGTGTCACTTCTTGAATTAATGGGCTTTATCAAATTGTGTACCTTTGACCACTTATACTTTATTAAAACGTCCTTGTGGAATATTATAGGCTTATCATATTATGAAAATGTGTTGAAATAAAGCGGCATGTATATATGGCTGTCATATTTCCGGAAACTACATGTGTTGGAAAGTTACTTGATACTCCCTGATCGTAGATGGTAGAGCTCGTGTCACTTCTTGAGTTAATGCGCTTATCAAATTGAATTCTGTATCTTGACAACTACTTTATTTATATGTGTTTGTAGAAAATTATAAGCATATATATGATATAATAGAAAATGTGGTGAAATAAAAGCGGCACATATATATGGTTGTCATATTTGTATTTCCGAAAATTATATGTCTTGAATAATTATTTGATGCTCCTGGCCTTTGATCATAAATGATGACAACAACTGGATTTACACGATGCAACTTTGACAACTAATCTATATAAAAATAATATTGTTTTAAATAGAAAAAATGATGTATATATGAAAAACATTTTTCATTATAAACGTAATAGCATCAACCCTATATATCGCAATACCTTTTTCTTCTAACTGCCGATGGCCAATGCTAAACAACTTTGGATTCGGACAAACAAAAACAAAATTTGTAATCAAAGGGCCAAATCTTGTCGAAAACATCAAGTATCTGTAGACCGAGGAGGGTAAAGTACAGTTGGTCATCAAATGTGTCACGTTGAATAAAAGGGGAGATTATTAGTAAAGAAGGTTTCAGGCCTTTTTTACTCATCGGAGCATTAGATTTTGACTAAGAAGTTTACCTAGGAACTTATGAAGAGCTAACGTGTCAATTAGTCCAAAACCTAATGGACAAGCTAGCCAGTATAGATTGTCGTACTAGCTAAAGTGCGCCAATCTGACGAGCTTTACATTTGGATGTTGACAGATAAACTTTTGTGAATATTTAGAGGAACCATACAAAATTTACTCGGAAAGATACTTCCACTAACTAATAAACACACGTGAATTAATGCTATACACATGTTTTTAACGTACGTCGGGATACTTATTCTTACTAGTGGGAACAGCTACTAGTTAAAAATTAACAACCTCGATCATGATTGGCCGGATTGAAACAGTCCTTTTTTTAACACGCCTATTAGATTTCGGTTGATTGAAAACTTGGAGCATGCATTTCAGTCGGCGGTGTTTCTTATTCACTTCGGTAAGCGGGTGAACGTTAGGGTTCCTCGAGTGCTGAAGGAGGATTTCTGAGTCGCCGGACTTAGAGATGAGGCTTTGGAGACGTCCGGATTGGAAAGGACTGGACGAGAAGCCGATGCTATCAAGATAACACAACGGGAGCAGCGGAAGGGAGAAAGTCAGTGGCAGCAAACGAGCTCGGTCGACGGCTCGACGCATCACATGTTTGAGCGAGAAAAAGATATAGAGGTGATCGAGAAAAGCAGGTGACGATCCAAAAGAATTGGCTGCAATTAGTGGATGGCATTGGTCGACTGATATGAATCAGTTTTTTAGTCGTGTGACATTTTAATGTCACCCAGTTTGGGAGGACCATATTAGGACCTATTTGGTAGACCTCCATCTGATTCTGATTTCCTATGGTAGTTGATTCTCTGAGAGAAGTGATTATGTGACTGAAAGCGATTCCCTTTGATTCTCTAGCAATAAGTTCTCAAAATTAGGATGGAGAATCACTTCGCAGAATCAGGAGAAGCTACTTTTTTCAGCTACCAGCCACTTTGGTTCATTTCAGAGAATCACTTCATAGAATCATTCGCAGAATAAGGGAGAAGCTACTTTTTTCAGCTCCCTGCCTCTTGGTTCATTTCGGAGAATTACTTCATAGAATCATCAGAGAATCACTTCTCTCTAGAAAACCATTTGACAGAGCTTTTCTTGAATTCACAAGAGAATCAGCTCCGAGAGCTCTGTCAAACGGGACCTTACACCAATGGCCACATAACGACAGTACAGTAAGGATCGATGCTCTCATATATACAATCTATTACACTTACACAAATAATGTTGAAGCTGTATACAACGCAAGGATGAAGAATTGAAGATCATTGCACATTAACACGTACTGTCGACATTACAATATATACAGAGTACGTATACTATCAAAAGAAAGCATAGGCCGCACTCATCAATCATATACGAGAGTACTTCTGTTTCCGTGACTAGGCACATCACCACTCCCAAATTATTCTTTCCCCAAATCATTCACACATGAGAAACCACTGTTTCACCGCACCCTACAATGACTTGCCATCCGGAGATCACAGCGACCCCACAAGCGCCCCCGGCCGTGCGCCTCGAGCAGTCGAGCGTGGCCATTCGTTTGTTCCTCTCTCCACAGTGCACGCGAAGCAAAACCACGTGGTATCGGCCGTCTGGTGCAGGCTTGCATTGCTCTTGCAGGTTGCAGCCAACCACCGGCCGGTCATGGCCGGCGGCGTGTCCGAACGGAGCGGCTAGCTAGCTAGTTTGGCTGCACCGGAGCGGCGGCGCCCATCCAGCAGTGATCGTCGGCGGCCCACAGAAGCGGCTCGTGCAGGCAGTCGCCGTCGTAATCCTCCGCTGCCGCCGGAGCCGCCGCCCAGATGGGTGACCAGAGACCGTCGCGGAGGTCGAGCAGAAGGTCCGGCAAGTCGAACAGCATGTTCTCCTCGCTGTAGCCGGCCGCGACCTCCATCGGACTGGCAGCCGATGACGCCGACGGCGTCTCGGGTGGAGCAGGGAGCTCCTCTCGGCGGCACCGGAGGACTCGCACTCGCATTGCTCCACGCCATCGGCGGCGGTGGCTGCTGCTTCCTTGGCGGCGTCAGCGGCAACTTTCTCCGAACTGGCGGCTGACGATGACGACGTCTCGTCGGCGTGGGAAGAGACGCATTGCTCAACTACATCCGCGCCAGATGCGCGACTTCTTCCGGGGCTCCCGGATCTCCGACACCCACTTGCCCCACACCCGCATGCGCACGCCGCGGAACGTCGGGTGCCTGGTGCCGGCGCTCCCCCTCTTGCGCCGCCCGCCGCCGCCGCCGCCATCCTCGCCGCGCTCGTCGTCCACGCTGGCTTCCGCCGGCGCCCCCAGCTGGGCACCATCAGGAGCAGGCGCGGGGGACGCGGCTCTCTTCCGCTTCCCGTTCTTGTGGGACTTGCTGTTCTTGGACAGCAGCTCTTGCGCGCCATTGATGACGCACGAGCCGGCGCCGGAGTCGGAGGAGGAGGAGGACGTGGTGGCCGCATGGATGGCGTCAGCTTCCATGGCGGCTGTTCCAAGCTACAAGACAAGGCCCGGCACGCTGGACAGGGCCGTGGAAGCTAGCGGTGGAGCTCGGAGGAGAGCCCTTCCGGTTGCAGGGTATAAATAGCTCAAGCTTGTCTTTGTGTGCTGCTAAACGCCACCACCACCACTACAGTACATACAGCCAGCCACCGGGTGGTGCCAAAGGCAGTGAATCTGTCGTTGTATAGACAATAGGCTCAAGAGTTAGTTAAGACTTCCTGATCTGAAAAGAAAATTCGTGACTAATTCGATTTGTGAAACTGTTATGATATTCATTTGCAAGTTGGTGTCGATCGCCTGTCAGGCAGTCTGATGGCATCCGTTGGTCAGAAGCATAATGAACTCGCATTATAGACCACTTGGACAAACGATGCTGGCGGATCCTACTAATTCTGTGCGTCAAATTGTACAGGCCTCTCGGTCCATACGGTTTTCTCCTGTGTCCTTTCTTTTTTGTTCACAAGAGAAGATTTTCTTCTGTTTCTCAAGCCCCGGTCAGAGCTGTTTGGAATTGGAGATCAGGCAATCGCCCATAGAGAGGTAAGGTTACATACTTACATCCCAACCACTAGCCGTTAAGCGCGTACAAGGTCCGACAGGCTCGTCTAACCTGCGGATTCGCTCCTTGTTTCGTGCGCCGCTGGTGCAGTGCAGCTGCAGCGGACATGGACACGCAAATGGGCAAGGGCACGACGTGAACGTGCTCGCATGGCAATGGCATATAAGATTCATGAAATAGAAGGCAGGGCAGTAGAACGTTGAAACATGTTGAGATATATTACGGTCCTCGTCTTACGCAACCTGTTGGGTTCACTCTCCGTCTCCGTGGCAACATGTCCCCGGGTCAGGCTCATGTGAGAAACCTGGCTTGCAACAGGTTCCCAGTGGCGTAGTTAGGATTTTACCTAAGCACGTGCCACAATATTTTAATTTTATATAATCCAATGTATAAATAGTATAGTTTGCCAACATAAATAGTATGATCTATATATATAATTTATAAATAATTTTAAATGTTGGCTAAAGCAATTGCAGAAAATAACTTTCAATACTTGGCTTCACCAACAGTAGAAGCAAACAAGTTTGAGAAGAAAAAAGTTATTAAACACGTGCTACATTTTAGGGAATGCCAAATTTCAGGTCCGCGCCTCTCGAGCAAGTTGTGAGTTGTGATGTCTGGCACGCAAAACTTGCACGAATCGTCGAGCCGAATCGACAGCCTACCGGCCGGATGCACGTCGTGATCGGCAGATGACGCCGTAAAACGCACCACAAGATTCTGATCCTCCCAAAAGCAGACGAAAGAGATCGTCTCTGTTCTCGGCTGGCACGTGGTTGAGAGGCAAACGAGCAGCGGCACGAGTTCTCCAGATGGGTTCGAGCATAATTACACGGCCCAGTGAGCCGAAAGCAAAGGCCGGAGCGACGACCACTGCAACATAACAGCAACGAAGGGCCAACTATAACTGCAACACAATAGTAGCGCGATATCACGATAGGCTAACCAAAACGATGGGGGCAGGCGCCTAAACGACGCAGCAGGGTTCAGACTTACAGACGAATCCAGATCAGTCTTAGCTCTCTGCGGACTGCAACAATCTTAGGCCACGCAGCGCATCACAAGGCACAACCACTAACAAAACAAGCTCCATATTCCTTGCATAGTAGCACACCATAATTCAGATACAACACGGGTAACACTAACAGAGAGTATTGGAATGGAGCCTAATTACCGCAGTTGCATGGCACCGGTGTGCTAAAAACTGTAGCTGAACAGGTTCCAAATCCTGGTGAGCACCCGATGTTCAAAGACTGCCATTATGAGCTCTCTTGTTTTAAGATGCTACTCACTACACCCAACTGGCTGAGATTTTTGCCAAAAAGAATCGATTTGAACAAATCTGACGGTGAACTTATGGGAACTGTGTTCCAACGCCGAGATTCTACTGCTGTGCGCATTGCACCCTTGGTCCAGATTCCTCTTCCTCATCTTCATACGCTTCCTGCCGCCTCTGCTGCTGCCTGCGCCTCATCTCCTCTTCTATGTTGACATCATGCAGGGTGGTCTCCTCGCACTGATCCAGGTCCATGTCCGACAGTTGGCTCCCTGGCTTTGGTGGAAGGATCTTCTCAAGCGATCGGCACTGGCCAGGGGAGAGTGCGCCAGGCTCAGGAAACTCGACGTTGAATTCAACAAACAGACGACCTTTCATGAAAGGGCGACCATGCTGTGGCATACCCTCATCGTTTATGGCCTTGTGTTGACCTATTCAAATGAAATATAATATCAGTATGTGCAGAACAGTGATCAATAGATTTAATAGAGCGGTATAACTGAAAGGCAAATAACAGAGATCCATTGATTGAATAAGATTATAGAACAGGCAAAATTAACACAAAAAAAGCTAATCTCCCATACCAGGCTTTATAACCTCCCCAGGGTTAGATTTTATCAGAAGCTGCCGGCCATCAAGATGAGTCAGAACAAACTGGAAGCCACACAGAGCCTCAGTCAGGGAGATTGTGTGCTCAACATACAAGTCATCGTACTTCCTCTTAAATTTCGGATGTTCTTTAAGTTGCAACACAAAAACAATGTCCCCTGTCACCGTGTCAGGCTGAAAAACAAAATTTGAAACGTTAAAAGAAATTGAAAACATGCAGACATGTGCGTTTACACAATTAAAAGAGACTCACAGCTTCATCAGCTTGACCCTGGAATACAATCTTTTGGCCATGCTGCATTCCTTTCTCCACATGAACCTCCAAGACCTTCTTCTCCTGGGCTACCTTGCTTCCTTTACAGCTTGGGCATTTATCCTTCTCGCTTATGATCTCACCTGAACATTGAACAACCAAACCCAGTGAAACAACATTTCCAAAAGAAGATATAAAGATATAACAGGAGCATACCTGATCCTTTGCACTCAGGGCAAATAGCGTTCATCTGTTGGATCATGCCAAGGCCTATCTGTCTTGTGATTGTCCTCATTCCAGCACCACGACAACCATGGCAAGTTCCTGATGCCCCACTCTTGGATCCTTTCCTGAAAGGGCGGGGGGGACCAATCCGTGATCACTTTTGCTTTGATCACCAACTAAATAAATCAAGATGTCCTTCAATGTACTCTAAATAAAAATTCCAATAAATGGTGAAAACAAAAAAAATACAAGGGGTAAAAGGACAAATGTATTAGCAATCATAGAATTTTTTTCCCACATCTACCAAGCAGTCACATTATAAATCTGATGATCTTAGAGTTTTAGAGGGCCAAATAATCCATAGAAAAAAGACAATATTTTCCATGATTCGATGCCTAATAAAAAACTGAATGCATCCCACCATCAGTAATTGCACTTAAAATTTGTATTTATTCAGAGGAATATCCACGCAAGAGCTCTGCATGAGTTGCAGGAGAGTCACACTGTACACACTTATGCTAGATGGAATGTTACAAATACAACCATGAAATATAATTGAAGGTGGAATGAAACACGAGATAATATATTGAAACATCACAGATATATTTTTTCAGGCCCTTGATTGTTCGATATGTCAAAATGTATTATATGGTTTTCATGAACTAGGCTACAGCTTCTATTTTGGTGTGACAAATTTGGATTTAGGCAAGCGGGCAACAAGAACAGGTTAAGAATCTACCCCAATTCTATCCCAGCCATTGCTAATCCCAAATTGTTATTCAATATTACATGGGAAGCATAGAAAAAATTACGATTGACATGGAAAGTAAGCTGAATATAGAAGTTTATGATCACATCAGATAACAGAGGTGGCAGGCTGTAAGTTTAAAAGAACACAGAAGCAAAAGAACCATGCTTGCAGTCAGAACAGACAACACTATTATTCAGCAACCACACCTCAAGAGAGGCAAGTTTAACAAAGCAAGTACAATACATCGACAAAATGCAAAAGTGAGCTTCCTCCAGTAACATGAAGCCATGCCAGACCTGACCTCACATGCATAAGCTACCTAGTACCTAACAATGTACATGCCGTAATGTTTGTGTTAAACATTTGGATAAGTTCATGACAACACTGCACATACATGTGTGAAAGCCGGTGATGCCATCTATCTAGAATGGTCTTTTTGATACTCACAACTAAAAAGATCATCAGTATATAAATAAGCAAAGCAGAAAAATTCCATGCTGAAGACAACAAAATGAACCCTACTGTCAGTCATTCTTTAGAACTAATAGCTACAACATTCACCACTCATGTGAACAGTTAGAATCATAGCTTACTAATAAGTATCATTACAGCATTTGCCACACATTTGAGCACAACAACACTTTTCAATGGAGCGCAATTTAACTATTGAGAACAAAGAAAAACTTACCCCTTACACTTTGAGCACAAAACACTCCGTGACAAAGATAGCTTTTTCGTTGTCCCATTATAGAGATCTTCCAAAGAAACCTTCATAGTATGCACCACATCTTCACCACGCTTTTGTCTGCGTCCTCTTGAGCTACCTCCTGTTAAGAATAAACCCACATATAAGCATTCCAGTCTTTGTAGCAAAAAGGGAAGCAGAACAACATCATAAGATATTTTGATTACCCCCAAAGGAGCCAGAACCCGGAAAAAGTTGCTCGAATATGTCGAACGGGCTATGGAAGTCACTGCTGCTGCCTCCTCCCATTCCTTCTTTCAGTGCATCTTCTCCATACTGGTCATAGATCTCCCTCTTTTCCGGGTCACTAAGAACCTCATAAGCTTGAGACAATTCTTTAAACTGTACAGTTCATCAAGACAAACTTTGGAATGAGAAGGGAACCTAGAATTCCAAAAGGTAAGCAAAAATACAGAACAATGTCCAAAAACAAACCTTCTCAGGGTCTCCACCCTTGTCAGGATGGTTTTTAATGGCAGCTTTCCGGTATGCTTTCTTCAACTCATCCTGGCTTGCGGTCTTAGACACACCAAGAACCTCGTAATACTTGGTGTTGTTGCTGGTCTTCCTTGGCATACGCCCAAACATGGCTGATAATGGGTGCTTGCTATGAACAGAAAATGGAAGCAAATCAAGCGATCATTAAGTGCTACAAAGTCCAATACTACTGCTTTTCAAAAGAGAATGCACTCTACAGCACAGGACCTACAACAAAATACACCGCCTTACTAAAAAAACAAGGAACAGCAACATATACGAGGGCTTTTATCACACTACAGATTCGTTCGGGGAAACAAACCAATCACAACGCCTTCCAACCTAAAGCACGGGCGGACCTAACGAGGAGAAAAGGGGTTCAGTTGAATAGCCGAAAACTTGGAAGATAAACTTCTATTGCTACTCCTCCGCACAAAACCTAAACACGCAACGCACTAGATGGATCGACGCATCCATACCAGATCGAAGGGTTTGGGAACTCGCAGCAAACAAAGGGGCTACTCCACAAAACAAACCGAACGGTGCATCCAGGTGGGCTAGGGTTTCCTTACCAGCGAAGGAAGAAGTTAGTCCAAGCCGCGGGTGGAACTCCGCCGCACGCCGGCGCGGGGGACCGGGGCGAGGACGACGACGCGGGGAGGACGAGAGGCGGCGCGGCAGCGGAAGGGCGCCTGGATCTGAAGGAGGCGTGTTCGGCGCGGAGAGCCTATAAGAGAGAGTTGGAGAAGGAAGGGACGAGGCGTACGTGGGCTGGATTGGTGGGTAGATCAGTCCGTGGGCTCGGTTGGGTGGAACCGACTGTCAGCGGCCCGTGGCAAGCGCAGGCCTTGGCTCGTTTGAGTTAGGAAAAAGTCTATTCCATAACCCTCAACTATCGACGTCGTCCGAGTTTTAACCCTCATTCCCAAAACCAGATATTCAGCACCCCCGAACTATCAAAACCGTCCGGTTCAGCCCCCTTGGCAGTTTTTGAGGTGGTTTTCGCATACGTGTCTCTACGTCAGCTATCTGTTTTGCCTACGTGGCGCCACGTAGGCATATCCTTATTCTCTCTCTCACCGCTGCAAGCTCGCCGTCGCCCGCACCGCTCCTCCACTGCCGCCGCCCGCTGCCGCCCTCTACCGCCGCCCCTCCGCCGCTCCCTCTCTCTTGGTCTCTTCGCCCGCGGCCGGCCGCTCCGCCGTGCTCTTCCCCTCCGCCAGCCGCTCACCCCTCACCCGCCTCCTCCCCGCGCCCTTCCGCCTTCGCCGCCTCCTCCCTGCGCCGGATCCGCGGGTGGCGACGGCGGTGGCCATGGCGCGGCGGCGCGGAGCACGCGTGATGAAACGAATAGTCATTGATATCGCATCTACTTGCGTCAGTGCTGGCTGCAAGGGGAATCTCGAGCGGGCTCATCCGCAAGTCGCTGCCAGCACAGCGCCACCCCACCACCCCCACCGCATGCCCTCCCTGGTACATGCTATTGCGAGGACTGGGCCATATGAAGCCGGCAATGCAAGACTTCGCAGCTGGTGGTGCAAGACTACAAGCATGTGACGTGATGTGTGAGTACTGGGAGGGAGACAGGACTTGATAGGAGAATAGGATGGAAGTGGATAGACGGGAGGGGGACATGGACATGGAGCATGCGCTCGGAGTCGCCATCGCGCGCTCAAAGTCGCCGCCGCGCTCGCCCCTGTCCCTCCGCAAGCTCGCTGCCACCCGCGCCGCCTACCGCAAGCTTGCCGCCCGCTGCAAGCCAGCCACCAACGCTGCTCCTTGCCATCGCCACCGTGAGCAGCTCGAGCAGCACGAGGGAAGAGAGGGCTGGCGCCGTGGAGGCGGGGGAGGAGGACGGGGATGGCGATGCGCTGCCCGCCCGCCGCACGCTGGGCAGATCCGCCCACCCGACGGCCACCTGCGATAGAGGCATGGAGGACTTCGATTCAAGCACAAGATAGGGGAGGAGCGGGGAGGAGCAGTGAGATGGATTGGAGCTGGGGGAGCCGCTCGGGCGGAGCTCGTGCTCCTCCTCGCCACGCCCGGCCGGAGCTTAAGCACAGAGAGAGGAGCGACGGGAGGAATGGAGGAGAGATGTGAGAGAGAAGAAGCTGGGAAGGAATAAAATAAAAAGACTCACTGACCAGCAGGTCCCTCGACACAGTGACATGTGGGCCCCACCAAGGAGGTGATAGCCAGGATAGCTGACGTGGCGCCACGTATGCGAAAACCACCCAAAAACCGCCGAGGGGGTGAACCGGACGGTTTTGATAGTTCGGGGGTGCTGAATATCTGGTTTTGGGAATGAGGGTTAAAACTCGGACGACGTCAATAGTTGAGGGTTATGGAATAGACTTTTTCCTTTGAGTTACACCCTTGTTGGGCTGGCAGTGGTTCAGCCTATAGGCCCATTGTCCCCCTTTGCTTCCATAGAAGGAAAAAGTCCATTTCACAACCCTCATCTATCGTCGTTGTCTAATTTTAGACCCTCAACTGCGAAACCAGCTGTTCAGGGGACCCGAACTATTGAAACCGTCCATTTTTCAACCCTCGGTGGTTTTGATGGCTGTTTTGGTCTACGTGGCGCCACATAGGCATGTCTGACCTGGAGTCGAGTCTGGCGTGGAGTACACATGTCATATTTATTTATGTTTTCTCCTCCCTCCCTTGTCACTCCCTTCCTCCGCCTCCCTCTGCCTCGACCGCACTCGTTCCCCATCCCCCACCTCACCGACGCCGCCGCCCCTCCCCCACTCCACTGGTGCCACCGCACCCTCCCCTCCCTCCCGTGGCGCGCATGCGAGGGGGGCACCAGCGGCAGATTTTGGCGGAGCTCCCTGGCGGCGGCGAGCAGGGGCGGCCGGCGTGCCGAATCTGGCTCGTGGACGGCATCGCTGCGGCGACGTCCGGCGGCTCCTACACGGCGGGCGAGCACGGGGAGCCCTCCCCCCGCGTGGATCTGTACGGGCGCGTGGGCATAGCATCGGCACGGGGCGAGCCGCCCACCTCCGCGGCGCATGGCAGCTGGGGCTGCGAGCGCGCGGCGGCGGCGGCGGACGCCGAACGACGGGCGGACGGCGGCGACGGGCGTTTGCGCTATAGCCCGTAGCGTTCCCCCTCAGACCCGACTCCACGTCAGACATGCCTATGTGGCGCCACGTAGGTCAAAACAACCATCAAAACCACCGAGGGTTGAAAAATGGACGGTTTCAATAGTTTGGGTGTCCTGAACAGCTGGTTTCGCGGTTGAGGGTTAAAATTAGACGACGGCGATAGATGAGGGTTGTGGAATGGACTTTTTCCTCCATAGAATCAACAGAAGGATTAAATCAGGCCCAGGGATAGGCTTAGTTGGGCTGGAGAGATAAAGTTGAAGCAAGTCGCATTTGTTTTGAATTTGAGAGTGTTGTTTAGGAATTCCGTTTAAGATTCATGCGCCTCATTCTGCCAATGCGGAGTGCTAGCGCGACCGCTCGCTCACGGCAGAAGCCACCTGCTCCAGAGCAGGGATCTAAATGAGTAAAATACATCGTGGGTACATGAACTTGCAGCGCTGTGTCAAATAGATACACGAACTTAGAAACCAGACATCCAGGCCCTCCAACTTGCAAACCCGTTCACCGCAGGTCCATCCCGGTTTTGCATGACACTGTGCAACCGTATCTGCTATTTGTTTTTCCTTTTCTAATTTATTTTGGCTGAATCTTTAAAAAATCATAACTCTTCGATACGACATCGGATGAAGAAAATGTTTATACGAAAACTGTAGCCCTTGACGAGATCTACAACTTTCTAGTTTTGAGTTTTTTCATTTAACGATGTTAAGGTACTCAAAAAAATTATATAAAATTACAAGTGCAGCTCTCCAGTCATGGTCGAGGATTTGGGGGACGGACTAGCGTCATCCAAAGTTCATTTCTTATAAGAGTCATATATAAGGATTTGGGGGTGGACTAGCGTCGGGAACGCGTGCATTTCTACCAAAGCGCCATCGATAAATGCCGCGGCATCCGAGTCCAACATTGACCGCCAGAGGTGAAAGGAGCGTGTCGCCCTGTGTACTCCATGGCAGCAATGTCGAGGCCATGGGCATCGGGAATGCTAGTCGGAGCCTCATCTGCACGCAGCCAGGGCGAGCGGTGGCGACGTCGTCAGGTAGCGTGGTCGCCTGGACCTCAATCACGACTGGAGAGCTGCGCTAGCTGACATTGACGGCGAGGAGGCGGGCCGGCCACGTCCGGAAAGGAGCGTTGCCGAACTTGCGACAAGCAAAAGTACGCGATTATTATGGTGCTGTAATTTTATATAATTTTTGAGCACCTTAACATCGTCGAATGAAAAAACTCAAAACTAGAAAGTTGTAGATCTCAAAAATTATATTCATCCGATGTCGTATCGAAGAGTTATGATTTTTGAAACATTCAGCCAAAATAAATTAGAAAAGGGAAAACAAAACCGGTTACTGTAGCAAATCCGGGTTGCACAGTCCCATGCAAAACCGGGATGGACCTGTGGTGAACGAGTTCGCAAGTTGGAAGGCCTGGATGTCTGGTTTCTAAGTTCGTGGACCTATTTGACACAGCGCTGCAAGTTCATGTACCCACGGTACATTTTACTCATGTAAAAATAAGAGAGGTTCTTCAAAAAGACAAATGTAAAAATAAGAGAGCAAAGGAACGACCGGGTGTTCAACAAATCAGCTGCTCTCCTTCATCCCCGGAGAGGAGGATGACCTCCCATCTGTGTGTTAATAGTTCCCCTACTCTGGGTGTTATTGTTTTCTCGTCTTCAAGCTATATAACGCCGTATGTTCTCTAGAGAAACAAAGGCGGCGGGAGTCGGAAGATCAGAGATGGGTAGCAAGGTGGGGCAATGTAGCCCGTGCCGGCTCAGTGAGGGTGGGAGGCTGTGATGAATAGGGTAGGAAACAAAGGTGAGGCTCAATGAAGAAGGTTTATTCGCCTTGTTCGTTTGGATTGTTTTCAGCGAGCCAACAGTGTTTTTCTCTCAGCGAAAACCAGCGCCAGCTACCAGCCATCAACCAGCCAGCAGTGTTTTTCTCTCAGTAAAAACCAGCGCCAGCCACCAACCACCAGCCAAATGAATAGGGCCTATGGACCTATTTCAAAAGAGCCCGTGATTAATTAACAAGAAGCCAGAACCGATCATAGGCCTCTCTTTGTCGACAGACGTATTGTCTATTTCAAATCCTGATGGACATGTTTCACTAAAAAGATTTACAAACTAAGATCAGTTCACCGACCTTCTAGTTCTACTAGGAAGGGTAAAAAATAACATCGTAATCCTAAAACAGATAGCAACCGTCAAAACACGGATCTAACAAGTTAACCCGGCGTCATCACGCAGGTCCATTCTCATCCTGAATATGCTTTGCAAGGCCCCCCTATCGCTGAGCCTCGAAATTCCGGCCCGTCGCCGTGCTCCAGCAGTCGAGCACGAGCATGACTGCATGAGCAACACCCAGACGTTGGCAGCCCAAGCTTCACGAATCACGTGGGTGGAGCTGGCCAGCAGGTCGTGTCGCCGTTCTGGCGGACCCAGCGACTCAACAGAGCCCGGGCAAAACACATAACAATCGTTTCTTTCTATAGAAACTCGTGGGGTATTTGCTTAATCTCGCCGGAGTCCTATGTGACTAATCACGTCGGAGCCCGGGCGGTTGCCCAGGGTCGCCGGGCCCTGGGTCCGCCCCTGGGAGCGCGCCCACCATTACGGAGGGGCGTCCGGGGGCTAATAATTTATTTTTGGGAGAAGTACGTGTGTAGGACCAGAATAAAAAAAAAACTTACGTGTTTGTCTGTGATCGCGCATCGGCATCGCATCATCTCCTCCCATTTCTAATGATAGGTGGTACTGACGTTTACGTGATGTGATGCAGTGATGCGCGGACAAAGTAGAAATGTTCGGCGTATTTTAAGCACGAACAAAAGAGAATGATAATCTGCCAGTCTCACTCAGGGTCAGGGAGATGGGCTCCTCGGCTTCCTGTACCCATCTAGCTCCGATAACCTATCCTTAGAGCGCCACACTCGTCAATGGCGTGTAGTGTGATCCTTCGCCATCGCTGCACTACGAAGACGAGGGGCTGATCGCGTGGGACGTGTATACCCCAGGCGTCAAGTAATGGGTAAAGTTGTGGCTCAAGCAACAGATATCCGAGGAGAGAAGCAACGGCCAACGGGCGTGTAGTGTAAACCGTTAGTCCGCCCCCGCCCCAAAAATAGTACTGCCAGTGATCTGAAAATTTTGAACGGCGCCACAACACATACAACTCGGTAACCCTTTTAATTGATAAATAAAACCAACGAGTTGCAGAAACAAAAGCGTGCAGTTTTTCAGGCCAGCTGACGAATAAAGCCAATTGCCCAACAAACCTCGCCACTTTTCTTTCAGAAAGCAGCTTACGGTCGGCAGGCGTGAATTCGTTTTCCACGAACCCATGACAGTGATGACACGAAAAGGAAAAAAAACGTTTGCATTTCACAAGTAACTCAAGGAATTATAATAACTTGTTAAAATGTTTGGGCCCGGCCATGGAGGTTATTACTTATCACCAATCGGGCGCTACGGCATCTTGGAACAGGAAAGAAGAAGATGCGGCAGTACAATAATAGGCACCAACAATCGCAAAAGGGCAAAAGGAACAACTTGCGCGCCGATTTAAAATGGCAAAAAGGAACAACTTGCGCGCCGATCGGATCGCAGTGATTATACGGCCACAGTGGGGCTGTTCATGATAGGTTGGAGCCCTAGCCCCAGGACTCCAAAGGCTGTGTGTTTAGTTCCAAAAAGTGTATGAGAAAGTTTGGAAAAAATGTCACATCGGACATTGTAGCGTACTATAGCACCTTTCATTTGTTTGTGGTAAACATTGTCCTATTATGACCTAACTAGGCTCAAAAGATTCGTCTCGTCGTGTACATCAAAACCATGCAATTAGTTTTTTTATTTACCCACATTTAGTGTTCCATGCATGAGGAGAGAGATTTGATATGATAGGTGGATAGTGATGTTTGAAGAGAGAATTTTAGGAATTTTGGTGATAGGATGGGGAACTAAACACAGGCAAAGTCCAAAATGCAAGGCCTGGAGTTGTTGTCTGGTCCATGCAGGGTTTTTCCAGGATCTGCAAGTTCTGAACCAAACAAGCGTGCAGGCCAAGGAATGTAACAGCTCAACAGTAACCAGAAGCAACTTTACAAAGTACTCTATCCTTTTTTTAATAATAATAATGGGGAAGAAACCAACAGCACAGCGCAGATTCCACAGGTTAATAGACTACAAAAAAATGAACTTGCATCATCACAAAAAAGAATTTACTTTATTCCATTCCAATTGTTACATCACGTGGGCACCCAAGCAGATATGCATGGTGCTACGGATAGTTGCCCTACAGCCTACATTTTTTAATAATAATAATAATTTCACAAAATGCCAACAGTGACTACTGTGATGATAACTTCATAAGCAATAATTTAGCGTGCGGGTTGCAGACAAGGCAAGGCAGGTCTTCTGATGAAGCTTATATGTGCAAGCAACCATGGGGGGAAACACAAACCCGTGCTCTCTAGTGAAGAAAACCAAACCCAGAGAAATTTAGTAGCATCACCAGAACCAGGCGGCAGATATGCTGATATTTGCATTACGGATCTGGATCATTCCGATGACGCTCATCTTCGCACCATGCAGGCGCCTGGTTCTCCTTGTTTCCAGGCTCCAGCAAATAGAAGCAAGCATCATGCGCACAAGATCGTCATCCCCAGCAGTATGGAGTCACATAGCAAGGATACAAACACTGAGCATCACATTATGAAGGGAGATTGCGAGTGATTCCTGGTTGAGATATGCAATGGCACTAGTTTCATCAGGTGGGCAGCCCCTCACTAGTGTCCTTTCCTTCAAGGAGTAGAGTGAGTATGACCAACTCCCCTAGTTCATAAGTAGTCTTCTCTTACAGCTTGCTAAACGCCAGCATGTATTGTCCTGTCCATTTGCACTCCTCCAGATTTCCCAACCAAATAACATATCTGCAGGTGGGCTTTACAGTTTATAGTGCAAAATGATCAATATCCATTGATGGAAACCCAGACTGTAACCTTTTTATCCCTTGTAACATATTTTTAGCAGTCTCCTTCTCCTGCACATATTGAATGTGTATCAGCATATGAAGGCAGTGGTAACCAGTAAATGGGAATCGTGGGAATCAATGCAAGCAGAGATCTTCAATAGAATCATAAGATGCCTTTGTTTCACTTGTAGACCCTTTTTATTACTAAATGCAGATTGAGTGAATTTGTGTTGCTCAAAATAACTAGTCTTATGTTGGTTTGAACTTGGATTATTACAAAATCCTACTCGATAGCCAATGTTTGAATCAATATTCCACTGTTTGTGTTCATTTCATCTTTTCACTCTTTGTAAGTAAAATAATATGAACAGAGAACTTACAGGACCAGTGTAGTCTAAGAGCCTTGTACAATAGTGTTCTGCTTCCTCGAAACTGCCTATGCTCTTGTAATGCTTAGCAAGGAAAAGCAGAGCTTCAACAAAATTCTGGCCTTGCCTTTCCTCAACCTCCATTCTCTCTAAATCCTTCTTGTAGTAGACTGCAGCTTCTTCAGACTGCCCCAGCATGCCATGTAACTTTGCTAGTTGGTGAAGTGCTATCCCTTCAGTGTCATTGCTATCTGCAGCCCTCTCATAGCACTTGATGGCTTCTTCGATCATTTGAAGTGGATCACTTTCATAACACTGAGCCATGGCAATCCAGACGGTCTGACCGGTTTCAGTGCTGACAGTGTGAAAAAGTTTGTTATTTGCAGAATTCATCTCTCTCCAAAGCAACTAGTTCCTGATTAACAGCATTACTCTTGCCCAATGATCCTTCAAGCTCTATCATCTCTGCCTCTTTCCGCTTCTCTCCAGCCTAAAATTGCAGCACAGATAGATTGTTAATTGAACTATGGGCAATGTGGAAAAACAACCTGGAGTATTAGCAGACTGTGAGTTTGTAGAAACGGGAAAACCACTAAATGGCACACAAAAATCCTTTTAATAGAATAACAGATCAAACTATGGACGGAGAAAATATTACAAATGCACACAACTATAACATACTAAAGCATATTCACTGTTACAATCCCATCCCCAAATCATGCACATTCAGTTAAAAAAAACATAAAACAAATCCCTAAAATGAAGTTGTACATTGTAATCGTTGCAATTCTTAACATTAAAATAAGTCCTCTACTATCCACAAAAAAAAAAGAGAAACAGCTGGCTGGAAGCATTTCATTACTGGCAAAGGGATATCCTAAAATGAAAAGGCACCATGGTTCTAGGATGAACGTTAATCATTCTCATTCTACCAGTTACAGGTTATGTAGCCACATTTTATGGAGTGGCAGGGTATACTTTTTGTGCACATGTCTCAATATTGAACATCAAATAGAAACAGCCAGCCATTTACGGCCATGTTTGGATACATGGTAATCCCCTCCAATCCATACGTATTTGGAGGGATTGATAGAGACAATAGCTAGTTTTCCACTATATCCACATGTATTGGAAGGGAATGATGTTATCCAAACAATCCCTAAGGGACTTTGTTTGAAGCCGTCATCATTATAACAAAAAGAAATAGAGACTATTCGCTCATGTTTATGAAGTCCTCAGATTTGTCAACATAACAGCAGTATGCAGAATTAGAAGAAACATTGTGCCTGCTTAAATGTAATATATCAATACTACAATCACACAGAGACCAACTTGCTCGTGAAAGGAGTCATTAACCTACATTTTCCATTCTTTCTGATACTCAGAGAGCTAACTGCTTATCAACTAAGTACAAAGAGAGAAACAGTAGCTATGTATAATACATGACTACAGGTTTTATAAATGCCAAACCATTCTATTCGCTTAAAGCAGTACATGAGCACAAAGAGACAAACAGAATCCATCAATTGGCCAATTGCAGATTGGAATGACTCTTTTTAGTCCTGCAATCCGATTCCTTTTTTTTTAAAGTAAAACACAGTAGATCAGAATTTAAATATCGCTCCATTCTCACACCAAAGTAAACTGATCAGACTTTGAGCTAGTAGCACATATCCATTGCACCTAAAAGCAAGTGTCGATTAATCCATTGGCAGCCCCATATCTACCCAAATCTCACCTCCAAAGAAACAGCCTTAGAGGCATTTTATCTAACACCATTAGCCCTATCCCAGATCTGAAAATTCGCAGATACACCGAGAAAACAAACACAGCAAGTGAAAAAAAAAACAAGCGGATGCCAGATCCCACTCACCATGTAGAGTGCATAGCATCGCAAGAACACAGCCTTGCGCCCAACCTGGTTCTGCAGCACGTGCGCGGCGCGGCGGTACTCCCGACAGTCGAAGTAGGTCTTGGCGAGCAGGTACTTGTCGCCGCCCGAATCGAACGCGTCGTCGTCGGGAATGGGCGTGTTGACGTACGACACGCCGCCTATCGGAGTCCCGGCCTCCGAGCTTCCGCCGCCGCCGGGGCGGGGGCGGTGGCGGAAGCTGGAACCCCCGCTGCGGTGTAGGTGCAGTAGCCGCCCTGCGGAGAGCGCGGAGGAGGAGGACGGGGAGTCCATCGCGGCCGACGGGGCCGGGGCCGCGTCCGGCTCTACGCCGACGAGCAGCTCGGCGGCCCTGCGGAAAGGGAAGGGGTTAGGGTTAGTGGTTTAGGGTTTGGGGAGGGGGTTGACCGGGGGGGGCATACCATTTGGCGGCGGAGTAGAGGCAACGCTCGCCGAGCTGGCGGGCGGCGGCGCGGAGCTCGACGCGGTAGGTCTCCTTGGCGGAAGCCATGGGTCCGGTCGGGGAGGTAGTGGCGGCGCCGGCTTGCTTGGAGCGGATCGACGGGCGCAAACTTGGTTTTGAATTTTGTTTTTGCGAGAGGTGGAACGGCGGTGGAAGTGGAGGGGGGAGAACGGAGGGGGAGTGAGAGGTTTCAGGTTTGTGCTTAGAGAGAAAGAACTTGGTTGGGCCTGAGGCCTGAATAGAAAGAAGGACAAGTCCGGTCCAGGGAGGAGGACAAGATCAGGCCCACTATCGACCGCAGCACGCTAGGCCAGATCGATTGAAGTGGACCACGGCATAGCCTCTGTATATGCCACCACTTGAAATAAAAGACTTGATTGAAGTAAAACTATTGTGAGCTTAACTATCCTTTTATGGTATTCTTTCTTTTTAAAAAACTATCATGACAAATACTATATTTCTTTCACTTTAAAAAATATATGGGCACGGCGATATATTAATCAAATTTCAAATTTAGTTCCTTGTGGAAGCTTGAGTTTCTTTAGGAGCACAGAAACTAGGAACAAACTGTTGTCACGGAATATTTGATGTCAAATGTTACGTTGCTGCCTTTGATGTATGAATTAATGGTATTACTACATCTGGTAAAGATCTTTAAACCTTCAACGAGATAGGATTGTGTGCAAGACAGCCAAATCCTTCCAAGTGGCGTACCCAGTGTCGTAGGCTTCCCGCACCGTGCGGGGTCTGGGGAAGAGTTGTAATAGCGCCCAAACCTTACCCGCACAAACGTGCAGAGGCTAGGGCTTGAACCCGAGACTTTCCGGTTACAGACGGTAGGCTCTACTGCTGCACCAAGCCCGCCCTTCAAATCCTTCCCAGTGGCGAATCCAGAAATGGCCGGCAGGGGAGTCTCCTTCCTCTTATTCCTCCTTTAGCACCTCCTTCTCTCTTCTTCCTTCTCAAAATTCTAGGAGGGGCTTGCGGGCTCTCATGGCGTCCACGGTGGTAGGAGGGGCACCTGCCCCCCCTCCCCCCGCTGGATCCGCCACTGGTCCTTCCTAGCCTATGGAGCAATCTACTTTTCCTTTGTACTTCCTACCGTCCTAGATACTAGCATTCGGGAAGAAAGTTTTTTATCTTTAGGTTAGCAGCCCAAGAAAGCTTATCTCAGACGTATAGAACATAGTCGTGTCATGCAACAAGGAAAGATGTATAATCTGATGTACATACATGCATGGACAGCCCTTCAACGTTTGAGATTGGGTTTGGATCCATACATGGATGGCCCTCCTTGATTTTGTGGTTGTTATTGTTGTTTCTTACTCATGCTCCAAATTCAGCTACATCATGATGACAAGTAAATGGTAACACCTTTTTTTGTTGCGATTCTCTGTTACATGAAATTGATCAGGATCATGTGTAATGTAGCCATATGCAGCCTCTTCCTTACAACAGTTCATTGTTACTCCCTACCGGTGTGAGAGACTATACTGGTCTTAGTAGGACATGTATTTTGTGCGATTGGCTCAGACTCATTGGAAAACTGTCCGTTCTCAATCAAGAGTTGAGATGTGATCCTGTTTATTTGGATTATCAGCCACCAACCAACAGTGTTTTTCTCTCAGTAAAACCAGCCACCAGCCAACCGAATAGAGCCAGTTTTCTTCTCATGAAAACCTGAAATACATGCTAGAGATGTGACAGCCTTCCTAACAAATACAGCTGAAAAAAGGAACTTCCTTTGCTGGTTGCCTCGAACAATGGAAGATTAGTTGATCGGTGATCCTGGTCCTAGTGAAGCACTAAGATTGCTAGAGAGGTACTAATTTCATAGCAATGAAAATTAGCTAATTGCTATGAAAATTAGCCCTGTATTGCTATGAAAATTAGCCCTGTATTGTGAAAGACCCCAATTGAAGGGGCCCTTTTATACATTGTAAACTAACAGCTTTGTTCGATCATTAATTGCACAGATATCAATATTCTTTTTAGCATGTTGAGGCTTAACAGTCATGTGGCAGTTATATATTGGACGTGCAAGTAACTGAAGGGTGTGTTTAGTTTAAAAAAGAGGAAGAGAAAGTTTGGTGAAAATGTCACATCGGACACTGTAGCGTACTGTAGCACTTTTCGTTTGTTTGTGGTAATCGTTATCCTGCCATGATCTAACTAGGTTTAAAATATTTGTCTTGTCGTGTACATCAAAACCATGAACTTAGCTTTTTTATTTATCTACATTTAATGCTCTATATATGAGGAGAAAGATTTGATGTGATAGGTGAATAGTGAAGTTTGGAGAGAGGATTTTAAAAAGTTTGGTGGTGTGATTGGGAACTAAACAGGGGCCTTTGGGAGAAAAAATCTGTAAGTACTGGAATTCCGAATGAGCTCACCACAAGGACTGATTACATTGTGCTAGAAACAGCTCCACGCAATCGGTAATCAGTCTGATGGGGACGTTGTTGGGCCAACCTGCAAGTTATGGGCCTCTTTTTCTTCCAATGGCCTAGATCCAACTTCTCCCTTACCAGCCCATCAAAAGGAACACGAACCCACGAGCCCACCGCCTCATCAAACCCTAACCCCATCGCTGCCGCGTGCAGAGCTCCTTCGTATCCCTCTCCCTCTCGCGCTTGCCTCAACACTCCAGGCCGCCCTCCCACCTCGCCGCTGCGTGCAGAGCTCCGTCGCCTCTCTCTCGCGTTTGGCTCCCCGTTCCAGGCCGGCCTCCCACTTCGCCGCCGCAGCCATGGCGATCACAGCGCCGACGCCCGACATCCTCGGCGAGCGCCAGTCCGGGCAGGACGTCCGCACCCAGAACGGTAACCGCCGCCACCTCCTTACTTGCCACCAGATTCCGCCGCGGCGTGCAGGGGTCTGCGAGATCTAGTGGACCGAGCCGCCGTTGGGCGCGCCCTGGTTTAATTACTGATTTGTCTTGTTTGATTGATCGCAGTGATGGCGTGCGGGGCAGTGGCCAACATCGTCAAATCCTCGCTCGGCCCCGTCGGTCTCGATAAGGTATGTGCGCCCTTCCACTTTGATCTATTCGGTGTCTACTCATCACGCCTGCAGCCTTTAGTGGATCCAGGATTTTAGGTTTGTCAACCACAACATCATCTCATGATCTGTATTACTAGAAGTCCAGAATGGTATGCCTGCTCATCTAAATGCTGCTTTGTGCTGAAGATGCTGTTGATTCGAAAACCTAATTAGCAGGATTATACCTGACAGCACATTGGCTGCTAATATACGTAGATTGTGTTCTGTGTTGTCACAATTTGAATTTGAATAATTCATCTAACAAATCATAAGATCGCTCATACATTAAAGCTTTAGTCTATGGTGTGTTCTCTTTACTCCTATAAGCAGGAAAAGCGAAGACTAATTCGGCACATTCTTCTTACAGATGCTAGTGGATGACATTGGTGATGTTACAATCACAAATGATGGAGCAACCATACTAAGGATGTTGGAAGTTGAGCACCCAGCTGCTAAGGTGATTCCTAGCAGCAAAATCTGAAAAATGAAGTCTCATGTTTTGATTGCTTATTTGTGTTTATAATGGATTTTTGGTGTCTATCAATTGCTAGGTTCTTGTTGAGTTGGCTGAGCTCCAAGACCGCGAGGTAGGAGATGGAACAACTTCAGTTGTCATCATAGCAGCAGAGTTGCTCAAGGTAATATATGTTTTGCTTTTCTCACTGTCGTCAATTTCCCAACCAATTTTCAGATACACTCACACAGTTCTGTTTCAGAGAGGCAACGATCTTGTGAAGAATAAGATCCATCCAACCTCTATAATCAGTGGCTACAGGGTGAGTTTTTGATTCTACAATATGTAGTAGCATTTGAATGTTAACTGATCATTTTAGTGACAAGATTTCTGTGGTTCACATTTTTGGAATGTTTTCCTTCATATTCTACCAGCTTGCTATGCGTGAAGCCTGCAAATATGTTGAGGAAAAGTTGGCAGTCAAGGTAAGAAAATGCTGTCTCCTGTGGAAATTTCAGAAGAATGCCTGTTTTCATACTGATTTGAATATTTATCTACATTTTCAGGTTGATAAGCTTGGAAAAGACTCCCTTATCAATTCTGCAAAAACTAGCATGTCTTCGAAATTGATCAATAGTGACAGTGATTTCTTTGCAACTCTGGTAAGTTCCTATGGTCATTAGCATTTAGGTTAGGAGATTCTTTTGTTGGTTCATTTTTCCTTGTTGGTAGTATTGCTTTAGTTTTCGTGCCTGAATGGTGAATACTAACTGTAAAATCCTTTAGCCGTAGGTTTGCTTTAATTGTATTTATTTAATAAAGTAAAGTAGATACGTGTCTTTAGTGGTTCTCAGGATTTGTTCTCCTATAGTTCTCTCGAAATCTGTAATAGTTGTTATGGTTTCTGCCTGACAATATTTGTCTCAGGTTTCGCTGTCTTTCTAATGAGCTTTGACATTGGTTCAACTATTTGATTAATTTATCCTGGCATTTATTTCTTAGGTAGCTGAGGCAGTTCAAGCTGTGAAGACCACAAATGCCAAGGGAGAAGTGAAATATCCAATCAAGGTCAGTTACTTTTGGTTACAACACTGATTTGCTTAGTTGCGAATAAGACATATCTGTGATCTCCTTTTAATCCATTTAGATCCCATTGCTTGCATACTTTGTACTTGCATTTGTTTCCATATTATTGTTTGGACAATGTGCTCTACCAAAACATTTAATTTTGATGATGTTCGATGTTAACAATGCCATGAACTGCTTTGGACCCCGTCCTTGTACCCGTGCCGGTAACTATAGGTCAAAGACTTTGATGATTGGTTGCTCAGTGCATGGGCAGGGAACTTTTAAAACATTGCATTATTGTTTTCGTTAAGCTCCTGGGTTTTGTGTTAACTATTCTTAGCATCGAGCTCTTTCATAAAATGTAACTTGTAACTATGGTTTTATCTTATCTACAGAGCATCAACATTTTGAAAGCTCATGGTAAAAGTGCCAAAGATAGTTACCTGCTGAATGGGTATGCGCTAAACACAGGCCGTGCAGCTCAAGGAATGCCCACAAGAGTAACTCCTGCTAGAATTGCTTGTCTTGATTTTAACCTTCAGAAGACAAAAATGCAACTTGGTGTCCAAGTTCTTGTAACTGATCCAAGAGAGCTTGAGAAGATTCGTCAGAGGTATTTGCATTATTTGTTGCGATACTTATGATTCCTTTGGCTATTTCTGATTGAATCAGCAGTAAACATGCTCTCTTTAATAGCTTTTTGCATATTTCCTATTTCTAATTTATTGAAGCATACATACCTGCCTTTTCTATTTGATTGGTTAGCTATTCATGATTCGTTGGATTTTTATGGTATCAAATTGTAATATTGTAAACTACTCCTTTTGGCAGAGAATCTGACATAACAAAGGAGCGTATTGAGAAGATTCTCAAGGCTGGAGCTAATGTTGTGTTGACCACCAAGGGAATTGATGATATGTCCTTGAAGGTATGTTTTTCATTATTCAGGCAGAAGCGATTATGTTGTTTCTCCTCATACTGTCAGTAGCTGTCCAGCACCAAATCATTTGTTTTGTTTGGTTGCTCTGGTCAATTTGGCAACAGAATAGCAAAGTTGCTTTTGTAGTAGTATTTTTTTTTGCGTTACACTTAAGGTAATACTCCGTAGCCCCTCTGTTTCAAAATGCAAGCCATTTTAGTTTGTCCTAATTTAAAATAACCAAATCCATCAAAAAATGAACCAACATCTATAACATCAATTTAGTATGTTATTAAATCCACCATGAAATGTCTTGTAAGGGCATTTAAGTGGTATTGTTGACGTTGATATATTTTTCTACAAACTTGGCCATGTTACAAATAGAATAGGAATAAATAGATGAAATGGTTGTATTGACCAGCCCTAAGAGGGAATACATATGTATGTATTACATGAGAGCACCCAAACCCTATAATAGGAGATTACACAGATATCCTTGACACATCGACACTTGTACCCTTAACTGGTCAAAGTTGGAGAAGTGACTTAGAACAAAACTAGAATGACCTACATTTTGGAACAGAAATAGGGTATCTTTTAAAACATACTAGAATTTTCACTTCTGTATTTTTGTGTGCCTGTGGTTCACATGAGTTTTGAGATCTCAAAATGAAGCTTCTCTTCCATGCTTTTTGACTAGGATCTTTGGTGTTTGCATGAGTTTGTACGCAGACTTGTCATCATGATGATGGTCACTGAATAACTTTGTTACTGTGCATGGAATATATTTCAGTACTTTGTCGAGGCTGGAGCAATTGCAGTAAGGCGTGTCCGCAAGGAAGATATGCGCCATGTTGCCAAAGCCACTGGTGCAACTATGGTATGCTTACATAACAATTATTTTTTCGAAAAATACTGGCAGAACTTCTATTCAAAGTCTTATCTCTTAATAAGGCCGAAGATCGTGTTTAACTAAATGACAATCTTACATGCTGTATTATCACATGTTATTTATAGGTGGCTTAATAATTGAACCTTGCAGGTTACTGCTTTTGCGGACATGGAAGGTGAAGAAACATTTGACTCGTCATTCCTTGGACATGCCGATGAAGTTGTGGAGGAAAGAATTGCTGATGATGATGTTATCCTGGTGAAAGGCACAAGGAACACTAGCGCGGTTTGTACTTTTTCCTTGCAAAACTTTAGTTTGCCATGACAGGAGCCACACTAATTCGAAGATAATGGCATAATTGGTTTTATATTGTGCAGGTGTCCATAATACTTAGAGGCGCAAATGACTTCATGCTTGATGAGATTGACCGGTCCTTGCATGATGCCCTGTGCATTGTGAAGAGAACCCTGGAGTCAAATATGGTAGCTCTTTTGCTGCCAGTCCTTTATGAGTTTGTCATCTGCAGCTGAATAAGTGAATGTGTAGTGACAATTTTCCCGTTTCTTTATTGGTGCAATGTATTGGGGCCTTATAATAGCTACAATCCTGGCTATTATGGACTATTAGGCTGGAAGAACCAAACCGTTCAAAATTCACCTACTTCATTGGTCATGCTAGTGTCCTGAATTTGATTGTATTGGTTGTGCAGGTTGTTGCTGGTGGTGGTGCAGTTGAAGCCGCGTTGTCAGTTTACCTGGAGAACCTTGCCACAACCCTGGGGTCACGGGAACAATTGGCTATTGCTGAATTCGCTGAATCTTTGTTAATCATACCTAAGGTTTTGACCTTATCTATTTCACCTATATTTACATTTTTCACCAATCAATGTAGTATATTAATGGGTAGCATGACCTTGCACTGTCAGGTACTCTCTGTTAATGCTGCAAAAGATGCAACTGAGCTTGTAGCAAAACTTAGGGCATATCATCATACTGCTCAAACAAAGGCTGATAAGCAACACTTCTCAAGGTAATTATATAACTTCTCTTTTCCAATTATTTGATTAATGGGGCTCTGATTACTCCTTTCATTTTTTTTAAGTGCTCTGGATGCATATTTCTTTGTATGGCTTGGAATGTTTTCTGGGTTTTCTATTATACAGTTGTAAGGAAAAGAAATGTACTGGCTCACTATGCGTGTTACTGACTGCATCTCACTATCTCAGTATCTTGTACTTTGCCACGAGCTCTGTTATATTGAGGTCTGATTTATAGTTACGGGCAACATACCACCTTGTTCCGTGTGTACCTGCACCTAGACTAATATTAGTAGCCTAATATAATTCAGTATCTGTAAATAGTTCCAGATGCAATTTTACTTGTGCAATCTGTGCTGTGTTTGCCATTAAAGTTTGCTTTCCTGCTTGTGCAGCATGGGTCTTGATCTCTCTAAGGGCATCATTCGCAACAACCTTGAGTATGGTGTGATAGAACCAGCGATGAGCAAAGTAAAAATTATTCAGGTTGGGCCACTTGTTACTCTTTCACTAACTCATCATAGTTTTTGTAATGTCGAGACCCGTCCCATCATCTCTTGTGTTCTCATTGCAGTTTGCGACCGAGGCAGCCATTACTATCCTTAGAATTGATGACATGATCAAGCTTACCAAGGAAGATGGGAACGAAGAGGAGTAACCAGCTCACCTGTAGGGTTAGTGGACTGTTGTGTGATGGTTGCCACACATGTAATATTTGTTTTCCCTTTTTTTGTTTAGCTTTTGCTAGGTGTGAGGGTGTTGTACGAAGACTGCAAACGGATGTGTATCCCAGTGAGTTGACGTTATTTGGAAGGACGGCTCACGAGTGAATCAATTTTTGTGTACTCTTGGTGCCAAAAGCAACTGCATTTTTAGTACTGTATCACTTATCCATATCTGCCTATATGGAAGTAAGTTCGTTGTGAGATGCCTTGATTGGTTGTGCATTGTGAACTGGCTAATGCCCTTCCTGTTCCTGCTGACATGGTAGCTGCTGCCCTGGCGGCAAATTCGCTGCCTGCTGGGGTCACGCCACCGTCTCCCGGCCCGGTTTGCATACACCGTCTGCTGATCGTTATGTAGGGCTGCTGGCCACACATGTAATATTTGTTTTCCCTTTTTTTGTTTAGCTTTTGCTAGGTGTGAGGGTGTTGTACGAAGACTGCAAACGGATGTGTATCCCAGTGAGTTGACGTTATTTGGAAGGACTCGAACGCTGGATCAGATGTCCAAGCTTCTCGCGCTGCTTCTTCAGATGGTGCATGCTGCAGTAGTACTCATTGAAGAAATCGTAGTTTCGTAGTTCTGCTCGCGGAGCTCCTTAACACTGGATGCCAAATCAAGCAGGCAGGCTAGAGATCGATGCAGTGCAAGAGGTAGCTCCGACCTCAAGTGCATTCTCCCTTAACTGTTGATAGTTGAAAACCTCCAAGATAGAATGTACCCGATCTTTTGAACCGATTATTATGACCGTGTTTAGTTGGAGGTGAAAATTTTTACACACACGTCTGACCACTATTAAATAAAATCAGTTTACAAAACTACATATAAAACTCCCGGGTTAATTCGCGAGACCTATTTAATAATGAGGTATTTAACTATATGATTAGATGATGGTTACTGTAGTATTACTAGAGTAAATCATAGGTTAATTAGGCTCATTAGATTCATCGTGCAAATTTGCACTCATCCTTAAAAAAGTTTTATAAATAAACTTTATTTAATACTCCATGCATTTTACCCCCACAACCAAACACATAAAGTTCTTACGGTGAAATCTGCTCACGTGGATTTGAGCCATCAACTTAGCACCGTGTATTTGCATTTTTCTAAAGCAATAAAACGTCACGGTGACTTCATCAATCTTTACACCTGTCAATCCAGTTTCTTAAATATTCTCATAGGATAAGATTCCTATACATGTATTATGGGCGTTTAGTGTACGTACATGCTAGATTTTTGTTTTTGAGATGAATTTGTATTTGTGATTTTGAAGGACATCAAACCAGCTGCAGAGGCAGGCCTGGGACCCGTCCGTCTGTCACTCCGCAGTTTCCATGATCCAGAAAGTCCAGCAGCCACCAATGCGGACCCAACCCAAATATCCAAAAGGGAACGAATTTTCCTCAGTGGTGTTTGGATGGGGTGAATTTGGGAGTACGATGTCTCTTCGTAATTATTGCGTCACTGTAGCATTTCGTTTGTATTTGTGAAAAGTTGTCCAAAAATTGATTAATTAGGCTCAAAATGTTCCTCTCGCAGAGCACGATAAAACTGTATAATTAGTTTTTAATTTTATCTACATTTATTATGACATTTTGATGTGACGGGGAATTTTTTTGCATAGTAAATTTAGGAGTGGAATTTTGGAACGCCCTCGTGTTCTTCTCCCCTCTTCCGCTCCCCACCGAAATCACGAGCAGCACACCGGCAACGGAGAAGAAAGCGACACCCACACGAGCACGCGCCGAGCAGCTTGTCGAAGAGGCCATGCAGGACGGCGGCGAGGTGCTGTTCCTGGACGGCGTCGGGGAGGTCGTCGTCTCCATCGGCAGCAGCGGCCTCTCTCTACAGCCCCTCCACCCGGTACGCTCCGGCCCCGTGATGTCGCCTGTTCGTGATTGCTGAAGGGTAGCTCTAGATCTTACGGGTTTAAACCTCTTCGTGACTCTGGATTGAGAGGGTTCTGTGCGTGCTGTGCGTGATAGGGCCGGAGATTTGTTGCTTTGGGTGTTCGTTCAATCGAAGAGCTGGGAGGGAGGAAGACGGTGAGAAGATGAATACGTTTGCAAATTACAATCCTAACCTCTCTGAACATAAAGGTTACTTGATTCACTGTTTTGGTTCAGAATATGGGGAGGACTCACGAAAAGAGTGGTTGTAAAACTGTGAGATTGCACAGGATCACCATCTTAGGAAGTTTATGCAGGATAGAGTGACTTGTGATCTGAAAGACATCCTTTGGCAAGCAAAGAAAGAAAACAAATCCTAGTTAAATATCTGAACTAGAAACAGCAATCCCGTGTGTCTGTGAAGCTCAGGCTCATGAACATTTTTAAGGAAGTGCCTTGGCATGTGAAGACATTACTACATTTGCTTAGGGTTAGTCAGGACCTTTGCAGTGATCACCTAGTTGGAAATAACAGCCATTCTGACACTGATATGTGGCACCAAGGCCCATATATGATCCCCACACTGAACGGAATTGTTTGATTATTAACTATTTATAATTGTGATGGTAGAATATTCCCTTCTCTTACATGCATTTGAATCAGTCACAGCAGACGGAGCTATGCCGGTTTTTACTATTGCCTTCAATTTACACTTTTGAGTTACAAATGATAAATTCCAGCAGGATGCTCCGATGTTCCTCTTGCTATTTAGCCATGTTATTGTGCTCAAGTTGCCACTTTTTACAGGAATTGGTCTCTTCATGTTGGTCATCCATTACGCTGCAGCCTAAATTAGACGACAAAATCAAGTTTTCAGATATTTACGCCATAGAGCTGCTTGATAAGGGTCCTATCCGTGGGCCTTGGAATACAAGAACTGCTATTCAAGGCAAGAAAAATATTGAGGTTATGGCATTCCTTCTGGTTAATACAAGATTCATTTTCTGCAACGTGCACCAAATATTTCTGCCAACCAATATTAGATAGCTTAGTTCCATTTTATTTCTGTGTGGAGCTACTAGCTTTATCCCACCTCACATATGCTATTTAAACAAACTTGATATACTCCTTTATCACTAACAATATACACTAATCTACTGATTGCAGCACCCTTTGGCGAATCAAGTTAAAGTTTTCAAAAATTTTGCATAAACAGCACAAAACTTAATATTCATTCAAAAGCTTATGTTCTTGCATATTCCATTTCCTCAGATACAGATAGGGAGTAGATATATTCATAGGAAAAGTGCTCCCTATTTTTTGAGGGTTAAGCAGTAGGATTAACCCTTACTGCAGTAAGCAGTATGTAAAAAACATGAAAAAAGTAAAGTGTACAAGGCCTGAAAAGGCCAAACAAGAACCAAAGAGGGGGAACCTGTAAGGGAGAGCTGATACTGAAAATAGAAAGAACTATCCATGACTCATACACTATATTTATCTTCTTAACAAATTCTTATGCTCATGCAGATGCACCGATTTGTCGTCCATGGAATTACCAGAACAAGAAAACGTCCTTCATGGGTACCTTGTGAATATATTTTTGGTCACAAGGACTTGAAGGCCTGCAAAAATTGGTTTGAGCTTCTCATGCCATGTATAAACAATGAAGGCGATAGACCAAAGAACCTGATGGTAGACATGATTGATTTCTTCTCTTGACCACCATAGTACTTCTGATGACATTCTATGGTATTTTCTTCTTCTCATTTTTGGTCTGTTATTGAGATTGATAACTCGTCAACACACTACAGGTATTTGTTCATCCAATATGTGGAAAAGGTCGAGGGGTCAAGAATTGGGAAACAGTAGGTCCATTATTTGATAGAGCGAAAGTAAAAACAAAGGTAAACTTTATTTCTGACTTTTTATTTCTTAGAATCTTTAGATATCAGAATTTCTTGCCTACTTATGAACAACTCCAGTGCTCTGACTTATTTTTACCCTTAATGTTGGTTTTCAGGTGATAGTGACAGAGAGAGCAGGGCATGCATACGACACATTAGCATCATTATCAGATATAGAACTCAAAGCATTTGATGGTGTTGTTGCAGTGGTAGGATTATTAAATTCCAATTCTATTTGCTGGGCTGTTATGACCCTATATTTTCTCTAATTTATTGGGCAAGTGTTATAATGATGACACCTACTCATGATGAGTAGTGTTATAATGCAAACCGCCTTAATAAACTAGAACCAGCTAGCATCTATGTGAGCATAAATATGCTCTAATTTTTTGCTTGCTTTTATTATGTCCTTTTGTAAGACCAATAGTGGCTAAACCCACTTTTAGCTAGTCACACAGGAACACTAGGTTGATTTCCAAGGGATCTCTCTTCCTGCATATTGTCAAAATTTTGCATACAAGTTTGAAAGCCTTTCTCTACGTTCCGTTAAGAGAAAGGCAAGCTACCTTTAATTAAAAAAAAGGAGAAACTCCAATTGTTGCCCATAACATTTTTGAAACTTACATTTTTTAGGGTGGTGACGGTCTATTTAATGAAATTCTGAATGGGATACTTAGTTCGAGGCACAAGGCTTCTTATCCTCCAACTCCCGAGGGGTTTGGATATTTTGAAAGCAATGAAAACTGTGAAGAACAGACAAGGAATGGGCTAAACTGTAGTATGCCCATACCAAATTCTGTGAATACCATGTTTCCAGGGAATTCAACCCAATGTGATGACCATGAACCTCTTCTTTCAACTTCACAACCTACACCATCATTAAGTACGTTCCTGTTTACATGTTGTGCATATGTTTTATGGAAAGTCCTCGTATAAGTATTTTGGTGGTTTCTTGTTGCAGATTCTAGTAAAGAACCATGCATTGGAGGTTAGTGAATAATCCGAACTCACTCATCCTGCTTATCTTAAAACTTCTGAGGTTCGCTTATTAAAATAGAGAGCTTCTGATCATATTCAATTCAATTCTACTGCAGATCAGGATAATTTTGTTTCCTTCCCAAATGATTGGTTTAGGCTTGGCATAATTCCTTCTGGCTCAACTGATGCTATTGTTCTCAGGTAGTGTTTAAGATACTCATCAGTAAAGCAGGCCTCATTATTATGATCACTGATTATTTCTGCATTCCATTAATTCCCACCGAGTTTGTATTTTGACTAGTCATTTTTTTGGACGCATGATGTATTCTGTGCGAGGTAGTTATGGTCACTCCCGCTACTGATAATTGCACTAGCCATGAAAATTGGCGAACTAGTTTAATGTCCATTTAGTTACAGCAAACCATGCACATTGTAACCATTATTTTAACTACAAAGTGCTGACTGTACGTCTGTAAATAATATGAACTCATCAATTCCAGCTTTTTGCTGACAGTTAATGCTCATTGATCTTTGCAGCACAACTGGGGAGCGAGATCCTGTGACCTCTGCTCTGCTTATTATTCTCGGCAGAAGAATGTCACTTGATATAGCTCAAGTAGTCAGATGGAAAAGTAGCCCAACAGCTGAGGTCTTGCCTACTGTACGCTATGCCGCTTCATTTGCAGGGTATGCTACTGCCTATATGAGATAGTATAGTTGCATGATGTGAATAACTATGGACAATTTTTTCTTTAATTTTAATATAATCTAGGCTTTTCGCTGATGTATCCCTGAAACAATGATTTACCTTTTGCTTATATTAATCAAAAGAGTGATAATTTGATAAGTTTGATTCCTTGGTCAACTACTTTGTATGTAAAGAGGCTTCAACATCTGGACAGAATTCAGAAGATAAGAACGCGGACAGCTCCGGAACAATATGCGAGAACCCAAAGTGGTCTGGTCCAAAGGACGTTTCCTTAGCGTTGGTGCAGCTGTCATTTCATGCCGTAATGAAAGAGCCCCTGACGGCCTGGTAGCTGATGCACACCTCTCGGATGGTTTTCTTCATCTTCTGCTAATCAGAGACTGCCCTCTTCCCCTTTACTTGTGGTGAGTGAAATGTTGCTGTCTTTGCTGAGCCTGTGATCCAACTTCTTCCAGACTTCAGAGTACTTTTGATGAAATGTGTTTCACGGCAAAAGATAGAAACAATGACAAACTAATACATGAGAAACTTATTTAATTGCATTTGACTTGGAACTAGAAAGCTTTTTGGATCTGTTGTCTGTGTGTGTGGGTGATTCTTAAGGCATGAAAGAATCTGAAATACAGACAAAAATATAGTTCAAATTTATTTCCGAGCTTGCTTTCTATAGTGTTCTATTTGCAAATTCATTACTTCATAATTCATAATGATCTAATCGGCTTTGTGCGGAGTAAAGTCCAGTAGCTTTCTTAGGAAAAATAAGTAGTTGGCTATTCTTCTTTTCATATCCACTGGAAAAAAAACCATCTATAGATTTTGTTCACCTCTACATAAACAAGGATGTATTATCTGCAGGCATCTAACACAGTTTACCAAGAAGGGTTCAGACCCTTTGAGCTTCAAGTTTGTCGAGCATCACAAGGTAGATATGCTTTTTCTCCCACTCAATCCCTTGTTGTTGAATCTAATAGAGCTTTCCATCATTTGCAGACACCAGCATTTACCTTTATCTCATCACATGACGAAAGTGTCTGGAACTTGGATGGAGAGATTTTTCAGGCGTGTGAGGTATCTGTCCAAGCTTGCCGGGGCCTTGTCAGCCTCTTTGCTTCGGGACCAGAGGTGTAGTGATGCCGCAAATTCCTTGTTGCATGAGGTTAGATCTTCCAAGAGTCCATATTTTTATGTAGAAGAGAGGTCCTTATTTAACTCTTGTATGTTGTACACTGTATGTATTTCAGTAGAGAACTAGAATACTTTGTTCATAGATAGCGTGGAAACTACAGACCATTTTTGCCAATGACATTGACTGAATTAATGAAGAGAAGCAGCATCTTTTTTTTTCGAGAAAATTATGTCTAGTTAGAAATGCCCTACCATGGATCATGAATGATTTTGAGCATGAATTTGCAAGAGAGACAGACTTTCTGTTAGACCAATGCGTCGCCAGACACCCCGGGAGTTGATGCTTCAGGAAACCGTAGTCTGCTGTCTCAGGAGCTCTTATCCTTTCAATTCGTGGGAAATACCACAGTTTCACCACTGCTGGGTTGTGAAACGTATCTCTCTGCTGGGTAGGCCACGCTTTGCGCCTTTTGCCATGGATGCGGCAGGCTGGGTAGCAGACTACGGTTTCCTGAAGCATCAACTCCCGGCAGGCTGGGTAGCAGACTACGGTTAGATCAAATTTCCACGGCGTTGATATTTCTCCGGCACACTGGAGTCGTTGACGTAGCGAATTGATATGAGCCATCCATATTCTAGTATCTTTGGAGCTTATTTGGTTCGTTTTGTATGAGAGTGAGTTTGATGCCATGAATTACTAAATGTGTCTATTTGAGTGTGTATCTATTGTGCATTTAACTGCTAAGTCTCGCGGCTTATTTTTGAGTTATGAACTGTGTTTGTAATTATATTAACATGTTGTTACTATGCTGGTCGGTTGGTCAGCACTTGAAACCACAATTCTTGGCTCTACGGGCCGGTGTTTTCTGTTTGTCTCAGTTTGTATTTGTTTATCTTTTAATCTCGTCGTTCGGCCTTCATTCCCGTTTTCAATTTCACTTTTGAGACAAATATAAGCGAAAATAGGAGAAGGGATTTTCCGATCCCTGCCATTTGTTTTCACCGTATATGTGACCCTGTGTGCTAATCCCACGAAGCAAATGGCATGTCGAGCCTCTGACATAAACATCCGTGACATGTGCACAACAGCTACGTAGAATCGATCTGAGCCCAGTTGTCCTTCAAAAGTTCCAAATTTAGAATTTCCAATCTCCCCAATTCCGCAAGGTCCCTACCATAGTCACAAAGTTCCCGGATCGATTGGGTCGAGGAACGGGATCGAGGGTCGAGGATCGATGCTTTATGAAATTGTGGTATGGAGGGGGTATACTTCTTTGAGACGAAAATTCACAACATGGTACGTGAACCAAGGAGTGTCGGGTCGATGACCCCGGAACGTGATATAGAAGAGCCAAGGAAAACAAAGAAAAGGGAGAAAAAGGAGAAAAAAATGGCTAGACGGGCTGCCAATTACTGTGCTTTATAACCCTCTTCCACCTTGCTTTAGCCTCGTCTAATAGACGCACAAGGCCACCTGTAGTTATTTCCTCCTCGTCTAATCCTTCAGCAACAGCACCTCCTCCGTTGTCCCAATGCCCTCCCGCATATTCATTGCCCAATCTATACTACAACATCATGCCTATCTCATGTTGGAGCTTCTGCATGGCAATCTCGAAGACCTTGATCCAAAGCTTATGACCCTACGGAGTGGGGATGATGATCCAGCGAGAATTGGGACGATGACCCATGGTGACCCCGACCCACGAATTGGGATGACGTTCCCGGATCGTGGAACGTGGCACCGACCCCGTTTCCTGTTACTATGGTCCCTACATAGGTCACATCAGTCCTTGTTATGTCCTTATTGTATGGTCATTTTCGAATTTTAGTTATGGGGTGTTTAGTTCATGAGAAAAGGTAAAAAGTGAAGTGAAAAAGTCACATCGGACACTGTAGTATTTTTTGTTTGTTTGTGGTAAACATTGTCCTACCATGACCTAACTAGGCTCAAAAGATTCGTCTCGTCGTGTACATCAAAACCATGCAACTAGTTTTTTCTATTTACCCACGTTTAGTACTCCATGTATGAAGAGAGAGATTTGATGTGACAGGTGGATAGTGAAGTTTAGAGAGAATTTTTGAAAGTTTGATGATTTGACAGGGAACTAAACAGGGCCATAATCTTATTGCGCTGTACTGTTGTCATGGGTGAGGAGTGATGACAATGGCGATGTTTTTACGCGCCTACTAGCATGCAAGAGTAGGGCACATGCACCCAGCTTTTGAGTTTTTTTAATTAAAACTGTCTAGGCCGTGTTTAGATCCAGAAAGAATCCCCCCATTCAGAGCTGCAGGCCACTGCACCGGCTGACGCGCGTCAGTCGGCGCACTGTAACGTTTCGTTTGTACGTGCGAAAAATTGTCAAAAAAATATCTAAAAATTGATTAATTAGGCTTAAAATTTCGTCTCGCAGAGTACAATAAAACTGTAGAATTAGTTTTTGATTTCATCTACATTTAATACTCCATGCATGTTATAACATTTTGATATGATGGGAAATCTTCTTTTTGCATAGTAAATTTGGGAGTAGGATTTTGGAACTAGGCCCTTAACTGCATGGCTCCGCACAGAGTGACCGTACCATTATTGCGATAAAAGGCGTGGTACATGAATTCAAGAGTTAGATTGTGTTCTCCAGAGGGAATATATGTGAAGTTTGGCGAAAATGTCACATGAACACTGTAGCGCACTGTTTGTGGTAATCGTTGTCGTACCATGATCTAACTAGGCTCAAAAGATTCGTCTCGTCGTGTACATCAAAACCATATACTCCCTCCATACCACAAAGACTATCCTCCGTCCCATAAAGACTATCCATTTGGATTTGTCCTAAGTCAAACCATCTTATGTTTGACCGAGCATTTACAACGAAAATTATCAATATTTATACCACTAAATAGGTATAGTATGAAAATATACTTCATAATAAATCTAATGAAACTTGATACATATCAAAAGTATTGATATAATTTTATATAAATTTAGTCAAACATAAGATGGTTTGACTTAGGACAAACATAAATGGACAGTCTTTGTAGGACGGAGGGAGTACTTAGTTTTCTTATTTACCTAAATTTATTGTTCAATGCATGAGGAGAGAGATTTGATGTGATTTAATATAATAGGTGGATAGTGAAGTTTGGAGAGAGAATTTTTAGCTTTTTAAGGGAACTAAACAACAGGGTCTATAATGTTTTCTGTGACATTGCTTGTTCTAGTGACCCATTTTGCTAAAATCGTGAGCTCGATATAATACCATCCTTATACAAAATTATCAAAAAAGAAAACATCCTTATAGATACAAGCCACGTTACCGGTTGCCACACCATTGTGGGCTTAAGGCAACTTTTTTTTTTAATACTTAAGGCAACCCGTTTTGAAGTGGAGATGGAGAATGATGACGGCCGCGAGAGAGGGCGCCTCCGAGAAGAAACAGGAGAGAATCATTACCACCGTTGCGTGGATGTCGGTCGGACGTTGTTTAGATGTTGAATTTGGGAGGTTGAATTTGGGATGTTGAATTTGGGAGGAATGTGTCACTTCGTAATCATTGTGTCACTGTAGCATTTCGTTTGTATGTGCGAAAAATTATTCAAAAATTAATTAATTAGGCTCAAAATGTTCGTCTCGCAGAGTACAACAAAACTGTGCAATTAGTTTTTGATTTCATCTACATTTAATACTCCATCCATGTTATGACATTTTGATGTGATGGTGAATCTTCTTTTTTCATAGTGAATTTGGGAGTAGAATTTGGCATCTAAACAAGGCCAAAGCGACCGGCGTGATGGTCTGACTGCGGGTGTCGGTGCCTTACTGGTCAAGTGTGTCTTTTGCGCCAGACGAATCGGCGGTGTGGGACCCTGCCTCATGCCGTCGTGTTCGTGTTCGTGGTTGGGACCTGTTTAGTTCCCTTGTGCTCTTCGTGCATCTTTCTTTCTTTCTGCTCGCCGCTCTCGAGAACGCATCATTGTACGTCTTTAGCCATGGACACCGCCGCTAGCCAGATACAAGAAAAAACAAACGAGGACATCGTATACTGGACTTACACTTTTTTGAAAATAATAATGGACTTATACTACTCCTTAGCTAGATCTGCATGCAGTTCATCATCTAGGCCTTGTTCAGATGTTGAAATTGGGAGGGTGAATTTGAAAGTATGATGTCACTTCGTAAACATTGTGTCACTGTAGCATTTTCGTTTGTATTTGTGAAAAATTGTTAAAAATTGATTAATTACGCTCAAAATGTTCGTTTCACAGAGCACAACAAAACTGTGCAATTAGTTTTTGATTTCATTTACACTTAGTATTCCATGCATGTTATGACATTTTGCTGTGATAGAGAATCTTCTTTTTGCATAGTAAATTTGGGTGTTGTTTTTTGCATTAAAAAACAAGGCCCCAGTTATCAGTCTGATCCGGACTGTCACCGTGGCGTGTGAATGTGATTATGCCAAAGTGACCACGCAGCCGGCCGACCGGCAACAACGCAGCCAGCAGCCTTCCAAACCACACACCGCCATCATCGTCTTCCCTCCCCCTGCTTCCACTGTTGCTTTGCAGGCAAGCCTCGTCTCGTACTCTCGTCTCGCCTCGCCTCGCCTCGCCTCGGGCGCCGCGCTCGTGCTTCATTCTCCTCCCCGCGGCAAAGCAACGAATCCGGAGCAAAGGCGACGAAAGGCCATCAGGTTAGGTTACACGTCGCGATCCCAAAACCACAGCCCAAGAACCGGACGCGTGCACGCACACCCAAACCTCTCCTCTCTCTCTCGCTCTCCGCCCGCGCGCGATGGCCGGCGTCGCCCCAGCTCCCACGCAAACCCCCAGCCATGTCTCGCGGCTGCCGATCCCTCCCGGCCTCGTCCCCGCGGCGGTGCTGCTCGCTGCCGCCGTCGGGCTCCTCGCGCTGCTGCCCTCGCTGGCCCAAGCGGTGTGGGAGGTGCCACACCTCCTCCTCCTCGGCCTCGTCATCTCCTACGGCGTCTTCGCCCAGAGGAACGACGCCGACGCCGCCGCCAAGGAGAGCTCGCTGGCGTGGAACGCGCGGTACCACCCGAACGACCCCCTCGTCGTGGTCGCGGACCACGCGGCGCCGAGCGACGACGGCGGCGCCGGCCAGAAAGGCGCCGCGCGGGAGAGGCCGCTCTCCTTGCCGGTGCGGAGGCTGAAAGCCTCCCCGGCGGCGGAGTCCGAAACCGACGGCGATGCCACCAGCGACGCTTTCGGTGAAGGCGACACTGACAGCTGCGCGTCGTCGTCAGCAGGGTTGTACTGGGCCGCCGGCGCCCGGGCCGTCCCGTCGCCGCCCTCTGTTCTCGACGCCGACGTGGGCCTTTCCCCGTGCTCCCAGCCACGGTCACCATCACCATCACCGCCGCCGCTGTCCTGTGTCCGCGGCGCCGACAGGCCCCGTCGGGCCAAAAACGCCGCCGCGACGGCGCCCGCCGCCATGTCGAGGGGCTTCGTCGTCCAGGGTTACCGCCTTTCGGTGCCCCACGACGAGCGTCCCTGGAGCGACGATGACGACGGCGCCACCGACTGGGACGAGGACGACGTAGCCGAGGAGTCGGACGAGATGACAGTGTCTTCGGACAGGTCGGGCCGCGGCGACTTTGCAGCTGCCTGCGCCAATGATCACAGACTTCACAGTGATGGCGACGGCAACGGCCGCGACGACGGCGACACGTCTGTGGACGAAGAGCTTTTCGAGCTGGCGAGGAAGGCGGCGCCGGACGGGGAGGAGGAGGTGGACAGGAAGGCCGACGAGTTCATCGCCAAGTTCAGGGAGCAGATCAGGCTGCAGAGACACTAGCCGGCCACGGCATCGGCATGCCATGCGTTGCTTGGAGTTGGATCCATGCATGCTCTGCCAAAAGTGCCGAGCACCCATCCACCCATCACGCATACGGAGTACCCACCATTACGAATGTCGGCTATTTGTTCATCCGTTCAGATTCGTCTGTAACGCCATGTTTCCTGTACCATTTTATTGTTTTTTTGAGGGTGCTTCGATGCAACTACTAGGAGTCAGAAACACGGGTGTACTGTATATGAATGGAAACTAAACAGCCTTCTTTCAGCGCATTTGTGCAGTCCTTTTCGTATCTGCTGGAAAGCTTGTGATATAGTACTCCGGTAGTTAGGATGAACTGCTACAAATGGCCTTGGATGGAAACCTTCATGTCTTTTTTTTTTTGAGCGGGATGGAAACGTTCATGTCTCGCAGGAACAGTCCGCACAGCGCACAAATACCAAATCTCGTTAGAATTTTCCGAGGCATACATCGGCAAGAGATGAATGCTCGTAACTCTCTGAAGACAGTACTGTATAGTACTGTACATGCCAACAACAGCACGGCCCAAGCAAGTCTGACAGAGACGTGTCTGGCCATGCATGGCTGCTTATGCTAGACGGGACTTGCGTGTCAAGCGTGTTATGGCTTGAGAAGAGAGATATCACGGGAGCTCTTTCTGTTGGACGCAACAAAGAATGAACGGTTGCTATGCATCACTTACGCATAGCGGTCCTTCCTGCTTGAGAAGAACAAGACCTCCCAACGGCATTGAAAGGCACATTTCCGTTGTGCCCACCGGCGTGCCAAACACATGGAACGCCTACTACGCTTATATAAACAGCTGGAACTCCTCTTTAATTTAATTTCGTCCGGTACATCTCCACTGAACATAAAGAGTGTAAACATGCTTGTTCCCTTCCTTCCTACTGAAGCAATGGAAGATTGGAAGCAGTGGTTGCCAAAGCAGAAACGGACCTGCCTGTTCAAGAAGAGCACGTACGTGCGTGCGCCATCACTAATCGGCAACGATGACAACCGTCGAAACAGATCGAGATTGTTGCCTCTAAAAATAGGTCAAAACCCCAAAAGAAAAGGAAGGCTACTACTCCGACCGAGCTGTCCTTGAGGAAATTAATTGAACAAGATCTCCGTGCTACCAGTACACTGCTCCTCGTACAGCGGCAGTAACGAACCCCTCCTCCGTCAATTTTTAATGCGCCACAGAGACTTCAATTGACGATAGTACAGTACCATTCGTACGTCGCTGCTGTCCATCTCCCGTCCCAACCACGCGATCCCAATGCAGGAAGTGGAGTGGAGGCGATGCGATGCGATGCGATGCGATGGGCGAGGAGCTCCGAGTCCGAGCCCGGGCGGTAGCTAACCGCCGGCGGGACCGTCTCCGCCGTCCGTCCGCCCGCCCGCGGCGCGTCCTGTTCCCGGCAGCAGCATCCCGAAGCCAACGTACGCCCGCGATGGAAATGGGATACCTTCCGTCCGCCGGTTTCGTGCCCCCAACCGTCGTGCCGATGCCACCACCCGCCGTGCTCTGCCTCTGCTCTGCCCCGGCCCGGACCTTCGTTCGCCTGCAAAAGATTTCAACGGGGAAAAGCGGCAAAAGCGCGCTCAGGCTCAGCGAGACGTGCCCACTAAACTGCTACTGCTACGCCTAACCCTTAAGCTAATCTCCAAAAGGAAAAGGCCAAGCAGCCCTCAAGGCCTCTCATCAGGGAAAAAGCGAGAGAAAAAAAAAGAACAGGCAACTAATAAAGAAGGCAGAAGCCTCCACCTTCCCCCGCGCGCGCACACACTCGCAGTCGCGCTCGCACACAGTCGCACAGTGATAAAAGCCTCGAGGTGAGACGACAAGAATCTCTCCAGAGCCAGCCACCCTCCTCCTCCGCCAGTAGCTCACCAGGCCTTGCTAGCTCCTCCTTCAGTTCTTCCTCTCCCTTCCCTCCGCGCGAGGAGAACAGCCACTGCTAAGCAACTGAGCGGAGCACGGCAAGGCAACGAAGACCTTGCCTCCTTGCCGGAAACTTGCCGTGCCTCCTTGCCACGAAGCACCTGGCCTGAGCAGAGAGCGCGGTCGCCGCCACCGGCAGCTAGCTAGCTCGCGCGCTCCGGGGAGGCCGCCGTGCTGCTCCGCTTCGTGCGCCCCGCCTGTGCCGTCGGGGCGGAGGAGGCCTACGCCGCCGCGCGCCGGATCGGCGCCGCCACCCACCCCAACCTCGTGCCGCTCCGCGCGGTGTACGTCGGGCCCAGGGGGGAGAAGCTGCTCGTGCACCCCTTCTACGCCGCCGGCTCGCTCCACCGCTTCCTGCAAGGTTGGCTGCGCTTTCTGCCTTCTTGTTACTGCCTGCCTCTCGTTCAAATTTGAAATAAAATCTGCCAAGTTTACACAGCACTTTTTTTTTATGCTTAAAATCACATTTCAAAGATGGTTGTTGTCGATGTATTGTTGGTTAGATTGGAAGTGGGGGTTATCAGCAGATCAATTATTGTCGACAGAGCTGATATAGAGACTGTACTTTTAGCAACAAGATCTCGGACCACCTTCAAACCAAGATCTCATCTCATACCTGTATTGCACAATGGTATACTAGCACATTATACTACCAGCATACACGGCACATGCTGGGCTATGAGTATGATTGAATATATTAGCAGGCTGCATTGCAGCCTTGCAGCACGTAGCTGAAGTCTTCAATGCTAGGGCGTTTCTTGTCCCCTTCATGTACATCATGCATATGTTTTTTTTTTCATTATACATTTAGTTTGATCAAAATGTAATCGTTTTGCATCCAAACAGGAATTGACATTTCTTAGTGAGTAAAACTGTGACCTTTTAAAAGGTTGGGTTTGACTGAAGTAATTTGAAAGCATCAGCTCAAAATGAGTTGAGAATGGTCCAGAATATTGGTGACATTTTCGATCTGATCTGTTAAATTTCATGATTTTGTGGTGCTATAATACATGAGACAGGAAACGGTACTTCTGTTGATTTTTTTCCCTCCATAAAGGGTAAAGTGTCATGGCATTTTTTTTATTGAAATAAAAAAGTATCATGGCATTACTAAACTAAATACTAATATGAAGCAGAACAGTAGGGCCACTAGCTCTTTAACCCTTTTTTCGATGGGGGGTGGGGGCAATTGTGCAGATACCCATGTGTTCTTGCTATCTGTTGTCATCATCATTAAATTCGACACTAAATCAACTTTTGTAAGCCTTTTCTGCTTTGCTGTCAGCTCGAAACTTCCAATGGGTCCTGGTGCCATGTTCCTGAGTCCCGACTCCTGTTATTTGCTAAGGTTGTTAGTTGCAGTTCACAGTTAGCAAATTATAGTAGTTAGAGAACAATTAGTTCTATGTGTTCCCAATAATAAGTGATCTTTGCTATTAAGTGATCGGTTAGGATTTTTGGGTATGGATATTTAAATAAAGGCATTGTTGTCAACCGTAAAGGGGAGAGCTTGTGTATTAGCAGCAGAGTACTTTTAAACAGTTAACACTTGAAAAGTAAACTGATGCTCTGAACAGAATAAATGGCAAATGAAACTATTGTTTATCACTTGTTGGTACTAGTAGTAGATATGGTAAGCTCATTTCTTTGTTGCTATCACATACAGAGGGGATCGCTGAGTCACAGAGATGGAACATAGTTTGCAATCTTTCTCTTGGCATCGCCAAGGGACTGGATCACCTCCACACAGGCTTGGAGAAACCGATGGTTCATGGCAACCTCAAGTCGAGCAACATCCTCCTCGACGCCAGTTACGAGTGCAGGATATCGGACTACGGCCTCTACCTCCTGCTGAACCCTGCCGCCGCCCAGGAGATGCTGGAGGCATCCGCGGCGCAGGGGTATAAGGCGCCCGAGCTGATCAAGATGCGGGACGCCACGAGGGAGAGCGACATCTACAGCCTGGGTGTCGTCCTGCTCGAGATGCTCGCGCAGAAGGAGCCCGCCGACGACGGCCGGCCGAACCCGCAGGACATCCTCCTGCCGGCCTCCTTCAAGAACCTTGTCCTCGAGAGGAAGATCTCCGAAGCCTTCAGCTCCGATCTCGCCAGGCACTGCAGGAGGTCGGGGAAGGAGAAGAACCTGAACGCCTACTTCGAGCTGGCCACCGCCTGCTGCAGCCCGTCGCCGTCGTTGAGACCCAACACGAAGCACGTACTCAAGAAGCTCGAGGAGATCGCGAGATGAATGATCACGACACTGGAGTAGGTTTGGCAACTTGGTATTTAATCAGCATTGCATCACAGCAGCATCCTGTTGATTTTGTGAAGCTGAGCTCCCTGCCTACTGCAACTTCCCCAAGCTAAACGGACAACAGCATTTGGGAATATGTACATGCGTAACATGCGTTTCTTTCACCCACAGTCCAGCCATCCAGGAACCTGCAGAGTCTTCACAGAGATATGCAGGGGAGCTCATCAGAAGATACACCGGGGGTGCGAGCTGTCAGTGGGATGATCATGACTACTAGTAGAAAATGTTTTTGCCGTGTTTTACCTGAAGATAGAAATGTACAATCATAGAGTGCCCCTGGAGACGTGCAACAGACTCAGTGCATGTATGTTGTATTTCCACATCAGTGCATCACCATGTGAGCAGAATGTTCCCTTCCAGTCCCAGATGCATGTAACAATGTAACATAACATGGTATCATCGTCGGCACTGTGATATATTCCCTGACTACTAATGCATGTGCTTAAGTGCTACATACTGACAAATCCAAGCGAGTGATTCTCGCTCCTCCAGTGGTGTCCCTGTCTTGATACCGAGGCCAATTCTTGCACTTTGCGGGGTTGGTGGTTTGTCCTTATCAGCAACAATAATTCATCATGATCCCCTGTGATCGAGCGATGGAGATCCGTTCGTTCTTGACTTTAACCTTAGGTAAGAGCCTAGATTTCTCGTTCAAGGCCTCAAATCAATCACTTTTACTTCTTCAGTCGACACTGACAGGCGCGCATCCGGCCGTGTTACACCTAGGGTCAGATGCTACGCTGATATTTCTATGATTCGCAGGTACACGTTTCATCCAGACCAATGCAGTGTAGACCTTTATCAAAAAAAAAAAATGCAGTGTAGACAACGTCCATCCACGAACACAGATAATTGATCATGTTTCTGCCCTGCTGGTAGTGCAAGTGTGCAAACCGCATCACTGGGCACCGGAGCCTAATCTACATGTGTACCGACTACCGAGTCTGCATTATTGGCCTAGTACACTCCAAATGAATCCAGCACCTACCGAAAAGTGATGCTCGGGGACGTCAAAAAGGGAGCTCTCGCTGCCGAAAGTAACACTTCACCTTGCTGTCAGAATCCGGTTGGTGAAATGAAAGTGGTGAACTCTAAGGAACTGTGACACCGTTTTTTTCACCGGGTAGCGGCGGCATCCCATTCACGGGAACGGGACGGGGACCAGGCCGCAGGTCCCGCTCCGTCGTCCCATCCGTCCGTCTCGGCGCGAAGCCGCCAAACCAAACGCAAAAGCGGCAAAGCACGTGAAGGGTGAGGCCGGGACCTGTCCCAGCGCTGCAACGGCCAAAAGGGCCACCAAACCAAACAAACTAAAACGAACCGCAAAGCTAGCTTCCAAATCCGCGGTCGCAACCCCTGGCCTCGCTTAACCCTCCTGCTGCAGGCCTGCCTGATCTTGTCGGCGCGTACGGTTACGGCGGCCCGGCCGGTTGAGTGCAGCCAGCCACCGTGCAGGTACACCCCGTGCTGTGAGTGACGCCCGTGATAAACCCGGGGGCCATCCTTAACCGTGCTCATGATCGATCGATCGAGATCGATCATCCCTCCCTACACGGGGTTAGTGGCCACTGGTCAGTGTTATGACTTATGAGTGGCAGTTCCAAAGCTCCAACTACTGCTACCCGTACAGGCCACAGACAGCCTCCCATGGTGTCTGTTCATGCGTCCCCGGCACGCGCAGTTGTGCACATGTACTGTACGGTAGCGTGCAGGGAGTACGTACTGCGTGATGCAGCAGCAGTAGCTCGGCTTTGCAACAAGGAAACAGCTGGGCACGCCAATCGCGTCGCGCGCGCCAGGGTGCGCTGCTTACCGGCGCGCCATTTTTTTTTTGGGTCTAATACTACGTATGTGGCGGGAGCAGGTGATTACTCGCGTATATCTCAATCACTGCATCTGCCCCGCGATAAGATACGATAAGTGCGTGTCGTCCGCGCGTCAGTCAGCGAATTGAACCAGCCGCTGCTATCAATCTATCAACTATGGTGCAGGGCACACAGGCAGCCACAAGGGATTAGCGCGCGCCCCATGGCGCAGGCGCGGCCACGGGCCCCCCTGGTGTGGGTTAATGATGCGTGGCGCATGTGCCCGGGGCATGTGGTAGGAATGGCCGGTAGCGCTATCTGGCTGGACCTGTACGCGACGCGCGAGTAGGAGCAGCGGCAGTGGCCAGTCGCCCAGTGGCAATGGCTGTCACCTCGGTTCGATCCGCTGCGCTGGCTCCGTGTCCGTCAGAGCGAGCAAGCGAGTGCTGCTTCGACCCTTCCACCGCCATTTGCACTGTCCGACTCCGAGTGCTACATGGCAGTGGCAGCTAAGCCACTGGCCGTCTGGCCCACCCGAGTTAGAAACAGGGTTTTTTTTATTCATGCCATTGCAATTTTCGCGCTTTGGAGATATGCCATTACAATTCACCTATTCTGAAGAGTGCCATTACAAATTTTAGTATCTTTAAAATATGCCATGCTATACGTATTGAGAGGCTTTGGGCCCAGCTGCAGCGTACGAGATACACAAGTATTTTTGTATGGACGATATTACCCTCGATTACTCTTCTCACTCTACCCACCGGCGCGTGGGCTCCACTCGTCATCCCCTTCCTCCCCTCCCCTTCTCCTCTGTCCCTCGTTCCCGGCGGCCACGCCGTCGCTTGTGACGCGCGGGAGCTCTGGCCAGGCCTCTCCCGACTCCGGCAATGGCCTGCGGCTGCTCGTGCCTCGCCATGCCGATGCACTGGTCGAGAGGCGGCGGAGGCCAGCGGCGTCGGACGGCGGCGACAGCAGCCGAAGCCGGTCCTCGCCGATGAACTTGCACAGGAAGCTCCAACTCCTCCCCGCCGTCGAGATGGAGAAGATGGAGCACAGGCAGACGGATGGAGAAGATGATGAAGCAGATAGGTGGGGCCCACACGTTAGTGAGAGGGGAGAGGAGAGAAGTAGCAGGGGTATTTTGGACCATACCAAAATACGATGTATTCAGGTGGGCCCAGAGAATCAAAGACGGATCCAGGAGAATCAAAGACGTATATAATGGCATGGTTCTATGTTTGTAAGAATTGTAATGGCATATTTACAATTAGACGAATTGTAATGGCATATGTCCAAAGCGCGAAAATTGCAGTGGCATGAATCCAAAAAACCCTAGAAACAGCCTGATGTTAACGGGTCCAGTACTGCTCGTACTCTCTGCAGCAATGATGGCCATCGCCGCCGTGTTCGTCCGTGCGTGCTAGCCATTGAATGCAAGGCGCCGCCCCCCGATCAGGGGATGGCGCGCGGCCGGGGACCGACCGGCCGCCGTTGATCAGGACGTAAAGGATGGGGTGGTGGAAGCCGGGCTCGAACCAACACGCCCCGGCAGCTCAGCACCCGTGTGAAGAGGCCACACACTGGGCCAGGTCGTGCGGGTGGTCTGGACTCTGGAGTAGCGAGGCCCAGTGCAGCGACGGAGGAGGAGCTGGCGGCCCATCATTTTGACGCGAGGAAGTTCACGGCACCGACTGGCAAAAGACGATGGCAAACGCACTTCAGATGAACTACGTTCAGTATACACGAAATATTTTGATACAAGTAAATTAGTAATGCACCCGCAGTTCCTTCTTTTTTCTTTTCTTTTTATTGGGTAAAAGTCTATGCACTTGGCATGACGAATGTGCCCGTGGACACTACAACATCTCATTTTACAGGCTAACAAATTCATTGTCTACATACATACTACGTACAGTTATAGGTAACTACAGAGTTGTACTGTGCAATATTTCAAGGAAAAAATTGGTCCCATCTTAGGCGACGATAGTATGGTACAGTATTTTCGATGAACTTGGAGGCATGCGCTATGGAGCTTCAGAAGGAACTCCCTGGTAACCAACAGAAGGATGGTCTGAACTGGAAGGAACAGCATTATACTGACCATAGCCGGCATAAATTCCCACAGCGATCAGACTAAGGATGACAAATCTGTACCACGCTTCTTCATGTAGCTGTCCAACAAAGTGTCAATGCCATCAATCACGGGGATTTGGTGGTAAACAGCGATAATTTTAGTATTGGAAATCTACGACTGAAACCAAAATAGAACGAACATGCAGAGCAGTGCAAACCTGAGCAAACAGGATCATGTTGAAGAAAACAGAGATGACTGGAACCAGCGGTACCCCAGGACAAGAAAAGCCAGGCGGATCCACATACACCTGGAAATGGTGACAGACAAGATTTTGCAGAAAACAGTGTATCAGCAGGTTGAGAGTTGAGACCGAACATCAGTGCATCTAAAATTTTAGTTAAATGTCATCTCTATCCATGGTTTCAAACAGCAAAAGGAATAAAGTGTGATTATATGGATCATTACATGCATATGAGATTATATGGATATGCAATACCTGATAATTAGGAGTTAGGACAGACAGATGTAAATGGGATTTACCTGACGAAACTGTAGAGCAAAACCAGCAGCAACAGCTATCAGGAAAGCTACTACCATAAAGGCAATAGCATAGTTGAATCTATAGCAAAGTCCCACTATAAAACCACAAAGAGCAATTACGACAAGACAGAGAACACCCTCTTGCCAGATTGACATACTTCCAAGGGAACGGCGACTGGTTGCTTTGTCATTCCATCTTAATGTGATCACACAAGCTGATACAACTGAATAACCAGTCTGCTCCCACAAAGAATAGAAGGGTTAAAATGCGACCTGAATGAGAAGTAGTTGAAAATATCTACTGAATTTTTCATACCAGGGTGCCAACAGAAAGAATATGAGAAAGCATGTGCACATTAAAGAGACCTGCCATGACTGCAGCAACACAGCCAACCCAGATCTGAGAGTGCAAAGGAGTATGCCTTGTTGGGTGTACTCTAGCAAATAATGAAGGTAGCAGCCCATCCCTTCCAAGCCCAAGATACAAACGTGACTGTTTAAAATTAAGGATGATACATAAGAAGTTAGATCAATTTGACTGAGATAAAATTACGAACGTGATCAGTGATACATAAAAAGTTAGAAGGTATACCTGAACATACAAGCCAACTAGAAGTGTTGTAGTAAGTCCAGCAACAGCACCAATGCTGATCAAAACAGTAACAAATTTCAGCCCCTTAGCAGCAAAAGCCTCAGCCAAAGGAGCATCTTCACCAAGTAATGTATATGGAACCATTCCAGTAATGACCAAGCATACAGCAACATATAATAAAACACATGCTAGAAGGCTTCCGAGGATACCAATGGGCAAATCCCTCTGGAAATGTTTGTTTGCATGGCAGAAATAAAAGTTAGAATGCATTTCACACTAAACAGAATATGGCCATAAAGAGAAAAAGGTAATAAATAAGTGAGGCTACCGCATTACCTGTGGTTTTTTGGCTTCCTCGGCAGAATTAGCAACTGCATCAAATCCAACATATGCAAAAAAGACTACAGTAGCTCCAGTCACAACAGATTTGAAACCATTTGGCATAAATGGTGACCAATTTGATACATCCACCTCAAACACACCAGCAAATACAACAACTATAACGATGACTATCTGCATAACGGAAACGGAAACAGGTGCGTCATTGCATCAGTCTAAAATACTTAATAAAATCTCCCAGACAAGAAAAGTGATATCATGACAGAAATAGAACACCTAATAAATGTCCTTTTGCAGGAGTAATAAATCAATAACCCTTATCATAGGAGACCCAATATAATGTTATCCTAAAAGGCTCACTTAGCCACTTAGCACTTATGTTACATGAAAAAGTCACTTAGCCGCGTCAACCTGTTAACTTCCCAACAACGTTAAGCTACATGTAGTGGAAGAAAAAACTATTTTAGCAAACAGGCAGCCTTACCTTCAGCGTAGTCATGAAAGTGTTCACTGCTGATGATTCCTTCACACCATAGCAGAGAATTGCAGTTAATAGGATGAGAAGAATAGGAGCCAATATATTAATCGATACGACCCCACCAAAAAACTCCTCTCCATGCCCTATCCAGCTTGGAATATGGCCCTTCAAGAATGGGATCAGCTCCAAGAATTGAATAAAGTAGCTTGCTAAGCTACGAGCAATGCTTGCTGCGCCAATATGGTAATCCACCATCAACTGAGTGAAAACCAAGAAGGCAGTGATCTCATTGAATGCTGCATAAGTGTACAGGTATGCTCCCCCAACCACAGCCGGGAAACGAGACGCGAGTTCAGCATAGCACAAGGCATTGAGCACACACGCAGCTCCAGCAAGAACAAAACTGATTGTAACACCTGTTGAATTTGAAACACACGTGTTAGTTTCAGCAGACAATAAATGAACATAGAAGGCTGTGTAAAGTATCAATCCAATTCAATCTCTAAAATGCATTTCAATTCAAGCATTTAAAGGAGCCAATTAGCCAAGCAATTCTCGAATTACAATTTACTAGTCGCGTGAGTGATTCCACCAAAATTTTCATGTCATTGCAAATTCTACTGTACGCTGAGACCAATAGGTTGTTGAACACACACCAAACTGTAGTAAACAAATCTCACCGTGAATCGAGTAACAGCAGTACTGTCCAATTTGTATTTTAAGCGGGAAGAGGAGCCAAGGGACTGTTGTGATGACCTGGGCCGGCGTCGCGAGCGACGGTGCCGGTGATGACGAAGATGCCGGCGCCGATGGACGCTCCGATCCCGAGCAGCACGAGCTCGAGGACGCCGAGCTGCCGCACGAGGCCCTCGCCGGAGGCGGCGGTGGACGTGTGGGCGCCGAGGGGCTTCCGGCGGAGCGCCGCGGCGCAGAGGCCGGAGAGGAAGGGGCGGCCGGCCGAGGGGGAGGGCCTGTGGTCGTGGGCTTCCTCCATGGCGATGGGGTTCTGGTGGTGGCGTCGCGACTTGGGCCTCCGCGTCGTTGGCGTCCGCGCCCAGATCGGGAGGAGTGACGTCGGCTCTTGCGTCGTCATGCGGCGGCGCAGCGGAGGCGTGGCCCCGCCGCCCCGCCGGGGGTTGGTGGGGGATCGGGTTTGGTAGACGAAGATCCCGGTTGGGCTGCCATTCTCCGTTCTTGGGCTACGAAGGCTATGTTGGGCCGGGCTTCAAACCAAATCCTCTCATCGGGTTTGTGTCAGTTTATGGCAAGCCCAAGTATGGTAATAGGCTTGATTTCGAGCCCGAAGAAATACGCGTGACTCAATGGGATTCAGCCCGCTGTCTTCCAAGTTCGTCACCGGCCCGAGACCTCTCCGTCGCTGACACAAGTCACATTCCTTTTCATCCAATCTGCGGCGGCGGCGGAATCGGCACCGGGGGCCCTGGCTCAACTACGGCGGTGGCGGCGCTAGCTCCGGCCATGGCGGAGGCGGGAGAAGGGAGAGCAGGGGAAGGCGACACCATCGCCTCACCCCTCGCCAGAGCGGCGGGCCCCGCTGCGATCACGCGGCGGGCAAGGAATCTCGAGACGGCAGCTCTCCTCTCTCCTTCGCTCACCGCCACGCGGGCCCCGCGGCAACAGCCAATTCCCGTTGCATTGTACGCCTGTGGCCATCTGGCGGGCCTGGCGGTGCGTGGGGTCCAGTGGGGCCAAGGGCAAGCGTGTTCGGGAACGTCGGATCAGGCTCTCCCACGCACGGCCAGCGATCGGACGGTGGAGGCGCGCCCGGGCGACGGCCTCGAGAGCTACAAGAGCCCACGGGGTGCGCTCGCTGCATGCCCATAGCACAACCGCTTTTGCTCCCCGAGAACAGCAGCAGCAGCAGAGCAAAAGTTGAAGGTGAGATCGGCGTCCTTCTCCTTCCCACCCACTCCTCCTCCCCTCCCAATCTCCTCTTCCTCCTGGGGTTTCTCCGCCTCCTCTTCCTCCCCCAAAACCCCATTCCGCATCCAACGCGGCGCTTCTCCGATCGAAGCGCCCTCTTGTTTTCGTGGTGGTGGTGGTGGTGTACTGGTGGGTGATCGTGTTGCTCTTGCTGCTCTTCTCGTTGCCGTTGGGTGCGCTGCGTGGTTTTGCCTCTCGTTTCCGTGAATCTCGATGCCGTTTGGGTGGGGTTTTGCGCGCCCACTTCTTCGATCGTGCCCTGCGGCGTTCCTGCGGGTTTCATCCGCTCGTGCGTTGGTGCGAGTTGCTGTTTGGTTTTTGAATTTCGTGGTGCTTTCGTTGAAGGAGAGGAGGCGTGCGTTCGCCGAGAAACCCATGGCGACCTCTGCTCTTCTCTGCTCTTCGGCCTCACGTGCTCCTGTTCGTTGTTGCGTTTGCTTGGATGCAACCCTCGATTTGGTTTTGTTGATGGTGGTGGTATGTTGCCGGTTGATTTTCTCGCTGTTCCTGTTTCATCGAGTGCTGCTTGCAAGCAGCGTGTTTTTTTCCTCTCTTTTGGTTGAATCTCGAGGCTTGATTTGCGGGGATTTACGCCGTACGCTTCGACCGTGTTCGCTGTTTTTCGCAGTTGCTTCCGTGCGTATGTTGCAGCCGTTTGGTTTGGAAGTTAGAGGCGAACGAGCACCGAGAACCCAGTGGTGATCTCGGTTCGCCTCTGTTCTTCGATTTCACTTACTCGTGTGCAATCACCGTTCGTTTCTGTATCCATCTATCATTGCCGGTGTTGTTGGTTTCGAAGTTGGTGGAGGTTTTCTGGGAGGTGAGGCCAATGATCACTGAGACGTACTATTACCGTGGTGATCTCTGTTTGTCTCCTCTTCTCCAACATGGTGCCCTCGATCTTGATCGCCACCTTTTCTTGTTGTTTATTTTCCGATGCTAAGAACGCGATGTCCTCCGTATCTGCTGGTCTCTCTTATCTTGCCCTTTTTGTACTGCTTTGTTTCCCCTTTTGGTGCGTTCCAGAAGTGGCAATTTCTGCATGTGGGATTATTGTTAATGATGCAAACAATCTTTGCATCGGTGAGCCTTGCTAGTTTTCTATATTCACTTTATTTTCCGTTTTGGTGCGTTCCAGAAGTGGGAACGACGTGAAGGATTTGCGCAGCTGTTTCTCTATCTCTTCAGAGCCTCTTCTTTTCTTGCTCTAATCTTCTGCGATGATGTTCTAATAGTGTCTGTGTACTCCGTTTATTCTTGATACTGAGCATTAATCTCGCGTGCAAGAACGAGGAACGTGATCTCAGCATGTCACACTCCCTTGATGCCAGGCTACATTTAATTCTATTTGCATCAAAGAGGTCTACGTTTCTTGATGTTGGTTCCTTATTCCAGATCAAGTGATTGTCTCTTACAACATTGAATGGTGCCTTCTTGTTTGTTGACATATTTTTATTCTCTGTCACACATGGTGTTCGCTGAGCAATGTCACATTGTTCAGACTGTATTTTCCTCTGTTCAATACTGCTTGCTTGATGGTAATGTATAC